>LR750661.1:303268-341076 GCA_902729485.2 Mus minutoides
TCAAAATCACTGGTCATTTGGAGAATGCAAATCAAGAGGTACCATTTTACACCTACTAGGAAAATGGTAATTTTAAAAAACTAAAAACCATAAAGTAATGTGTGTTGCCAAGATGTTTGTACATTGTTGTTAAGAATGTAGGGATGTAAAGTGCTTCCCATGGCAACAATGAAAAAGCAACTTGGCAGTTCCTCAAAAAATTAAATATAGATTTGCCTAATGGCCCCACAATTCCACTCCTAGATGTATCCCTAGGTTTTTTTATTATTTTATTTCTTCTGTTTGAGATAAGGTCTCCCTGGATAGCCCAGGATATCCTAAAAATCACCATGTAGCCAACAGTAGCCTCCAATTCATGATCCTTCTGCCTCAGCCACCCAAGTGCTGGTATTACCATCATGCCCAACTATGCAAAACAATTTAAAACATATATTTAAACAAATGGATATTCCTAACTGTTCACAGCAGCACTGTTAACAGAAGCCAAAAGGTGACAACCACTCAAATGCTGACCAGTAGATGAATGGCTGAACACATTGCAATGGACAGATGCACACACATAAATAGACACATAGAGTTGGACATAATAAAATACATTCACCTGTAAAAAGGACTGAAGGGCTGACAACACAGCTAAACGTCAGAAACATCACGCTAGTACTCATGCCATAAATGGAATTACATAATTCCATTTGCAGGAAATGTCCAGAAGAGACAAATGCAGATAGGCAGAATGCAGCTTGGTGGCTATGAGGCCTGCGGTAGGTCAGGAGAAAGTGCTTAATTGCTTTGTTGGAGGAGTGATGGAAATGTCTTGGAACAAGATAGGAGTGGTGGTTAAAGAACATCAAAAAATGTACTCAAGTGCCACTGAATTGTTGCCTGTAAGATGGTTGATTTCATGTGATGTGAATTTTGCCTCAATTATTTATTAAGTGGAGAAAGGGTGAAAGTCGGATAGACAGAAGACTGAACCAAGACCTCTGGCACACTAGGTCCTCAAAAAGGAGCAGGGTACTCCGTCTTCCATCGGGTGAAGAAAAAACACTGGCCTTTTTACTGGGGTCCCTGTGGCCATCTGAACTGACAAAGGTTAGCAGGAATAAGAGGTGGCTCTGACTTTCAAAAGCAAACCGGGTGGAATTGTCTTATGTGCATCAAAATTGGGGTGGTGGGAAGAAATCAGGCCAACCTACAAGTGTCAGCAACCATGACCTATACACCAAATCCCATTCACCCTGTTTTTGTAAATAAAGTTTTATCAGACTGAATCATGTTCATTTGATTAGATGCTATTTGCAGTTCTTTTGGGGCTTCTGTAGCTAAATGGAGGTGGTTGTAAAAGTGATCCAATACCTGCAAAGCCTAAGGTATTTATATATCTAGCCAGCCCTTCTAGATAGCTTCACTGACTTCAAATCTATGGAAATGCCTAATAGAACCCACAGTTCTAGTAAACCAGTAGGGGGCTCTTTGTAATATGGAGAATCAATAGAGATGAAGAACGTGTGTACCTATGACTGAACTTAGCATCACGAATGAGAACACACAATGCTAGCCCTGTTTCCAGACCAATACCAGTTCTTAGACCCAGAATCAATCAATTAAAAAAGAAGTTGAATTTGAGTCCTCTGTAGAAAAGGAAACCTTGCAACACTTTAGTCAATATATGCATGCAGACCCATGGCCGTGTCCTGAGAGAACAAAGGTCTTACAACCAAGAACAGAAGATTCAGCTGTCCAGAGGGTTGTTAGATGCAGGGGCTCCGTTGTTGCTGATACACTAAGATGCAAAACCTAACCATAGCCTCTTATGAGAGAGGTGTTGGAGATCAAGTAAATGTGAGTCCCAACATAAAAGCTGAAAGCTCTCAATAATTTATCCAAACACACACACACACACACACACACACACAGAGAGAGAGAGAGAGAGAGAGAGAGAGAGAGAGAGAGAGAGAGAGAGGAAAAAGGTAGGTCAGATGAACCCTGTCATTTCCTACACTACAGTGACCTACTCCAAACCAATTAGTAACTTGCTTTTGAGTTGGATGTGGTACCTCCTTTCAGAATGAAGTATGCCCTCAGCTTCAAGTGCTTAGTGTTGTGCTAGTAATATTTAGGGGAAGTGCTTGAAACTTTGGAAGGCATGGGTTGGCGGGAGCAAGTGGGTCGTTGTTGGT
This sequence comes from Mus minutoides, assembly GCA_902729485.2. Classification (NCBI taxonomy): domain Eukaryota; kingdom Metazoa; phylum Chordata; class Mammalia; order Rodentia; family Muridae; genus Mus; species Mus minutoides. The sequence goes on from LR750661.1 coordinate 305,449, forward strand.
GTGTCCTTGAGGTTGTCTCTGATCTCTCTCTCTCTCTCTCTCTCTCTCTCTCTGTGTGTGTGTGTGTGTGTGTGTGTGTGTGTGTGTGAAAGAGAGAGAGAGAGAGAGAGAGAGAGAGAGAGAGAGAGAGTGTCTGTCTGACAGTCCACACATCTGTCTGTACCTCTACCCTCTTCTACATACTCTTGCTGCCATGATGCTCTACTTCACTGTGAACAACTACCAACTGAAACCATGAGCTAAAATCAGTCTTTTTTTTTTCCCTGTAAGTTGATCATGTCAGGTTTCATCACAGATGTGACAGGCTGGCTAACATAGTGACCTGGAACACACTAACATATTGGCAAGCAAGTAGGACAGCCCTTATACTGAAGATCTCTTTCAATTCCACACCCATCTGAAGAAACCTCCCCGGTTCCCAGCCATTCATGTGAGATGAGCATCAGTGTTCCCCCTCAGGTCTATCGTGGGGTATCAGTGTCCCCCTCAGGTCTATCGTGGGGTATCAGTGTCCTCCTCAGGTCTATCGTGGGGTATCAGTGTCCCCCTCAGGTCTATCGTGGGGCATCAGTGTCCCCCTCAGGTCTATCGTGGGGCATCAGTGTCCCCCTCAGGTCTATCGTGGGGCATCAGTGTCCCCCTCAGGTCTATCGTGGGGCATCAGTGTCCCCCTCAGGTCTATCGTGGGGTATCAGTGTCCCCCTCAGGTCTATCGTGGGGTTCTGGTAAGTCTGTCTTACACAGTCACAATATAGCCAAAAGGGTCTGAGTCACCTGGATTTCCACAGGGCCACGCTGATGCACTATGTTGATAACTGCATGTAAGTCAAACCTTAGTACAGAAGAAGTGATACGTGTGATCAGAAGATCAAGTACAGGATGCATTCTACTTTCCCAAATTCTGGGTAGCTGTAATAGTTGATACTTCAGGGGGTTTTCAGATTTTGGAATACCCGCATATACCTAATAAGGGGATTTTTTTGTGACCCTACTCATGCTGAGTGGGCAGTTCATTTATATTTTGTATATACTTTATACACATGGTTAGAAGGCAATATTGCATGATACTTTTAGCCAGTCTGCCTTTTGACTGGGACCCCCACCCCCACCCCTCACACACACACATGATGTCTCATGCTTTCTGCTCTTACAGAAGACCAGAGTTCAGAGAACCAGGTAAGATAGCTTGCCTGTAACTCCAGTTTCAGGAGGTTTGTGGGCATACAAACACATCACATTCAATCACACAGGTATGCACACACATCAAAAAAAATTAAGAAAAGCATGCATCATTCTAAAGCAGCCTCCAGCATACTGCAGTAGACATACTAGTAGAGAGGGGGAAGAGAAGTGTTTAAGTATAGGATGTCAACTGACCTAAGACAAGAAGTACCTTTCACCATCATGAGGCACAGGTGAGCGATCTACCAGGAAATGGAAGTTAAATACCAAGATCAGATTTTAACTGGTACAGAGACAGACATCACTAACAAAATAGCTTTGCACACATTTGATGTTACCAAACATTTTCACCAATCTACCTCCTCAGCTCACACTTATGCCCATGCAGCAAATAATGGAGAGACAAGACCTCCAGGTTGGTCCATAGATGCTGATGCTGTGAATATTGTTGCACTACATGCCTCCTCAAAGGGCCCTGAGTTCTTCCAAATAGAGTAGCAGTTCCCAACCGCTGTGACCCTTTAATACAATTCCTCATGTTGTGATGACCCCCAACCATTAAATTATTTTTGTTGCTACTTCATAACTGTAATTTTGCTACTACAGTGAATCACAATATAAATATCTGTGTTTTCCACTGGTCTTAGGTGACCCCTTGAAAAGGGTCATATGACCTTTAAAGGGTTCACAACCCATAGGTTAAAAACTGCTGAAATAGAGGAAAAGATTTAATGAGGGGTTAGGGATAGACACAGACTGATGAAATGTAGTAAACGATGTAGCTTTCAAGTTAAGAGTCTTAAGGTACACAAAGACAAGAGCAAGTCTGTGGCAGAGGCATGTGAATAGGCTTTGGGAAGTGGACACAAGATGGAAAGACCTTTGAAATACATGTGAATACACCCTCTGGGTTACCCACTGTGAAAACCCAGCCAAGCAGTATAGTCAGTCACTTCAGTCTCAGGAAACTGTTGGCTTTCATGGAAGCAGAGAAACCGTGATGGCGTTAGCCACCATCAGTGATACACACACGACGGTATGGACTGTCACCAAGAGAGCGGCTGTCACTGCTTTTGGGGTTAGTAAAGCAACAGGCACAGCAGGGTGATCACATGACCTAGAGTAACTATCCTTGACCATCAGAAGGAAAATGTAGTTTGATGTCGCCTAATGGGTGTGTCGAGAAATTTCGCTGGACTATAGCTGCTCTCCTGGGATTCTAAATGTCCCTGTGCCTAGCATTACCTAAAAATTGTCAACTCCAGCTTGGTATGGCTGTGCTAATCAGGATCTCAGACGCCTTATAGGTGAGTGCCTGCGTCACACACCAGTAAAGTTATCCAGGCCTGGGGACATTCCAACCAAGGACAAGAAAAGTCTGAAGCAAACAGAAGGTAATAAAGAAAAGGAACTCAATCTGTCCTTGAGACCAGCTGCTGCAATGGAGACTGTGACTTGCTCTATTAAGCCCCTAATAACTTACTTGGGACTTGTGATCTCAGAATTACAGAGATGTTCAGACTAAGGAAAAGTGAAAACTTAAGGGTTCTTGGGAAAGTCGGTTCGATGGTGTTTTGCTGAGACAAACACCTGAAGGAATAGTTAGCTGAAGTAGACACAGGTAGAAGACTAAGGTAGACTCATGAAGGAATGTTTCACTGAAGCAAACACAGGAAAGAGGATGTTCTGCTAAAGCAAGCATACCTTTATGAGTCTGTCTTACTCTTTTACTCCTGTGTCTATTTTAACAAAATGTTCCTTCACATGTTTGCCTCAGGAAAACACCATCCAGCCAACTTTCTGAAGAACCTTAAGTTTCTGCTTCACTAGGCAATCTTCACTGGATATGAGAATGAAGGTTAATGGCAAAGGACACATTGTGAGACATGGCAGACACTATGGGTGACCAACTGAGATCCCCATCATTTGCCCTATCATTTGCTAGGCCAGGGCATCTGTCTCAGCCTCATTTCTATTGCTATAATAAATACCCTAATAAAAAGAAAATTAGGGGAGAACATAGTTTGCTTCAGTTTACAATTACAAGTTACAGTTCATCAGTGTGGGGAAGTCAAAGCAAAAACTTCAGTTGGCCCCATCCCATCCACAGTTAAGACCAGAAGTAAATGAACGCACACACCATCATTTGTTTGCTTGCTTGTGCTCAGCTCAACTTCTTCACTCTTACATGGTTCAGGACTCCTTGCCTAGGGAATGGTGCCACTTACAGTAGCCTAAGTTTTCCCATATTGACTTAATCAAAACAGACCTCCAACAGGCATGCTTACAGGCCAACCTGATTCTAGGTTGTTTCAAGTTGACACCCAAAGCTAACATACCAGTATGACTACTACTGCTATGTTAGTTATCCATGGCTCACAGCTGCCCGCTTCTCCCCAGAGCACCTCTTGGTTGACTGGAGTTACTTTGCTTAGAAGTTATACCAGGAGAAGTTATTCCTGGAGGATGGAATTCAGCCTAGTACCTAGATGACATGGGAATAAGCAGATGACTCCTCTCTCCCAGGGTGGTTCATACGGTGGTCTATCATTTAAGGTCCTGTCATTCTTCATGAATCAGATCTAAGCAATATTCCATGTGGGTTGACTTTTTATCCTTTTCCATTATGCTTTATTTTCCTGAGCCTGGGGCAGCTCAGAAGCCAACGCTGTGGCCACAGGCACCAATTTCATAAACAGGCAAACTAAGCCTTTACCTTGCATCTTTCTAGGGCAAGCCTTGGTATAATGATAGTGCTAAGAGAAGGGGCAATGACTGGAAGAATTCTTGTGTATGGTGGTTAATTTTAATTGTCAACTTGATTGGACTGAAAAAAAAAAACCCACACAGAGAAAGATTATGCCAGAGCCTGACAAAAACAGAGGCAGATGCTCATAGCCAACCATTGGACTGAGTGTGGGGTCCCCGATAGAGGAGTTAGAAAAGGGATTGAAGGAGCTGAGGGGGCTTGCAGCCCCATGGGGTAGCAACAGTGTTAACTGGCCAGACCCTCTGGAGCTTCCAGGGACTGGACTACCAACCAAAGAGTACACATGTAGGGACCCCATGGCTCCAGCAGCATATGTGGCAGAGGATGGCCTTGTTGGACATCACTGGGAGGTGTTTGATGTCCAAGTATAGGGAAATGTCAGGGCAGGAAGACGGGAGTGGGTGGATGAGTAGGGGAGCACCCTCATAGAGGCAAGGAAGGGGGATGGGATGGGGAATTACAAAGGGGAGACCTGAAAAGGGGAAAACATTTGAAGTATAAATAAAGGAAATATCCAATTAAAAAAAAAGCATACCCAGGTATGTCTGTGATAAAATAAGCGATTCCAGAGACAGCTAAGTCTCAAGGTCTCTGGTCTAACCAATAGATTGATGGATTCATAAGATGATGGCATTTGGGAGCTGAGGTTTGAATGAAGATGGCCCCCATAAACTCACAGGTCTATGGGGGTGATATTATTGGAGGTGTAGCCTTGTTGGAGGTATGGCCTTGTTGGAAGAAGTATGTCACTGGAGATGGGCTTTGAGGTTTCAGAAGCTCAAGCAAGACCTTTTAGCTCATCTCTTCCTGCTCTCTGCCAATCCAGATTTAGAACCCTCAGCTACTACTCCAGCACCATGTCTGCCCACATGTGAGCATGCTTCCCACCACAATAATGGACTAACCCTCTGAATTGTAAGCCAGCCCTAATTAAATTTTTTCCTTTATAAGAGTTGCCGTGATTATGGTGTCTCTGCACAACAGAAATCCTAAGACAGGGGCCATGAAGAAAGGTAGGAACTAGGACCTGGTTGGAGAAAATAGGTCAGTAGAGGAGTGTCCTATGGGGTTGTGGTGGCTTGAATGAGATGTCCCCATAAGCCTTAGGCATTTGAATATTTGGTCCCAGTTTATATTAATATTTTTATATTAATATTTTCCCAGATTAGGAAAGAGGTCTGGCCTTACAGGAGGAAGTACGTTACTAGGTGTGGGCCTTGAGGTTCAAAAGCCATTATGTGCCATTCCAGGCCAACCTGATTCTAGGTTGAGTATTTTAGTGGGCTTGGATTGTTTGTTGTTGTTGTTTAACTTGACACAAATCAGGTTATCTAAGAAGAGGAAACTCAGCTGAGGTCTTCATCAGATTTCCTGTGTGCAGGCCTGTAGTACATTTTCCTGAGTAACTACTGAGTAATGGAGTGTGTCGCCCTGAGCAGGTGGCCCTGAGTTATATCAGAAAGGGAACCATTAAGAGCAATCCAGTGAGCCGTGCTCATCCATGACTTCTACTTCAGTTCTGACTCCAGGTTCCTCCTGCCTTGACCTCCTGCGATGATGAGCTAGGATATGTAAATGTAAGCTTACATAAGCCATTTCCTCTCTAAGCTGCCTTTGGTGTTTTATCTCAGCAATAGAAACCCTCACTAAGATATCCAGTTTGTTCTCTTGGTTTCCTGATAGTAATACAAGAAGTGAGCTTTCAGCCATAGCTTCAGCTGCCTGCCAACTGCTATCTCCACTCCACCATCATAGACCCGAAACCTCTGAAACCATGAGCCCCAACTAAACCCTTCCTAAGTTGTCTTGCTCAAGGCACTAGAAAAATAGCTAATACAGGGGTTGTGTATTACCCTGGCTTCTTCCTGTTACTGTTCCATCCTTTTGGTCTACTATGAGTGAATGACATCTCCAGACCGTAAACAAAACAAGTCTTTCCTCCCTTCAATTGTTCCTATAAGCACGTGGGCACAGCCACGCAAAGGTAAGGAACATGGTGCTTAAACAGAGATGTGTCTTATAGACAGTTTTGGTCTCCTGGGGTCATCCAATAATACAAATGTCACAAACTCCTAAATATTGTAAAAGGCAGATGGTACCTAATACCTCTGGTCATGTGTGTTTGTGATGCACATGTGTACATGGTCATGTGTGTGTATGTGGATGCATAGGCACATGTGATAGCATGTGTGTGACACCAAAGCAACACCAAAGGCTGGTGTTGAGTGTCTTCCACAATTGCTCTCCATGTTATTTTTTTAAGACGGTGTCTTAGTCAACTTTTCTATTGCTGTTCTGAGATGCCATGACCAAGGCAACTTAAAAAACATTTTATTGGGACTTGACATTTCAGATGGTTAGTTTAGTTCATGACCATCATAGTGAGGAGTGCAGCCTCAGACAGACAGGCATGGTGCTATGGCAGACACTAAGAGCTCTCATCTTGAGACAGTGACCACAAAGCAGAGAGAGCGTGTGTGTGCTATCTGGGAATGGCTTGAACTTTTGAAACATCAAAGCCCACCCCCAGTGACATACCTTCTCCAACAAGACCATTCTCATAATCTTTCCCAAACAGTTCCACCAAGGACCAAACATTCAAATATCTGTGCCTCTGGGGAACATTCCCATTCAAACCATCAAATACAAGATCTCTCTCACTGACCCTGAAGCTCACTGTTGGCTAAACTGGCTAACCAATGAACTTCAGGGATCCTCTTGGCTCCTCCCTCCACTTGAAACTCTGTGGTTACAGACTCAAGCCACGTACACCTTTTGTTCTTGTGGGGTGCATGGGATCCAAACTCAGTCCTTACACTTGCATGAGAAGCACTTTACCGATTGATCGATCTCTCCAGCCTCCACACAGATACTTTTTAACCCCTGCCACATGTCAGGCACTGCACAGGCATGGCACTACATCATTTTAATGGTTTCCAGTAGGTTTTTATTAGCATTCTTACTTTGCCCATGGGCAAGGGATTACTGGTACAGAAGGAATTGCAAGCTCAGATGCCTTTGATGACCAGACAGATAAGAAACGAGGAAAGGGTCCATGGGACCCAGGAGCTGGGAGTGTGAAGACTGCAGTGAGCCAGACAGCACCTGTCCCATGTTAATAGGATGGCTCCTGCTCAGCCGAGTGAAGAGTACACAGATCCCCGTGGTTATTCAAAGGACATTTATGTGAAATTCTCTCATTTTTAACTGTTAGCAACTAATTCCACAAACTATAAAACAACATGAGTGTCACGTCTGACCTGTGGGCCAGAAGCTTGCAGCCTATGCAGCCACTGATTCAGACGCTAATGGATATTCATGTAAAAGGGCTTAATGGCCCTTCATACCCAATGCTCTGTCTTTTTGTGGTTCTAACACTGCATTGCTGTGACTCCGAGTTTATGCTGGCAGCCTTCCTCCTCCTCTTCCTCCTCTCCTCTTTCCACTTTAAACTTTTAAAGATTTATTTATTTGTCTATAAGACTGAAGACATCCCAAAGACGTACTGCAGAGAAGGATGCGTTCGCCCTCCCTCCCCGCATCTGGTTTTTCTTTCTCTGGAGAAGGGAAGGAGGCATAGCAGGCCAGAGAAAGAAAGATGCAGGGCCTCTGACATGACCATCACACCCACTATCTGTTGGACTGTGGCTGTGGCTCGTTTGTCCCTGAGCTTGGGAAGGCAGGCCATCTTACATCCCTGACATGTACAAGGGGATATGGAAAAGTCCTGTGGCTTACATATAACTCTACAGTGTTATCACAGCTAGATCTGAGATTTTATCCCGGACTCTTTAGGAAGCCACACCTCCCAGGATGAAGGCTTTCCCAGGACACAGCAAGAGCGGGCAGGTACAGTCCTCTAGCCAAGCCACACAGCCAGCATCATGTCTCAAGGATGGCCCTAACAGCCCTCCTGCTCCTCACCTTGAGTTCTTTAGGAATTTTCCCCCTCCTAAATTCAGCCCTGGGCTGCTGGTCTCAAGCTGGTTTGCCTATCGGTCCCGGTGTAGGTCTCAATTTGCAGCCTGAAAAAGAAAGGTTCATGTGAGCAGAGCAATGGCTGAGTAGTACTCTGGAGCCACGTACTGCTGCTTGTTGCTAAGAAACAGGCCCTCTAAATTCAATTTACAAAAAAAGATAGAGTGAGCCAGAGAGAGCGAACGAGGGGGGATGCTGGAACATCTGGTTATCTTCCCTGACTGTCTCTGGTGACCGTGAAAATGAGATAAGGGCGGTCCAAGATGGATGCGCTGGCGTCAGATCCATTCCTGTCCTTCCTCTGGGCAACTATTTCAGATCTGAAGTGGGCATGATGGGCGCAGAGGAGGAAGCATCTTCTTTTGAGAAAACTAGTGGATGAAAACACTCCTGTCCCTGATGTCTGGAAGAAAGGACGCAGACCCAAAACAGTGAGCTCAGGCCCTTCTATTTGACACGCCTGCTACTCCCACTGTTGAGACAAGCCACCTCGCATATTTGTCTAATATTCTCTAGCTTATTTGAGATTTTCACGGTGCATTAACTCTTTGGGAGTTGATATTATTTTCTATGGTTCATAGGTGAGGGGAGTGAGGAGGTGGTTAAGGTTTCAGGGTATTTACCATCTGTGGAGAAGCAAGTCCTAACCCTGCGCTGCCTATAGAGGACGCTGCCACTCACTTTCCATAGTACTTCTGTCAGCCAGTTGAGTTAGACACTGATCTTGCACAAAATGGATCCAATCAAGTTTGGGAAACCCTGTATTAATGACAAATAATTTTCCTTGTACCACAGACTGAATGAATGCTCCCCTTAAAAAACCATATATGACAAAGCCTTGATCCCAATGCAATGGCATTTGGAGATGAGGCCTATGAGAAATGACTGGGTCATGAAAGTGGAGCCCTTTCTGTGAGATTAGCACCTTCTGTTAAGGAGAAATGGAGACGTCATTGCTTCCATTCTCTCTACTCCCTTCCTGTGAGGCCATAGCCAGGAGCTGGCCATCTGCAAACCAAGAAGAGGAAGAGGAACCTTGCCAGAACCAACCCAACAGCTGGCATCCTGAGCTCAGCTTTCCAACCTCCAGGAGTTATGCACTATGAAGGGCTGGGGTTTAAGCCTCTTAGGCTTAAGAAATAGGCAACCATGGACAAAGCTAACCAAGTCCTCCACTATAAGATCTGTCAAAGCCTTCAGCTTTGCTGTCATTGCAGGAATCCTCCGGAGCAGAGATCTTGATCTCTCTGAAACCAGCTGATGCAAGGGTTGGTGGAACCAAAGGATGGTCCCCAGGAGAGCACCAGGAGATGACAGGGAAAGACAGGGCAGAGAGAGCTACTGTCTCAGCAGGCAGCTGGAGCTTAATCCCCCACTTCAGGGACTGGTGATACTGGGATGTATCCCACAGATGACATCCACGGATGTATCCTAACCTCAGAGGAAGAGATCTGTGTTGTGTAGACACCACACCACACCTGCGGGTACTGTGTTATGACACTGCTTGTATACGCTAGCAAGATTTTGCTGAAAGGACCCTGATATAGTTGTCTCTTTTGAGGCTATACCAGTGCCTGGCAAATACAGAAGTGGATGCTCACAGTCATCTATAGGATGGAACACAGGGCCCCCAATGGAGGAGCTAGAGAAAGTACCCAAGGAGCTGAAGGGGTCTCCAACCCTATAGGTGGAACAACAACATGAACTAACCAGAACCCCCAGAGCTCGTGTCTCTAGATGCATAATGTAGCAGAAGATGGCCTAGTCGGCCATCATTGGGAAGAGAGGCCTCTTGGTCTTTCAAACTTTATATGCCCTAGTACCGGGGAATGCCAGGGCCAAGAACTGGGAGTGGGCAGGTAGGGGAGAAGGGGGGAGGTGTACAGGGAACTTTCAGGATAGCATTTGAAATGTAAATAAAGAAAATATCTAATAATAATAATAATAAAGACTAGTGCTTGTGTGATGTGCTTATAAACATCCTGTTTTGTTTCCCAGCATTTGGAGTGGGGCCTGGCATAACTAATCTACAGTAGCCCATGAGCTAACTACAGTCAGGCCTGAAAGACCATGAATGGCTCCGACAGCAACTTCTGTATGGAAACAGAGCTTCGGTTTCCAAGGCTTTGCAGGACTCGAGCTTCACTGAAGTGTCTGTGGAACACTGGTGTTAGAAGATCCTCAGAAGCTGGAAAATGCTAGACGTCTAAAGCCATGACTTGTAATGACCAAAGGGTCACTTTGCTTCGCACCTCCCAAAGCTGGCCAGATGAGTCCTTTCAGCTCATCCCAAGAACCCTCTTTCCTATCTCTAGAACCCCATCTCTGGGACTGGTCTGACCTCACACCCAGACAGGAAATTCCTGCCTAAGCAGATCTATGGTCTTCTTTCCAGCTTGGCATCTTTTGTAGAGCCCTGATCTTAGCTGAGAAGTGGAAAACACCCCACAATGCTTCCTCTACCCATCCCTCTCCTTTTAGTGCCCATTGAGACCGTCAGCTCTCCTCCTGAAACTCAATCCTAATTCCAGAGAGCAGAGTGGGCAAGACGGATGCCAGGGGTCAAATTGCGCCTCTACTACCCACTACCTGTGTGGGTCTGAGCAAGTTATCTGACTTCTCTGAGCCTCAGATTCTATAAATTTATGGTGAGTCTTTCCTTGCAGAACTATTATTAGACTGTGTTAATTATTATAAGAATGTGATACTCAGCGCCTGGGGACCATAAGTTCTCTGTAATACCTCCATCGATGTTAACATGATAGGAGCCAATGTTTACTGAGCCCTAACTACCACATGCCAGACACTGTACTAAATATTTATATGCATTAACTCAACAAATCCCAGATATCCACCAAGTACCAAACTACCTAGGTAGTTATCTTCATTTTTGAGGTGTACAAAGGAAATTCAAGCCAAGGCACATTCAAAGTCACCACAGCTTAAGCAGCTCCTTTCCAGCCTGAGGAAAGGCTGCCTGATTACACCTCAGGCCAGGAGATGCAGGATTTAGTGTTACCCCCCAAGGCCTTCCATTGCCAGCCATTTTCCGTTCTACACTGCAGAATCAGATTCCTTTTGGTTCCCAAGAAAAATAATTTTTCTATTCTAGAAGTGAAAACTCCTTCTAACTTGCTATCAAAGTCCAACCCTCCCCATTAGGCCCCTTCTTCTGGAAATCTCCTGCAACCTTTCCTATATCCAACTCCAAAGAAGCCCCTCCCTCCTCTCAAGTGACACTGGAAGCTTGCTGACCTCTGGGCACCTTCCTGTAGATCGCATCTCACATTTGACTTTAGGAGCAGGTATCACTGCTCTGTGAAGGCAGAGCATATCTTCAGACCCCAGGCCACAATGCCTGGGCCAAGCTGTGTTCCTCATAGATGCTCAGAAAAGAGTGGGGCATCCTAATATCAAAGGGGAATTGTGAGATCCCCAGCTTCCTTCCCAGCCCCTTCTCTGCACTTCACAAAGATGAAACAGGGGCAAGATGCAAAGAGGGTGGGGGGCTGCTGTTAAAATCACGTCGACTTAAGAAAGGAACCAGACTCAAACCCACGAGTCCTAGCTCCCAGGAGAGTGCTTTAGCATTGAGGCCCTAGAGGGCTGCCTCCAGTGTGGTGTATGATGCTATATTAATGCTTAGTAATTCTACCAAGGGATTCCCATACTATTGCCGTCCCACTTCAGGATAGAGGTTGCTCTCTGCCACCACCACCCAACCATGCTGCCTCCTCTTCTTCCCCTGGGACTAGCCAACCTAGTGACTATAGGCTTTCATCCTGCCTCTGAGACTCTAGTTTCTAGTCTGTGCTCCCACAGGAGAGGCCAAGATCCCGGAAGCATCTCAATCCAGAGGCCTCTCCACCTGGGCTTTCAGGCTCAGACAGGTAGAAGAATGCTTGGACACATCTGGCCTTTCATTCTCCACAGAAGAGTGCGATAGTCCCAAGACTAGGCCTAACCTTGTAAGGAGCTGCAACTGAGTGTGTCAGGCTGCCAGAGGCTCACTCCTCAGCTCAATGTGATAACGCCGAGAACTGGCTGTGTGAGGGTGAAATAGGCCAATAGAACATCTTTAGGATCCTCTCAAACTCAACCTGTACACATCTAATAACTCACAAGTGACCCTTCTCCCAAGAAAGGAGGAAGGAAATGAGGGAAGGTATGGAAGAAGAAAGGAAGGAAGAAATTTAATCTTAACTTTTATAATATAAATCACTTCTTTACAGTCCCTCAATGAAGATACCTAGGCAAACAAATGCCTTGAGAGCATGCCATGAGTGAGTGGGGGGAAGTGTGTATATATATATATATATATATATATATATATATATATATATATATATATATATGGTATATGTGTGTAAAAATATATATATATATAATGTGTGTGTATGTATATATATATATATATATATATATATATATATATATATATATATATATATATAGAGAGAGAGAGAGAGAGAGAGAGAGAGAGAGAGAGAGCATGTGCACGTGCGCGTGCATGCCTGCCTGCCTGCCTGCCTGTCTTTGGGGTGTGAGGGTGGATGTAGAGATGTAGAGAAAAAGTGAGGGAAAAAGTTGACTTCTACATCTGCCTCATTCTCACATCTGTTGACAGAAGAGTTAAATAAAGAATCCTTAGTCACCAGTTGTGATGGTTTGGATGAGAATGGACGCCACATATTGAACCTGGTTCCCAGTTGGTGGAACTATTTAAGAAGGATTAGGAGGTGTGGCCTTGTTGGAAGAGATGTCATTAATGTTTCAAAAGATCATGCCATTCCCAATCAAATCTTTCTCTGCCTTCAACTTTCAGGAAGTGAGCTCTTAGCTGGTGCTCCAGTACCATGCTTGCCTGCTGCCATGCTCCCTGCCATGATTATCATGGACTCTAACCCTCTGGAACTGTGACCCTCAAATTAAATGTTTTCTTTTATAAGTTGCCTTGGTCATGAGTCAGAACATGGTCCAAGCATGGAGTCATGCAAGGGGAATTCTGAGTTCTTGTGAAGAAACTCCAAGAAAATAAGACAAGAGTCTTGTGACCTGTTTCTTCAAACACACAGACTTGTTCTTGGATTATGCTCTTGTGTGCCTCCCTCCCAGGTCTAGCAAATAGGAGTGTTTACTTCAGATTATTCATTACAAATGGCTATTTTTTATCTATTTACATGCATCTGTGGAAAACATGATTTTGCCATCTGTGGCTTGCCTGACATGTACAGCTTGCCCTTGTCTTTAGACACTTTACTCATGTGACTCTTCTTATCCCTCAGAGTATAAATTGTTGGATGCTCTGAATAAAGTTGGTTATTTCTCTGAAGCTTATTTAACATGATGGCATTTAAATTTAAGATAAAAAGAACTTGTTTACAGTAAATAAAAAAAAGGAAGGAAGGAAGGAAGGAAGGAAGGAAGGAAGGAAGGAAGGAAGGAAGAAGAGAGGAGAGGGGAGGGGAGGAGAGGGGAGGAGAGAAGAGAAGAGAAGAGAAGAGAAGAGAAGAGAAGAGAAGAGAAGAGAAGAGAAGAGAAGAGAAGAGAAGAGAAGAGAAGAGAAGAGAAGGCTGGCTACTGCATGAGACTTTAGTCTGCCTAATTTTTAGGCTTCATTCTCCCAGGCCTCACCACCTTTAGAGTAGTAAACCAATCATGTTGCTTTATCATGGCACGAGAAAATTAAGACTCTATTCAACTGAACACCCTCTTTAAAAATCAGAGCAGAGATACCTACGACCACTTAGGAAATTTTGAAAATTATTTTTAACTTTTGCTTTCAACATAAGAAAGGTGGTAGCAGGTGTGGAGGGGGGGTGTCAGTCACAGAGTATTTGCTGCCATTCAGGAATCCCTAGCTTCCCTCTCCTGACCTGGACCTCCTTATTGAGTGCAGCCTGGGCCATCAGAGCCTTCCCTCTGTCTAGTCCTGCATTGTCAGACCCATCCTCCACTTCCCACATGTCAGAGCCCTGATTTACTGTGGTGTGATTTGCAATGTACCCAGCCTGAGGAAATGGGTTATAATGACAATCAATGAGGACAATCTTAACTCTCATAGCGCCTGCTTCCCTTGCAGCTAGGGAAGGTCCTTGGATGAGGATCTACCCAAAAAGATCCAAGCAAAAGTCTCTTGAAAATAACTCTGACCACTTAATTGACTCTACAAATTCCAGAACCCGATGAAATTAGCACATTCTTTCTCTTCTTCCTGTATGGGATTTGCAATGGAGATCAGGAGCCCCAGAAGCCACTGAATGACAGTGATGAAAAGGCATGAAGAACCTCAGAGATGACAACTTTCAAAGTGTGCAGGAACTAGACCTACTACCTACAACTACTCTTTCACACACACTTGGGGTTTGGGGAGGGGGAAAGGGTTTGGATGTGATTGTACATGTGGGTGTAGATATGTGTGTAAGTGTGTGTGTGTGTATGTGTGTATATATGTGTGTGTGTGTGTGTGTATGTGAGTGTGTATGTGTGTGTGTATACATGTGAAGGCCCAAGTCAGTGCTGGGTGCTGTTCCTTGGAAACTTCCTATGCTGAGTATATGTAATATATGCATGTGTACATGTTCACATACATGTGCATGTGGAAGCTAGAGGTCCATATAAAATGTTTTCTTCAATCATTATTTTTTTTAAGATGATGACTCTTGCTGAACCTGGAACCCATCAATTTGGCTAGGCTGGCCATACCCCAGAAATTCCCCTGTCTCCACTTCCCCAATAAAGGGATTTAGGCATGCACTATCCGGCCCAGCTTTTCACAGTCTTGGGGGGTCGAATATAAGTCCTCATGTTTATACAACAAGCACTTTACCAATTGAGCCATCTCTCTCACCAAGTCCACATTGGTTTTTGGTTGGTTGCTTGGTTTTTGTTTGTTTGTTTTTGAGAGAGGACCTCTCATTGGCTTTGCAAATTCAGCTAGGTTGACTGGCTAGTGTACAGCATGGACCTGCCTGACTTTACCCCCCTACCTAACCCCCAACTAGGATTAAAAGCATATGCCACCACTTCTGGCTTTTATTAAAATGTGGGTTCTAGGGATAAAACTGAGGTCTTCATGCTTCCATAGCAAATACTTGAACCACTGAGTCATTTCCCAGCTCCATCCTCAAACATATTGTTACATGAGAAAATGTAAGCCAGCAGCAGTCAACACATCCACCCCTCTCTCATACATCCAAATAGTGACCAAATTCTCTAGAGTCCTCCTGCTAGCATATCTCCCTTTGAGCACTGCTCATCACAGTCTTCCTTGTAAACACTGAGTCTTTCCAAAACTTTTTTATAAGAGGACAGATTTCAAGGCTCTTGTTGATGTCAGTATTCAGATGACACAAGTCCATCTATCTTTAGGCCTCTTCTCCATTATCCCTTCTGTACACACATGCACACACATACACACACATGCACACACACACACACACACACATGCTCCCACACCCCAAACATACAGACTCACATCATCATATCATGCCCCATAACCCAGACACTATACTCTTCATGACTTTCTAAGTTCACTCTTTTTAAAACTACTCCCCAGTCAAAAGTTGGTGACTTCTGAGCTTCATCCTAAAGGATGAATAGGAGTTTTCTGGTAAGAAGGTCTCTCCCCTCAGGCTTATCTGCTATTCCCACTAGAACAGAAATGGATTCTATCAGAATAGCGTTGTAAAGAGAAAAGGAGAGCTAAAGACTTCCATCTCAGTATCTTTTATTTCCTGGTGGGTTTGGGCTCTGCTCTTTTTACATGCAGAGTCTACACCCAGTGGACAGGTCATTGTCACCCAATCCATACAGGCACACACAAACCACAAATGCTCACCTGGTGAAGACAATAACAATACAAGTGGATCAGTTTGTTTCCAAGCTGCAACTCACATCTGTGAAAGGGAAGCTAGCACTTCAGCAAACAGAATGCCTCCCACACATCAGGACCAATGTCCCAAGCCAGGATGGGTGCACCAGGACCAATGTCCCATGCCAGAATGAGTGCACAATCTCCAACCATCTCCTCAGAGGTCAAGGAGATAAAGTTGGCATTTCAGGTAAACATCACATGGGGCTCTTGTATCCAGAACCCATGAGAGGATCATGAGGAGAGAATGGAGGGGATGTTTAGGAAAACCAGGAGAGAATAAACGAGGGCATGAAGAGATGCAAGGTACAGGACAGGCTTTCTGAACATGGTGACAGGCTTTTCTGCACATCCTGAGTGACATTTGACTTTCTTTCTGCTGTGTCTGCTGCTACAATAGCTTGTCAAGGTATTGTATTAATAGTAATTAGCATTAATGTATATTAATATAATATACAAATAATAAGGAAATAGTTCCTGGCCAGGTTTGGCAGCACATGCCTTTAATCCCAGAATCTGGAGTCAGAGGCAGGTAGATCTCTGTAAATTTAAGGCTAGCCTACATAGTGAGTCCAGTACAGCCATTGCTATACACAGACACCCTGTCTCAAACAAAGAAAAAGAGAGAGAGAGAGAGAGAGAGAGAGAGAGAGAGAGAGGAAGAGAGGAAGAGAGAAAAAGAGAGAAAGAAGAAAGAAAGAAAGAAAGAAAGAAAGAAAGAAAGAAAGAAAGAAAGAAAGAAAGAAGGGAGGAAGGGAGGGAGGGAGGGAGGAAGGAAGGAATAAGGGAGGGAAAGAAGGAAGGAAGGAGGGAAAGAAAGGAAAGAAAAGAAAAGTGCATATTTTCTAGGTTTGGGGGACTAGGTTTATACATATGTATATGTTGTATACATGTGTGTGAACATGCATGGGTGGATATGTGTCCATATGTGTGGATGCAAGACCAGAGGGCAGATGCTAAATGTTCTGTATGCTACTCCCTGCCATAGTCTCTTGAGACAGGGTTTCTCACTGAGCGTAAAGCTTACCAACTTTTTTAGTTAGGCTGTCTAGGCTCCAGGATTCCTCCTGCTTTCATGCCCCTCAGCACCAGAAATATAGGTGTGCGTGGTCGTGCCTGGCTTTTATGAGGGTGCTTGGATCAAAACTGAAGTCCTCATGCCTGTGCAGCTAGTGTCTTACCCACTGAGCCATCGCTTCTGCCCCTGTGTTTCTGAGCTTTAAACAAATATTATTGGTGCCTGGAGCATATTAGAAAGGTGACAGAATAGACGATAAATCCCATGGCTTTGGCCCTGGGATGAGGGAGTTGGACCTTATTCAACATGAAGCCATTAAGAATCTCCAGGGTCTGGGAGCAGGCACAGGATGCGGATGCCGGCATCAGGGAGTTGGCTGTTTCTGTGAGCAGCTAGCTAGCGGTTTCCCTTGCAGACTGTACTTCATTTCACTGGTATTCCAGCTGTGCTTCCAAGCATCAGTAGGACCTTGTATCCCTCAGCTTCTCACACCCAACAGGCCCTCTTACAGTTCCCGACCAGCTTAAGGGTTATTTGGGTGCGAACAAAGCATCAGGCTTTCTCCAGCATGACACAATGCTGGTAGGAGTGGGTCAAGCACAGCTCAGTCTGATGCCTGCCTGCTGTGGACCTGAGCAAGCCTGGCCCCACCATGGTGTGCAGTGATCACCCAGAATGGATCTAGTTTAGAGCAGGAAGCAGAGTTTAGATGCTTCCGTTTGCTAGAAGGAACAGATCCACCTCTGTCCACCCTGGGGCTTGCTGACAATCCAGAAGCTGAGCCTCCCCAGCTCTCCCCTTTGGTGATGCTGTTAGAACTACTCGAAAAATACATATTTCCTGAATAAAATAAGGATTTTTGTCTCCCTTGCAGGAAACAAGACTCTTCTTGCTTTAAAATAGCTGGAACTTGAGAGCCATATTGTTTAACAAGCTGATGGAAATCCAAAGGGAAATGAATCCTGAGATATGCAAAATACATGACATCTTCCCACGAAGAAACAAAACAAAACAAGAAGCCACAGCAGCCCACATGAGCCTCACAGGCCTGCTCTCCAGAGCACAGAAGCCTCCTCGCCCTTGGCAGCCAGGCCAGGAACACCCCCTATCCTCACCATCTGGCATTTTTGTCTGCAAAGCACAGGCTTGCTATCCTGGGCTGCCTGCCACCCTGACGACAGAACCGTGACAACAGAGCCCAGGCATAGGAGATGCTGCACCTCCCCTGCCGCAGTCCCAGACACACACATGCACACACATGAGCACACACAGGTGCACATATACATGTGCACAGGACAGAGCGAAACTTTAGAGCCCCCACCTAATTTCTGACTTTGCCCATCTGGGTGCAGGCCAGGCCTGCCCGGCATCTCAGCTCTTCCTAACACCATCTTTTCCACACACCAGCCAAGGAGGGCAGATGTCAGGGGGAAGTGGAGGGAGGGAGGAAACAGCTTAGGGCTGCCAGCAGGACTGGAGGGAGGAAGCAGAGCCCTAGAGAGTGCATCAGGCAGGTGGCAGAGGGGGACTCATTTGCTGGGCCATCTGTTAGGAGCAAAGAGAAGACCCCTAACTCCACAGCCCAGGCTCTCCCCTGCACAGACACTCTCACACACACATGCAGCACCAAACACAGATGCTGACACTAACACAAGGACCTAGGAATATGGCCGAACACATACACAAGTATCCACATATAAACATCCACACCTGTATATACCAGTACACACACACACATACACACACATAGCACCCCACCATGCAGATGCTGCCATCAAGATGTAAAACCACATATGCACACACATGTACTCACACATATTCATGACCATAATACCATGTGAACATACACACACATATGCCCATAACTACACCAATGAAGTCATCTATACTCATGTATACATGTAACGCTACAGGTGTACAGACACATGCACACACATACACACCTTCTCACATATATGCATATCCATTCATACATCATATAAGTGCCTACACAGGAATACTGAAATCCCCAGTCACATATGTTAATACCTAGTTGCCCACTGATACCAATGGGCCTGGATCCATCTCTTCTCCCATGCTGCTGAGATCCACAGTACTTTAGGTAAAGTGGTACACTGACTGCATATAACCTACATCGCTCCATATCCTCCTGAAGACTCACATGGCCTCTGGATGACTGATACTTCATACAATGCAGCAGTGTGTGAACAATGGTCATGCTGCATCATATAAGGGATCATGACACAAAGGGAAATGAGCGTGTGGTGGGTACGGGTGCAATTTCATTTCAACTCTATTCAGTCCAAGGATGACTCTATCCATGCATGCAGAACTCACAGACCTGGAAGAATGACTATTGTCTCGCTCGTGTCCTAACCAACCCACCCAAGCTCATGTCTCCCTTGCCTGGTCTCTGTTACCCCCACACTCTGCTGTCTGACCCCAATGTTCCCAGTCTGTGACCACACCCTGGAACCTCTCTGGTACCCTTCATTAATACTAAGCCCAGAATCCTGCTCCAGAGTTTCTGACTCAACTAGTTGAGGTAGAAGTTTGGAAGGATTGGGAATCTCTTAAGTTGTACATCTGGGCTAGCAGTTGTTCCATTCCAGGTCCATAACCTAATGGGACTTTAAACTGCTTAAACCGAGAGTGGGAGAGATGGCTTAGCAGTTCAGAGCACTTGCTGCTCTTGCAGAGGACCAGACAGAGGTTCTCAGAGTCCACATGTGGCTCACAACTATTTGTAATTCCAGTTTTAGGGTATCTGAGGTCTCCTCAGGCAATGTATACATGTTATATACTTATACACATGCAGGCAAAACATTCAAACCCATCAAGTTAAAATTTTAAAAAAAAAACTGTTTTAAAAATTACTTAAAATAGGCATGATATGTACTCACTTATAAGTGGATATTAGCCATAACGTACAGGATACCCAGGCTACAACCCACATACCCAAAGACACTAAATAACAAGGAGGACCCAAGAGGGGACGCTTGAATCTCATTCAGAAGAGGGAATAAAATAGTCATAGGAAGCAGATAGAGGGAGGGGACTGGGTGAGAGATGGGATAGGGAAGGGAACATGGCAGGGATTAGGATCAGGAATTAGGAGAGAAGGCCAGGAGAATGAATGGAAGATATCAGCTGGCAGAGGGGACATCTCTAGGATGTTACAGAGACCGAGGATGGGGAAGGCTCCAGGAAGTCTATGAGTATGACTCTAGTTGAGACTCCTAGCAGTGGTAGACATGAAGCCTGAAGTGGCCACCTCCTATAGCCAGGCAGGCAGGACTCCCAATGGAGGGGATAAGAACACAACCCACCCACAAAACCTTTAATCCAAAACATGTCCCACCTACAAGAGGTGCAGGAATGAAGATGGGACAGAGACTGGTGGAATAACTAATCAATGACTGCCCCAACTTGAGACCCATTCCATGGGCAAGCACCAATCCCTGACACTACTCATGATACTCTGTTATGCCTACAGACAGGAGTCTAGCATAACTGTCCTCTGAGAGGCTCCACCCAGCAGCCAATGGAAACAGATGCAGAAACTCACAGCCAAACATTGGCTGGAGCTCTGGGAATCTTGTAGAAGAATTGGGGGACCGACTGACAGACCTGAAGAGGATAGAAACTCTACAGGAAGACTAACAGAGTCAACTGGCTTAAACCCTTGGGCATTCCCAGAGACTAAACCACCAACCAAAGAACATACATGGGCTGGACCTAGGACCCCCGCACATTTGTAGCAGATGTGTAGCTTGGTCTTCATGTAGGTTCCCCAACAATTGGAGCAGAGGCTGTCCCTAAATATGTTGCTTACCTATAGATCCTGTTCCCCCAACTGGGCCATTTTGTCTGGCCTCAGTGGGAGAGGATGTGCCTAGTCATGCAGTAACTTGATGTACCAGGGTTGAGTGATTTGATACCCAGGGCAGGCCTTCCCCTTCCCAGAGGAGAAGGGGAGGGGGAAATGGAGAAAGTGGCTTGTGAGGGCAGGGAGGCTGGGAGAGGGGCTGCAAATGAGATGTAAAGTGAATAAAAAATTAATTAATAAAAATATAAATTCTGAAAAAAATGACTTAAGCCCACTGATCTGTTTGTTATATTAACTACATATAATCATTCTGAAGAAAAACTTGCATAAGTCTTCTAACACACACAGCAACTAGCCCTTAGCAACAGAACATGTCACCATCCTCTCTACCATTGACCACAGTACACCCCTGAAATGCTTTTAGTCCAAGAGCTTCATAATGAAATCTCTGTGACTCAGACACAAGCTGAGGTCTACACAGTCAATCCCGGTCTAGCCTCTATTCCCCCAAACAGAGGTCCCACCCTCCAGAGTCAGAGGAATATGAGATAGTCTGCTGCTTATATTTTGGTTTCTTCTATTATTTTTTTGTGCAAATAACAAAGACCCTTCTGCATGCCCCAAATTGCCCAGTCTAGAGGAGGCTTCCGCCATGACTGTCCATCATTCTAGCCCATCAGAGGTATCTAGTTCCTGTTTTGGCAAGGAGGAAACAGAAGCCAAGAAAGCTGAAGACTTGCAGGAGGCCATGTAGTCAGCCTGCAGTGGCTGCCTCTGTCCCTACTTCCAATGCCTTCCCCATTACCAATATATCGAGCTCCAAGTCATCTGCCTCTGTCCTCTGGGTCTCTTTCATTCCATGCCATCCATGTGACTCCAGGCTGTCATTCTTGTCACAAGAAGAAGGGTTGCCTGAGACAGAGACTCAGGGGGTAGGAGTCAATACCAGAGAAGTGACTGGTCACGGGCCCGCCTTAACAATGCTAAAAATAGGGGTTGGGGAAGACAGCATGTGCAGCATGCAGTGTGACTGAACTGCTCAAAGCAGAGGGGAAGCAGATTAGCCTTTCCAGTTAGCTGCTTAGCACGAGACACTGCCAGGCTCTTCAGTAGATAATGATGGTGAAGATCATGGTCTGGGCAGCTGGGAGCATGTTGAATGTTAGCGTTGCTCCCACACAGCGCTGCCACTGTGATCTTAGTTCTTCACCCTCTCTGACCTAAGCCAGGGAGAGTATAGTATAGGAAGAGTACAGGTTTATTGACACAGACATTCTGATACACATACTTTCAGTGTGATCACCTAGAACTTGGCAAGTGCTAAGATGTATCTTAGTGAAGCATGCCTGTCTTAATCTTGTCAACAGCAATCCATATTCCCAATGAATGTTCCAGATTATTGCAAAATTCAATTTGGAATGAACAGAGATGGGAGTAACTGGCTAGGTTCTATTGTTGATACCATAAGGTGGGACTCAATTTCCACCATTATGGGATGTTCCTATATCCCATGAAGGATGTGGCCTCTCCTCCAAGGAGCTGAGATTCTCTTAGAGAAGAAAGTCCTGAAGTAGATACCATGTAAGAAGAGAAAAACACTAACCCAAGCCCTTCAGCAAGTGAGGGGCCTGAGAATCTGAGGGGCAAAATGACCCAGTTAGACAGGGCAAGAAAGGGCTCTGTGTGAGCAGCTGCCTCGTGTCCTTCCCTAGACATTACGAGCAAATAGGGATGGGTGCCTTTCAGGTGCTGTCTGAACCTTTCCAACCAATTCAGATGGTGAAAATAAAAAGACCCCAAGAGTAAAGAAAATAGATAAAAATAGAACATTTTAACTGTAAACACAGCAGAAACACACAAAAATGCCCAGAACCATTCCTTTCAATAGATAAGCATTCTATTTTTTTTCATCAGACTTGTAATAAGACCTGAGTCAATGGGAGATGTGACATGTTGATAGAGTGGAGAAGTGACTATGGAGAAAAATCATGATTTTTCCAACTCAGAATATGACTGTTTTATAAATTATAAAGGAAATCCTTTTCTTTGGAAAGAATGATTCTAAGTTTCTTTTGGATAAAGTTAAGTGAGAGGATATGGAACAGAAGAGAAGGAAGCAGTATGGCTATGCACACCTCCACAGCCATCTACAACATTAAACCAGGAGTGTCAGGCAAGAACAGACAGGCCAACAGAGCAGAGAATGTAACAATAACAGACTCAGGTGCATGGGAAGACTCAGGATCAAGTGCAGACTGGACAGTAGGATGGATGATTCAATAAACAGAGCTGGGAAACCAGGCACTTGGGGAGAACCTGTCAGAGACTCACCTTATAGCACTGTAGCAAAAGTCTAGGAAGATGTTACTTTATACTCATCTCTGTTCTTTCTAAACATAAGGTGGAGGAAAACACAATAGAAAAATAAGCCCAAACTATGCACCAATTTGAAACTTGTAAAATCAAAACCCATTTCCAAACAGTGGTTGAAGGTGTGTGTGTGTGTGTGTGTGTGTGTGTGTGTGTGAGAGAGAGAGAGAGAGAGAGAGAGAGAGAGAGACTCACCCTAGGCTAAGAGGTCATATTCTGGTTTCCCTGTTTCTGTATGCTTAAAAATGCCCATAATGAAAACATCTGAGTGTCACAGTTAGAGTTGCTATTGCTATGATGGGGAGGAAAGTCTATTTGGCTTACACTTCCACATCACTGTTCATCATTGGAGGAAGTCAGGACAGGGCAGGAACCTGGAGGCAGGAGCTGATGCTGAGGCCACGGAGGGGTGCTGCTTACTGGCTTCTCCTAATGGATTGATTATACAGCCTGCTTTCTTATAGAACCCGGGGCCACCAGTCCAGGGATCGCACTACCCATAATGGACTGGACCCTCCCCTATTAATCACTAATTAAGACAATGCTCTACAGGCCTGCTTACAACCCCTTCTTATGAAGGCATTTTCTTAGTTGAGGTTCCCCCCTCTCAGAAGACTTGAGCTTGTGTCACATTAACATAAAACTATCCAGCCCAAGTGACTCCTTGCTGGCTTGATGCACAAACATACCTTTCTCATTTATCCCCAAGATCTCACGTTAAAAAAGTAAATAACTTCTAAAATCCCACAGTCTTTACAAATTCAAACACATTAACAGTTCAGGCTCTTTCATCTTTTTTTTAAATCCAAAGTCTTCTTCATTCAAAGTCTCTCAACTGTGGTGTCCTGCAAAATCAAAAATGAATTAAATACTTTCTTACGTCAAGAGGAAAGAATCTCCAGGCGGTGGTGGCGCACGCCTTTAATCCCAGCACTTGGGAGGCAGAGGCAGGAAGATTTCTAAGTTCGAGGCCAGCCTGGTCTACAAAGTGAGTTCTAGGACAGCCAGGGATACACAGAGAAACCCTGTCTCAGAAAAAAAGGGGGGAGGGGGGAATCAAGGCATAGTCAAAACAAACAAACAACAAAACAAACCTCAAAAGTTCTCAACATATAGTGTCTGGGATTCACTGACGATCTTCTGGTCTCTTCCAAGGGGCTTGGGCCACTTCTCTGGCTCTGCCCTTTGCAACACACACAGCTTGTCTTCTAGGCTCCAGCTGGCTTCACCGCACAGCTACTGCCATTGTGGATGGTTATTCCATGGTATTGGCATCTCCAAAACGCTACAGTCTTCTACTGCAACTGTACTGCACTTTTACCAATAGCTTCTCATGGGCTCTCTTCATGGTGCCAAGCCTCAATTTCTCTGCATGACCCACTTCTGATCCTGGGCCTCCAACTGCCACTAAGGCTGCACTGTCACCAAGCACCTCACAATGCCAAACCTCAGCTGCTTTTCTTTCTTTCTTTCTTTCTTTCTTTCTTTCTTTCTTTCTTTCTTTCTTTCTTTCTTCCTTCCTTCCTTCCTTCCTTCCTTCCTTTCTTCCTTCCTTTCTTTTTCTTTTTTTTCCATGACTAAGTCAGCTTTATTGCAGAGATATTGGGAAGATTCAACATATGTAATTAAAAGAATGCAATATATCATATAAATGGACTTAAAGGAAAACAATTGCATGATCACCTTAACAAATTCAGAAAAGGCTTTTAACAAAATCCAGTATGCCTTCATGGTAAATGTGAGAACAGGGCTGGGAGGAACATACTCAACACAGTAAAGTTCTATAAGACAGACATATCGCTAACATCATCATAAAATGAAAAAAAAATACTCTATATGAAAACCCAAAATTTACACCAGAAACTATATATAGTACATTTAGTAAAGTATCAGGATACAAACTCAAGTCACAAAAATCAGTAAATTTTTCATATACCAATAATCATCTCCCCAAGAAAGAGATGTTGGGCACACTCCCATTCCCAATAGCAACAACAACAACAACAACAACAACAACACAGCATCTAGGAATAATCCTAACCACTGGGGTAATAGGCCTTTTGTTTATTTGTTTGTTTGTTTGTTTGTTTGTTTGTTTTTCTCATTTGCTTTTGATGGTCCCATCACACCTTTAAAACCAGTACCATCAGGGTGAGTCTTAGACTATCAAGGTCAGCTGCCAGCTCAAGGAACAATCTTGGCCACCTCCAGAATACAGTTTCTGTGTGCTGACTCTCAGGAAACACTTCCCAAAAGATTTCACCTCAATGATGCTGGCCTCTTCTTAACCATCACTAATTTCTCAACTCCAGCTGACCAGTAATAAGTCTCATAATCACAGCTGATTCCTTAACCCCAACTGACTAGAGCCACAGAATATTTGTTCAAAATAGCAAATGGTAGAGTCTTTAAACTTCCTTCTAAAAATTTCCATGCCAAGCCTCCACCTTCTGCATTGCCCTCAACATTCTTGTCTTCCAAACTCCTCAAAAACAGTTCACCAAGCATGGAACACATAATGGCTTTTCTTGCAGCAGAAAGTTCCAAAGTCCTTCCACAACCCCCACCCCCAAAACAACATGCTCAGGTCTGTCACAGCAACACCCCACAATCCTGGTACCAGTTTGTTTTAGTTAGGGTTTCTGTTGCTGCAATGAAACACCATGACCAAAAAACCAAGTTGAGGAGGAAAAGGTTTATTTCACTCACAATTCTATATTCATTATCCATGTTCATTATCAAAAGCCATGAAGGCAGGAACTCAAAGTGCACAGGAACCTGGCTGGCAGCAGGAGTTGATGCAGAGGCCATGAAGGGGTGCTGCTTGCTAGCTTGCTGCTAATGTCTTGTTCAGCCTGCTTTCTTATACAATTCAGAACTAATAACCCAGAGTTGGTACCGCCCATAATGGACTAGGCCCTCCCCGATCATCATTAAGAAGATGCCTTACAGGCCTGCCTACAACCTGGTCTTAATGGAGGCATTTTTATTAAATTGAGGTTTTCTCCTCTCAGATTATTTTAGCTTGTGTCAAGGTGACATTGTTTTAAAACTCAGCATAAGCAAATGTGGTGGCACACACTTGTAATCCCAACACTTGGGAGGCAGAGACCTGAGAAAGTCAGTGGGGGATAGGTGGGGAAATCAAATTTAAAATACAAAGAGCCAAAGGGAAAAATACATCTTCTGTCAACTTAGCCCATGAACCTTCATCTTCAAGACATGCAGAGCTCCTCTGAATGACCAGTGCTCAGTAGAGCATCAGCAGCAGGTAGGAAGGAAGCATCCTTTCCCTCCCTGGTAACTCAGGGCCCTTGCTTTCCATTCAAGGACCCACAATTGTCTGGAACCTAATCCTACCCCTCCCTATCTATTCTGGAGAATATATCATGTAGCCTGGCTTGTCCACTCAATGCACACCATTCCCAATGCTGTAATTGGCTGGAGAAGAGGCATGTGTCCAAGCAAGAACCCATGATAAACATCGGGACTTCTGGTAGGGTAGCCATGGACACATAGACTCACCCTCTCCTGCAGAACATCTGCATAGCCACTGGAGGACCCTGGTCAGAGGTAGGAAGAAAGTCCTGGGGATGAAACCATCAACACTGAAGGCAAGTCAGGATGTATTAGGGAGAAAGCAAATTCCAGAACAGTATCATCTCTGAATCAAATGCCACTTAAAGCTGGTCTCGGTTAACTGCATTGGACTAAGAATGCTTACCTTTTCTCCTGTTGCTGTTTCTTGGGACCAAAAGCATCCACAGTACTCATTTTAGTACAGGTTTCTTTTCTTTTCTTTTCTTTTTTAAGGGGGGGAGGGGTTGAGACAGGGTTTCTCTGTATAGCCCTGGCTGTCCTGGAACTCACTTTGTGGCCTCAAACTCAGAAATCTGCCTGCCTCTGCCTCCTGAGTGCTGGGATTAAAGGCATGCGCCACAACGCCTGGGTTTTTGTTTTTGTTTTTGTTTTTTAGTACAGGTTTCTGTTGCTGTGATAAACATCACAGCCAAAGCAACTTGAGGAACAAAGAGTTTATTTCAGTTCACAACTCTCAGGTCACACTTCATCGCTAAGGGAAGTCAGCATAGGAACTAAAGCAGAGGCCATGGAAGAATGCTACTTACTGGCTTGCTCTCCATGGCTTACTCAATTTGCTTTCTTATCCCATCTGGGACTAGTTGCCTAGGTGTGGTACCACCCATAGGGGACTGGACCTCCCACATCATCAATCAAGTTATTATCTTACAGACTTGCCTACAAGACAATCTCACGAAGACATTTTCTAAATTAAGAACTCCTCTTCCTAGATATGTCTATATTTGTGTCAAGTTGAAAAACAAACAAACAAAAAACAAAAAACAGCACACCAATAGAATCGAAGTAAGCCCAAATGAATAGGAGTCTCCATGCTACCTGCCGAGAAGTGGGCAAAGGGTGGCTTTTGCACATGCCCATAAGTGGGTAAGAAAAACTCAGGGCGCTGAGGTTGAGAAGTTCCCATCATGCCTTGACTTCTGCTCTCACTTCCTCCACACTCCTCACAGCCCTATCTCCCCACATACACACTGACAGGATGAGGAAATACCCCTAAATACCACTTGGACCCTTGGAATTGTCCCAACATGGTAGGCTTCCCTCTGTAGCAGGATGTGTTCTGCATAGGCAGATGCTTGGGCTAAGAACTCTTGGGTAACTTTGGAAGAGACCTAAAATCTATCACGTGAAATGTCTTTCTCCTGCCTTAGATTGGAACAGTCAGGAAGTTTTCCAGCAAAATGGCATTCCAGTGAAAGACTAGTATGCATGGTGGGTGCCTTAGATTCTATTCTATTGCAATGAAGACATACCATAACCAAGGCAACTCTTATAAAAGAAATGACTAAGTTGGGGCTTGCTTATAGTTTCAGGTTAGTCCATGATCATCACACCAGGAATCAGAGAGGCATGGTGCTAGAATGGAAGCTAAGAGCTTTCCATCCTGATCTGAAGGCAACAGGTTGGGGTGTGGGGGAATGGGCCTGACATGAGTTTTTGAAACCTCAAACCTCCAGTGGCACACATTCTCTATTGAGGCAATACCTTCTGATCCTCCCCAAATAGTTCCACTAACTGAGGACCAAGCACTCAAGCATATGAGCCTGTCCTCATTCGAATCACCACAGTGGGTGAGACAAGCAGGCCAACCTCACCAGCCATCAGGGTATCTCCTTCCATTGTGCTAGGCCAAAATGAGGCCTTCTCTGTCCCCACAGAGGACTTCATGTCTCTATGACAGACAATGCAATCAAAAACCCTGCAGTGGCCTTCTGCGAGGACCCATGATGTCCATTGTAGGTGAAATCTCAGCCTCGTGACAGTGACATTGGCCCATTGAAGACTCAGATTCTTCCCTGTCATGGAGAAGCTTAGTCATCTGAGCCAAAAGCCTGTTTCGAGGGGCTAGGATAGTCCATGTCCTTCCTGTGACCCCCAACTCCCTGAATTTTGCCCCCAAACAAATCTTGCCAAAGTTGCTTCAAAGCACCCCACTTTCAAAGACAGCTCTTCTTTAAAATCATATTTGTCAGTTACTAAATTATTTCTTGAGACTGGAGGTAGAGATCTTGCCTAGAATATTTGGGGCGCTAAATTCAATCCAAAACTCCAAAAAAGAAATAAACAAACAACAACAAACCTAAATTACTTCCTTGTTTCACTGTGGGTTTTGCTTTTGTTTTGTTTTGTTTTGTTTTGTTTTCTAATTATGTGTGGATACTATTTGATGACAGCAATGTGAGAGTAAATTTGGCAGATGCAGATTAAACTGTCTGATATTAAGATGGTCATCCTTCTACCTTTTTTGGCCTCAGTGGGAGACGATCTGCTTAGTCCTGCTGGGACTGGATGTCCCAGGGCAGGGTGGTACCCAGGAGGGATTTCTCCTTCTCCTTCAACCCTCTACCTCACTCAATGCCAGAATGTCACCAGCCGTTTGTCTGCGCCTACCCTATCCTCCTGTATCACCGACACAAAGGTACTAAATTCTAATTTGTGTGTATATCATTCCCTTATGTTTTTATACAGCATTTTAACATACAAATGAATAGCAAAATTGGAATCACTACATGTGGGGTTTTCTGTAGACTTGCTTATATCAGTCAATATTATTACTAATGTTTCAGACATGTATTTTGGAAGGCCAAGGCTGATTCATTTTTACTATTCTTTGTCAAATGTCATGAATGTATATAATATATTTTGATCATTTTCTGTCCCCTTTGCCCTGTCTCACCCCCCTCACTCCAGCTAAACTCTTTCTCCTCACTAAGTCTTCCTCTTAGCTACATGTTTATTGTGTCATTTTGTCTGGGACCCCTGGGCTTAACTGGGGTTGCCAGCATGAGTATTCTTTCATTTGCATTCTCTTTTCTAATTCATGTAATTCACTCATTGACAGGTATGTGAATGAGTGGTGGTGGGCTGGGTGGCATCCTGAGCATGTTGGAATCTCATCTATACATCTCTCAGTGGTGCCCATACACCATACACAAGGGGCTCTCAGGTTACCACATAAAGCAATGGTATTTCTGGATCTGTGACTATTCAAATACTTGATTTCTCAAGATAAAGCCTTTCCTGTCTCCATATTCTCTCTTAAAATGTGTAACTATCTGTATATTACTTCCTATTTTCATGCCTCAAACATTAGCAACGGAAATCATGACTCCCTGCCTGTGCCTGTGGTCCCACTGTGTGGCTTATATTGGTCACGTGGCCATAAAGACAAATAACACTATCTAAGCAGAAACCCCTTTAGGAGAAACCCCCCAAGCTTCTACCTGTACTCCTTTTCCCCCTCTACCATAAGATCAGCATGCCCTAAGCAGGAGTTATTTTACTGAGCTGCATCCTAGAGAGCAGAGTCACAGCCAACAAAAATGACAGCAGGCAAGGAGCAAAGAATGAATCTGCAGCAGCAGCCGCAGCAGCAACCACAGCCGCAGCCGCAGCCACAGCAGCCGTAGCAGCAGCCACTGAGGCTGGAAGATATTTGTTACGGAAACACAATAAAATAGCCATATCAAGACAGTTAACAGAGATTTATTGAGTATCTTCAACTTACCCGACACCAAACTAGTTTTAAGAGTGGCTATGTTAGACAGGGTTTATGGCTTTGAGGCATTAACATTCTGGCCAATCAGCAGGTCCCAAAGACCCTAGAGATTTTCTAGTATAGGCCCCAGAGGCAAACTTGTTTCTTAGGACCTTGTCTGCCGGGAGTAAAAACAGTTGATAAAGAAACAAGGCATTTTATTAATTCTGTTAAATAAAAAGTCCAGAAATGAAGCTTGAAGCAGAAGTTGGCCCAGGAGCTCCTCCTCCCCTTCTCTTGGCCTTGTTTTTCTCCCTGTTTATCTCCACTGTCTGACAGCCCTGCTCCCATGGGACGAAGGAACCACCAAGCACCCCAAAGGTCTGTAGCCTCTGAGTCCTATCAAAGTCTTGATTGAGCCCGACTCTCAGAGTCATCCTGGGTCTCAGGAATCCCTAAAGGATCAGTGTGCGGAGAGAGAGAGCATAAACTAGATGACCTGGTCCTAGGTCATAGCATCATGAAGGAGTCATTCCATACAAACACAATAGGCTGAGCAGAGGGTGCCCCAGGAACTGCCCAGGAGGGGAAGCAGGTGCTGAGCAGACATACCACAAACTGCATCAGCACCCTCAGGTCCCTAGCCACTGACCCCCAGAGCTGGCTCTGCCAAACACACGCTCGGGGAGCTCACATCGCTGGCCCACATCAGGCACAGACAAGAATGTTTACACCAGGGAAATAGGCAAGCGCTTGAAACCAGGGCTGGAAGTATTGTAGAGAATCAATTGGCTCACATTTACCAGCAGAACATGGTGCAACTGGCTAAAGCTCCAGCATCCCCATGTGTGACTCTGCCACTTAGACAAATCCCTGACCCCCAGCAAACTTCATCCTTTGCAACTGTAAAGTGGGAAAATTAGGTTCTTGCCTGCCAAAGTTGTATTCTGTCTCTGCCAGTTGGAGACTTTTCAAAGGTGTGTTTACGTATGTATGTAGATATACATCCATGCACGCACATTTGACTCTAAATTTCTCTCTGCATCAGAAATCATAAGTACAGGCACCTGGTACAAATTCCGAAGTGATTCTGAGAGCTGTCCCTCCCCTCTCTCGGTCTATTAAATCATTTTCCCTCCAAAGGTACACATGCTGTGGCATAAGGAGCAAACTGTTGACAGATGGTGGAGAAACTTCACAGGCCCATAATTGAGACTTATTTTCATACATTCGTGCCAGTTTGAAATCTAATTGCCAATAAAACAATACTGTGATACTGCCACATCTAATACCTCCAACCACTCACTGAAGTTACACTTGAATCCACTAGTAAACCCTAATCTCCCAGAGAAAAATATTCCATGCTCTCTGTCGGAAAAACAGTGCTATAAATCCACATACAGTGGTTCATTTTCAAATGAGAGCATCCTTCCCTTGGTCCCCAAAGAGCTCTTACTCAGCTAATGTTAGTGCCTGCCTGAGAGCAGTACATGTTCTTTGTTTACTTGACAGAAGCACAGATGTGACTGGGTGAGCCTGTGATGGGCTTTTTTTGCAGAGAGAGGCAGAGGGCTTCTCTGGGCCAACTTACTGGCCTCGCAGCTCTGGCTGTATTTTGACACACTAGTGGGAAGCTGGCCAGACAGGGGGGAGGAAGGATTTAGGATACCCAACTTTCTCTCCTTCCTCCTTTGTTTTCATTCTCTTGATGGAAAGGTTTGAGGCCAGATCGATCCAGATCAATCCGAAGCTGTAAATAAAAAAGCAAGCTTTCTGTAGGACGAGGGAGCACAGAGGCTGGGTTTCTGTGTGGATTGAAAAATGCCACCTGTTACCTCACACCATAAGCCTGCTGAAAACTAGTAATGACCATCCTTCTCCAAGCAGAGTCCTGCCCACGTTACAAAGAGTATATAAAGGGTGGAACCCTGAGGTGCCGTCTGATCAGTCACAGTGTATCCCTTGCCTATATCATCTCTGGATGCATCCTAGGCAACAGCTTATTGTTTTGTTCTATTTTACAGATAATAAACTGAGGTAAATCTTAAACTAGGCTGATGACAGAAAGATTCTAAGAGACAGAGGTAGTAGACATCTGCAGTGAGACAGTATTTATCAGACAACCCAGGGCCACTGGACACATGAGCTCGTGCAGCTGTGACTGTATGTATGTATTATGTATGTATGTATGTACAAAACCTGCACAAGATCAAGTCAGCTTAAACCCAGCAGGGATGAGGAGAGGTTCATAAACACCCACCCTAGGTAAGAAGCTATTGACAATTAATGGCTGCTTTAGGAGAACTAGTTTTCTTCAGGGATATGTATGGTCCCTGAGAGGTTTTCCATGTTCCAGTAGATGGTTCCACACCCATGCTCATACACACAGCACTAAGTGGCCTCCGTGAATTTAAAAAACATACCACAAGAAGCTGGGGAGGAAAGTGGTGGAGGTTATAGGGAAGGTTTGAGAGGAGAGAATGAAGGGGTAGAGTTGAACAAAATATACATGCATGTATGAAATCTTTAAACAATAAAAGGAAGAAAAATAGCTAAAACAATAAAATATTTTTCACTAAATATAACTGTCTTCATTTTTCTTGGGTTTTTTTTGTGATAAAATACTCTTGACAAAAACAGTTTAAGGAAGAAAGGCTGTATTGTGGCTCACAGTTCAAGGGAACACTATGTTGGGGAAGGAAGTCAAAGCAGCCGTAGCTTCAAGTAGATGGTCACATCACAGCCACACTCGGGAAGCAGAGAGCGACAGGCATGCTCTGCTCAACTTCCTTTCTCTACTGACACCGTGCAGGATCCCAGCCAGGGACCACTGATACTCACCGTATCACTCATCTCAACCCTGACTGTCCCCACAGGCATGCCCAGAGACCCAACTCCCAGACAGTTGTATCTTCTGTCAAGTTGAGAACACTAACTCAACGTATTTTTTCACTAGGCTGAATTTCATTTGAACTACTGAAAATTGAGCGTCTGAACTGAGACATGGGGAAGAATAAAGCATGCACTGGTTTTCCAAACCGTAAAGGAATGGTCACAGGGGAGAGCCTAGGCCACGGACACCAAAATATACATACTTGAAAGGAATTAAGTCTGGTGCTCTACAGCACAGTGGGGTGACTGAAGTTTATGGCCATTTGTTGTATAAAGAACTAGAAGAGAGAATTTCAAAGTTTTCCAGTTAAAAGAAATGGTGTTACATGATATAGATATGCTAATTACCCTGATTTAGTAATTACACATTGGATATGTATCAAATTACACGTATATCACATAAAATTGTGCAATTATTATATGTTTATTTTAAAAGCATGCATAGAAAGAAAATAATACCCTTCAATAATAATGTGTTTATATTGACCATGTATTGAAATCACAGTTTGGACATGTTGAATTTTCTAAAATATACTGCTGGCCACTAGAAAAATGTAAATGATGTGTTTATTGTGACGTTGTGATATGCTGAAGTATGTATTTGTTCTTTGTTCTTGTTTCCTAGCATATAATTGCTAAAATCTTTGGAATGTTTAAAGTCTTTGGGTCTTGTTAGCCTACTCCCCAACCTTCATGTCTTAGGGTTCTCTTGCTGTGAAGATTCGCCATGTCTATGGCAGCTTTTATAAAGGAAAACATTTGATTGGGGCTGGCTTATAGTTCAGAGGTTTATTCTATTAGTATCATGGTAGGAAGCATGGTGCTGTGCAGGCAGACATGGTGCTGGAGGAGGAACTGAGAGTTCTACATCTGGACCCACAGGCAGCAGGTCTTCCTGTGACTGTGAACCACTGAGCCTGGTCTGAAGCTTCTGAGATCGCAAAGCCAACCTCCACAGTGGCAGACTTCCTCCAGCAAGGTCACACTTCCTAATAGTGCTACTCCCTGTGGATCTATGGGGGTCATTTTTATTCAAATCACCAAGATTAAGTGGGTCACCAATGGCCAGTGATACAGTCTATCATGCCTATGTAATGAAGCCTGCATAAGAACCCAACAGGACAGATCACAGGTACCTTCTCAGTAGGCTCCTGAGAGGTAGCAAATGCACGGAACCAGTACACTTTCCCCCATACCTGGTCCTGCCCATCTGCTCTAGTTGATTTTCTGTTACTCTACAAAATATCTGAGGTTGATCTCTTATAACAGACGGGGATTTATTTACCTCACAATGGTTGAAGTCCTAATATTACCTTCTAGGCCTGTCCCTGGCTCCCACAGCTGTATGACATCATGGCGGATAGCATCAGAGCAAGAAGTTGAACATATGAGAGATGACTTATTAAGAGATAAGAAGTGTTCACGGCAATCTCTTTCCTTCCTCTTGTAAAGTCTCCAGAATGAGCCATGGGAACTCATCCAAGCTGTACTTAACCTGATCCCAGGTTTCTTTGTATTAGTACTCTCTACAGTTAAAGAACAGATAGAATGCATACATATCATAAAAGAAAACTTTTCAGATGGTTGGGTAGTACAACAATGGATGGCTGTACTCTAGAGAGGCTGAGATCCTAACTAACCGCTGCTCTGTTCATGAAGCTGGTTACCTAAGACTTCCAGTATAGCACTAAGGGCCAGGAAGATTCTTAGAAAGTTGCTGGTCTTCAGTCTACATTGGGCCCCAAAGATGTTGGAGTTTAATGTCAGCAAAGAATGCCAGTAGCAGCAGTAGCTACAGACATGCTCAGCATGGATGGAAGGCAGACAAGCAAGCATGAGTGGAAGGCAGGCCAGCAAGCAAGCACTTCTTTGGTGTACACTTGGAATGCTGTACATCTGAGCCACTGCGGCTAGAAGGAG
The DNA here is from genome assembly GCA_902729485.2 of Mus minutoides. NCBI lineage: Eukaryota > Metazoa > Chordata > Mammalia > Rodentia > Muridae > Mus > Mus minutoides. The sequence goes on from LR750661.1 coordinate 340,356, forward strand.
TTGACCATTCTAAAGGAGGCTCTTCCCTTTATAGTCAAATCTTCTTGGAAACCTGCCAAGTATCTCTTAATTGATTGCAGATCCAGATTAAACATTCCAACTTCCCAAAGGCTGATGTCTGAATACGGTCATGTTAAGTTTTTAGTTTAAACCTGAGTTCCAAAAGGCACACACCATACTCAAACCATGGTGCCATCTCTTCATCTGGCCTTCTTCACTGTCTTTCTGTTATTTAATAATAAACTAGGAAATGTATGTAAGTGCTTCCCTGTGTGTGTGGTTTGAATGAGAATGAGCCCTATTGCCTTGTGTGTTTACATACTTATTTCCCAGTTGGCAGAATTGTTTAGGAAGGATTGGGAGATGTGTCTTTGCTTGAGAAAGTGTGTCACCAAGAACTTTGAAGTTTCCGAAGCCTACTCCATACCTTGTCTCTGTCTCTATGCTTTTTCTCTCTCTCTCTCTCTCTCTCTCTCTCTCTCTGTGTGTGTGTGTGTGTGTGTGTGAGTATGTTTCTCTCTATCTTTCTGTCTTTCTGTATCTGTCTTTCTGTCTCTTTGTGTGACTGTATGTCTGTGTCTCCCTCTCTATCTCTGTGTCTATCTTTGCATCTCTGTCTCTGTCTGTCTGTCTCTCTCTCTGCCTCTCTCTTTCTTTGTTTCTGTCTGTCTCTCTATGTGTCTCTGTCTTCCTTTCTCTTCTCCCCTCCCTCCCTCCTTCC
>LR751772.1:0-23985 GCA_902729485.2 Mus minutoides
ACAGATGGTGTGGGCCACCACATGGTTGCTGGGAATTAAACTCAGGACCTCTGGAAGAGCAGCCAGTGTAGCGCTCTTAATCTCCGAGCCATCTCTCCAGTCCCTGAGGTTCTGTCTGGGGTTATCTGGGTGGGGAGTGGTTCTTTATGGTCAGTGTGTCCCACATTCGTGAATGTGGAGAGCCCCGGTGATGTGTGGTTGGTTATTGACACTGCCTGGACAATCTTTATCTCCTTTTGGATACTAGCAGGAAACAGGACCTGCAGTTGCAGTGACTTTATGTTGGGTAGTTAGGGTTTATGGTTAAGTGACTCTGGGGTACTTGCTGCCGTGTTTGGTGATGTTCATTAGGGGGAGGCCTCCGTGTGGGTACTTCTGCAATATGGTTAGTCTCTGACATTACAAGCTAGATTTTCTTTGTGGTATTGTGACGTCTCTGTCTCTAACTCTTCCCCATTGTTCTGTTCACTCAGATGCTCTGTGCCCCTCTCACCCATTGTTCTGTTCACTCAGATGCTCTGTGCCCCTCTCAAAGGATGCTAGTCCCTCTCTGCCTCAGCTCGGCTGAGGTGGATCTAAGTCTAGTAGAGGAAGGCTCCAGGCTTCCTTGAACGGTGGTCACATCCTGGCTCCCCACAAGCTTCCTTTTGCTGGAGAACATGTTCTCAGCAAAACGATTTTAAAAATTAATTGCTAAGTATGAAAAAGTCTTATTTGCAAATAAAGTCTGGAGCTCTGGTTTTTGGAGTCGAAGGCCCATGCCAGATCTCTAGGTGGGTTTGGGAGGGATGGAGCCTGGTAGGGTTGGATTGGGACTGAGCTGTGAGGACCTCGAGGGGTAGCAGTTTCAAAGCTGGGCTCCTGGATGTTCACACACGGCTTGAAGTATCTCATGACTTCCTTGTTCTCTTTGGTCCCCAGCGACCGCCCCTCAGCAGGAAGCAGATGCGGAGACAAGCACAGAAACAGGAAATAAGTCATCGCAGGGCAACTCTTCCAACACACAGTCAGCACCTTCAGAACCCGCCAGCGCCCCCAAAGAGAAAGAGGCGCCAGCGGAGAAGAGCAAGGACAGTAACTCGGTGAGAATCCGCAGGCTGGCAGTCACCGTGTGCCAAGGACCCTTTCCTGTATCTGCCACCCCTGGATGTCCCTCGCCATTCGGCTTCATCTGGGTGGGGAATGGTTCCTTATGGCCAGTGTGCCCTCCGGGTGAGAACATGGAGAACCCGGGTGGTGTGTATGTGGGACCTTCAGTTGCTCTGTGGGGTTCCTCAAAGTTCAGAAGGGTGCCCCCCTGAAGAGGTAAAATAGTGTCTCTTCTTCGACCCTGGAAGCCACCAGCCACACATCACTGACTAGAAGTGTGGCTGATGTCACCAAGGATCTGCTTATTTTAAAGTTACTTGGGATTTAAGTGGCCACGTGTGGCCAGTGCTGTTACACTAGACCATAGGGCTCAAAGCTGCTTGCTTCCTATGGAGTATGTGATAACGGTTGAATGCCTGGGCCATTTTAAGGGTCATGGTTACCGCTCTTTGCCTGCACTTGTAGCTGCATATCTCAAGAGCCCAAAATCATTAGATGGTCAGTAAAACACTATATTGCCTCGTAAGAGGCTAACATGAAATAAAAAGAGATTTTTTGAGCAGTATATACCTTCTTTGCAAAGCAGGGTACTGGGTAGGTCTGAGAGCGAAGCTGGGGAAGTAGTGAATGTAGTAGGAGCCAAGGTGACAGGGATAAGTAGGGGACCACTCCAATGCTTTGTTCTGGCCTTTTGGATCTCGTATACAGTGTGTGGCCGTCTACCTGCCCTGGCTCTTGTCTGATCACCAGGTAGAGACCTCTAAGGGTGGAGGAGTGGTGAGCCATCCCATGATTCCCTGGGGTCCTATGGTTTCATCTTTTTGTTTGTTTATATTTCTAGACCCTGGATCTTTCCGGCTCCAGAGAGACGCCCTCCTCCATGCTCTTAGGCTCCAACCAAGGCTCTGGTATGTCGCCCCCTGGTGGCCACATGGGGTTTTGTATTTCACTTGGTCATGTTGGGGGAAGTCAAAGGTTTGGGATATTTTTGGTGTACCTTGGATGGATTTGGGTGGAGGTGTGGCTAGGCGAGGTGTTACACGGGTGCCTCCTTGTATTGGTCACCCACGTGTGCCATGTTTAATGAGGGCAACCTTCATGGGGACACAGGGTCATCCGCTCAGGTCTCCGAGGTCCTCAGGGCATATTTGATTGATGAAGACCCTCAAAGACCCTCTATTTAGTGACGAATAGAACTTCTATAGCCAGTGACAGTGACAGTGACNAGGCGAGGTGTTACACGGGTGCCTCCTTGTATTGGTCACCCACGTGTGCCATGTTTAATGAGGGCAACCTTCATGGGGACACAGGGTCATCCGCTCAGGTCTCCGAGGTCCTCAGGGCATATTTGATTGATGAAGACCCTCAAAGACCCTCTATTTAGTGACGAATAGAACTTCTATAGCCAGTGACAGTGACAGTGACAGTGACGAATAGAATTTCTCTGTCGAAGCCTCTTCTGGGGTCCAGTACTAGGCGCTGTGGGGTTTGAGCCTACCTTCCTTCCTAGGAGCCTGGGATGTCTTTCCCTACATTCTTCTGAACTTATTCCCAGAATTCAGAGCCATGGCTTCCTTGGCCAATTTGACGTTCTCTCTTAGCTCCAGGATCTTTTTTTTTGCTCCTTGATTTACTGTGGCTGAAAACTAAAAGCTACGCTTTTCTTGTGCACAGTGGGTGCACAGAGGACTGCCTCTGTCTGAAGAAAGACAGGAATGGTCCGCAGGAGTGGAGTAGGCTGGTGGTTGGAGACTGCAGGTGAAGAGAGCAGCCCCCCATCCCCCCTCCGCAGTTCCAGTGTGTTGCTAGGCTCAGGGTGCTCTCTGGTAACGTCATGGCTTGTTTTGATTGAATTGTGGTCTTTGATCTCATCCTCCTCCGGCCTCTGCTTCCTGAATACTGGAACAATAGGCCTGTGCCACCTCTCCTGGCTTGAATTCTGCTCTTTGCAAAGACAGAGTGGACTGGATTCTACCAGTTTCATACACTTAGCATGGAACAATATATATTTTTTTTAAAATCATGTTTGTAGAGATGCCTTAATGGATTTCCCAGTTTTTAGTGATGATGATGATGATAAAAATAAGTCTAAAGTAAAAACAGGCGTGGTGGTACATGCTTTTAACCCCAGCACTCGGGAGGCAGAGGCAGGCGGATTTCTGAGTTCGAGGCCAGCCTGGTCTACAAAGTGAGTTCCAGGACAGCCAGGACTATACAAAGAAACCCTTTCTCGAAAAACCAAAAAACAAAGAAGCCCACAAACTGAGTGTGGAGAAGAACGCTGACCTTAGGGATGTCTTAATTCAGAGTGGAGCTAGCAGTATCCAAGTTAGGAAATACCATTTGGGACTCTGGGGTGCTGCGGGGAAGGTTGAGCTGAGGGGTGTATCTTAGTCAGGGTTTCTATTCCTGCACAAACATCATGACCAAGAAGCAAGTTGGGGAGGAAAGGGTTTATTTGGCTTACACTTCCATACTGCTGTTCATCACCAAGGAAGTCAGGACTGGAACTCAAGCAGGTCAGAAGGCAGGAGCTGATGCAGAAGCCATGGAGGGATGTTCCTTACTGGCTTGCTTCCCCTGGCTTGCTCAGCCTGCTCTCTTATAGAACCCAAGACTGCTAGCCCAGAGATGGTCCTACCCACAAGGGGCCCTTGATCACTAATTGAGAAAATGCCTCACAACTAGATCTCATGGAGGCATTTCCTCAACTGAAACTCCTTTTTCTGTGATAATTCCAGCTGTGTCAAGTTGACACAAACCTAGCCAGTACAGGGTGCTATTGAGGAATGGCCTTGAAGTGTCCCCTAGCAGGTCCATGCTGACCTGGTGGGTCACAGAGCAAACCGCCAGATGCATGGCTGACCGTGTCCCAGCAAACCCTGGCCTGCAGAAGAGGCTGTGGGCCTGTGGGTTCCATTTGCTGCCCTCTGACCTAGAGAATCTTGGGTCACAGGGAAGCGTGGAAGGATACCTTAGGTGAATGTCGGGGAGGGAGCCGTGAGTTCCAAGGAAGTGTTGGCTTAGCTGATGGCATCGTAGCCAGGGCGTCTGTGCAGGTGGCTCTTCCCTGGTGTGCCAGGTGCAGTGCGTAGCTCCACAAAGTCCTTGTCAGTGGAAGCCAGAGATGGCTGTCCAGGCCACCCTGCACCGTGTGACCTTTGACTTCTTCTTAGCCCCTCCCTCCCTCCAGCTGTGTCTCCCTGGTACTCTTCCCATCAGAAGCTCTGATAATGGAGTCTCCCGGGTTCTGTGTCCCAGGTTCTCCTCAAGCTGCACCTGAGCCCGAGAGTTCAGTGGGAGAACATCACCCAGGGGGACAGACTCCTCCCATGGCGACACACACAAGTCTTGATCACCCTGGGCACAGTTTCTCACCTGCTCGGTCACCTACCTTACCAAGTCCCTGCCATGGGCCTCTGCTTCCCTACTCCATAACAGCGGCATCTCGGGTTCTCTGTTTCTGTCAGAGTATCTCCCTGGCTCTCCCTGTCCCCACATCCCTGTGACCATCTGGTGCAGGTGCTGTGCTGAGCAGACTTGCCAACAATCTGTCTTGTTCAGCCAGGCCATTCCACACCTGGCCTGCCTCTCTGTTCTGTCCTTGGCTGCTAAGCTTCCCCCCCACCCCTCCATCTTTCCGAGGAGAGGTGATAAATTCTCCTGCATCTCCATGCCATGCCTCTCATCACTGACAAGAGTGACAGTCAGGTCTGTGTTGTCCTGGAAATGTCAAACCCTTGGGCTCATGTGACTAAGAGCTGAGGGACCTTTGCCTTCAGGTCATTTAGATTGCGACTTTGGTTTGTGGTTACCGGATTGAGCAGCCCAACCTGACACCTGTCCACTCTGCTTACCCAGCACAGTTAGAGCCTCTCTGGCATCGCATCCTGCCTCCATCTCACTCCTCACTCTCCCCATCCATATGGCTACTGTGTTGGCATGTCACCCAGGTCTTAAGAGATGGAGCCATCCATCGGGGCGTAGTGACACACACGCCTGTAACCTTTAATCCCAGAGGCAGAGGCAGGTGGATCTCTGTGAATTTGAGGTCAGACTGGTCTACATGGTGAGTTCTAGACTATCTAGAGCTACATAGTGAGACACATCTCAAAGACAAAAACAACAACAAAGAGTTTGAGAGAGATGAAGCTGTTGACAAGGGCATAGAGAAGTCTAAATGTTGTGAGGTTTATTACTGTTATAATTTTTTTTTCTTAGAGTGCTGGGCATGGGTGCAATGCTTAGGACAGACCCCGAAGCCTTCATATGCTAAGCTGCTGTTCTTCAGTCTGAGCCCCAGTCCAGCCAACATGTTCCAACATGTTCTGACATAGACGGGTGGATTTTTCAGAACACGCCTTATCTTGAACCTGGGGTAAAGAATGAGGCTGGGGTGATAGAGAAGGTGGCTCAGAGGGACAAACAGGAAGTCCTAGAATGTAGGCCAGTGTAAAAAGCCTGGTGAGGCAGCGTGCACCCGTGATCCCAGCAAACAGGAGTTTGAGAGACCCAGACTCAAACAAAAAAAAGTAGAAATAATTGAGGAAGGCATTCATTGACCTCCAGACTCCACACACTCACACTTAACATGTTACATGTACACAAACAGGTACACACTCATACATGTTACATGTACACCCTGATATCCCTTACACTTACATGTTACATGTGCACCCCCACACACGTACATGTACACACACTTATATGTTACATGTACACCCATAAACTCACATGTGCTACATGTATACCTGACACACATGTTACATGTATGCCACCCACTCACACATCACATGTGTACACACCCCACATACTCACATATTACACACACACACACACACATGCCCCTCACACACACCCCTCACACACACTTCCCCAGGCCTTTTGTGTGGTGTGGTATGGAGGATTGATCTCAGGGCTACGTGCCCGCTGGGCAAGGGTTCCCCACAGACGGAGTCATGTCACTAGCATCTATTTGTCCTTTAAGGGTTTTAAACAGAATGTCCCTGCATACAAGCACAGAGGCTAGACTAGAGCCAGTAAGGTGTCTGTCCTCTCCCTGCCTCCACTGCCGTGGTGGCCCTCCGGGGACTTCCACAGGCCTGCTTCCTGACCTGTCTTTAGAATGTATCAGTGACATTGGCCTCCCTGATTTCTGATTGCTTTCTGTGTTGCGGCCACACTTGGCTGAGTGGGCCTGCCCGCCTTCCAGCCTGTCAAGGGTCTTGGCAGCTTGCCCACGTTCTCTGTCTCTGCTTGTGGCTTGCTGGCATCCAGACTGAGGACATGCGTGGTCTGCTGTCTCTTCTAAGTTGTAATTCCAAGGTTCGTTTGCACTAACTGTAATGCCACTTGGCACCTAGGCACATGGCCACCGAGGTGACTCTTCTGTCTCCTTTTCTTCCTCCTCTTGATTCTGTCCCCCCAAGCCCCAAACTCTTCAGGACACTCTTTAACGTACACACTCCTTCCACTTCACATATTTAGGGCTTTAGGCACTTTTGCTCCGTAGTCAAGGCTGGCTTTAGTGTCATGGTCCTCCTGCCTCAGCCTCCAGAGGGCTGGGGTGACAGGTGGTGAGCACACTTGGCTTTTCTGAGGATTTGGATATAGTTTGTGGATGGCCCTTTATTGCGGCCTAGGGTGTCGTCAGCTGGTCCCTTGTCATCCTCAGTGAGGCCCCTTTGCTAGCCTTCCTCTTCCTCACAGGTCATCAGTCTCTGCTCTCCTCTGCTGTGTGGTGCCTGACGCCCTAGCGCACCTCAGCCCAGCCTCAGTTTCCCTGCTAGAGCCAGGCTTTGGCAGAGCTTGTGGTTTGGAACATTTTGCTTTCAAAATCCCGAGTGTTTGTGGCTTGCCAAGTACGGGGCTGCTTTTATGTCCCCCATGTCCTCCTATGTTCACCTTCCTCCCTGTGATGTGGCGCAGTGTCCAGCGACCCTGTTTGTGGTTTACACGAGTTTTTAAAGGCCCCAGTCACCTGTAAGCACATCTAGTCGAGTGGCCTACGTGAAGGAACAGCTAGCCGTGGGTGTCGGCCCCTGGGGTTGTGTGCAATTTCAGCTGTGATGGATTCTAAGGCTACCTGTGCTCTCTTCAGTTAGCAAGAGGTGTGACAAGCAGCCTGCCTATACCCCAACCACTACAGACCACCAGCCGCACCCCAACTACCCAGCCCAGAAGTGTAAGTATGACCCTGTCTCAGGGGAGCTGCTGGGAGAGTCACTCCTGGCATGCAGAAGCCATGTTTTGTGTGTCTGTGTGTGTGTCCGTGTGGGCATGACCTGTGCTTTGAGTGTCAGTCTCCCTCTGCTTTACAGTCAGTCTTCTCTGTTCCCCTTGCTGCCTTTGCAAGCTGACGTAGGTTGGGCCATTCAGAGCCTTTGTTTGTCTTAGCTGGGTACGGCATCTCCCCTGCCATGTTATCCAGCATCCTGGGACCAGTCCTTTAGAGGCTCAGGCCTACAGACAGGCCTTGGGATCTCAAGTTCTGTTTCTTTCATGTCCCCACTGATCTTGGCTCTCCCCACAGCTGGAAGGACTTGGTGATATGTGTGACTATATCCATGCCACCCCCTCAGAAACCTTCTAGAAGATTATATAGCCTAACTGCCAGGAATGTGAGCTCACATAGAGGACCATTTGGAACTTTAATTGTCCTTTTAGCTTTTTAGAACACTGCCCCCCCCCCCCCTTTCTGGCTGAATGTAAAAGCAGCCAGAGATTTTTTTTTTTTGCATGTGCTTTGTGAACAGGCAGTAAGAAGGCCAGTCCCCAGGGCCAGCAGCGGCTCCTCCTCCCTGGCCCGCTCCATCTTAAGCTTGACGCTCCACAGCTCAGGAAAGCTAGAGATTCTTGGAGCAGCAAAGGGGTCTTGGTGGCCAGCCATTAAAGCCTCAGTGTAGGGCTATTGTCCTCTTCTGTGATAGCCTCTGTGGCTCTTCTGTTAGCTTCCTCTTGACTTCCTCTGCCACCACCTAACTTGCTGCCTGTGTGACCTCAGAGCCATCCCAGGGGTCCGTCAGGGTCTGTATCCGTCACTGACCCCTAACATGGTCCTTACCGGGAGTCCACGGAGTCAGTGTCCAGGTGGGCTTAGCCATCTCATCTGGTCCTCATTTCTTCTCTTACAATCTCTTCCTGGCTTGGATGTGAGTCTTATAAATTAATCAGGAGTTCTGTGAGGAGACCACAAATGCCAGATTCTGAGGGTCTTTTCTCTAAGAGCCGAGGTCAGAGGCAAGGTGCATGGGCCCCCGTGGTATAGTCCCGTCTCTTTAACAGGGCAGGGGTTCCCCGTCGACTGGACACCAGCACTCGCTAACCTCACTCTCTGCAAGTGTGACACCTCTTGACCTTTCAGTTAGTTATCTGTTGCTAAAGCCGGAAAAGCCTGCTGTCCTCACTCTGTGCTCTACAGCCACAGCCCTGGGATCTCAGGGGCAGCTGTGGGCGTGGTTTGGCTAGAGTGGGCGTGGTCCGGCTGGAGGGAGGGAAGGTGGCTCTCAGCTGGGAGATGAGGGAGGTGGGGAGGGGATTTGAACTAGCTGCCTTTCCTTCACAGACCATTCCCGGAGCAGCAAGGCAGGTTTGTGGAGCAGCAGCGAGGAGAAGCGAGCGTCATCCCGCTCTGAGCACAGCGGAGGGACCAGCACGAAGAACCTCATGCCCAAAGAGTCCCGGGAGTCGCGGCTAGATGCCTTCTGGGACTAGGGGTGCATTGTGGGCCAGAATTACCTCCCTGTAGGGGGTGAGAAACAACCCAAACCACAGGAAGCAACAGAAACTGGAGAACCGCCACCTTTAGAATTCCCAACACTCAGGCTCTGCCCGTGGGCGTGGCTGCAGGACAGAGACTTGACTCCATCCCAGCTCTGGTCTTGGCTGGGACGGCGCTACCCTGTGAGCCAAACACTTTAGGTGTAAGTAGGTACACTTGTGATGTCACTGACCTAGCGTACCTTTCCTTTTCATATCTATACTGACCTTAACTTATAAAAAGAAAAACAGAAAAGCAAGTTATATATATATATAAAAATCTACAATTAAAAGAATGTTTTGATAATCCAGGGGCTGGTTAGTTCGCCCGCTGGCCTCACTGGGGTGTCAGGGCTGGGCCCAGGGATTGCTATTCTCACGTAGGCCCTTGTCCTTGGATACCCAGGGGAGGGCCACTGTCGATGCAGCACACCAGGATCGGGGCTCTCAGGCTGTGCTGCCCTAGACCCGCCACACCAAGCCATCCAGCCCTCACAGACCCTACAGGACGATCTTAGGAAACACTTGCTTGCTGGGCTTGAAGGACACAGAGAGAAGTGTGTGTATGTGTGGTGTGTTTCCAGCTATGGCTCCGAAGGGGCAAAGCAGCCTCCTGTCTACAGAAGGTCCACACGAGCAATCCCCGTGGCGTTTCGAAAGCAGTCAGCGGCCAGCCAGCGTTTGTGCAGGGGCGTCGGGAACGCAGCGCCAGCCCGCATCTGTGCGTGCGGGGAAGACCCCTTCTCTCGGCCGAGTTTTTTTTCCCCATAAGCACCCACATGGATTTGTGAAGAAATTCTTCTCAGAAGCAAGGACTCAAAAGGCAAAGGTGCACGGCGAGGCCACGGGAGCCCACGCCAGCCCGGGGATGGAGCATGTATGTATTATTTATCTGCTGAAGTTCTATGTTTTTATGTAAGCATGAAACACAGGCAGTGTGAGAGAAAGCCAGGACCCGACATGCTGTCCGTTAACGCTACGTCTGCTGTAGTTCCATTTTGTATGTTGTGTAAAAACGAGCATCGATCGAAGCAAAAGGTGATGTGTGTATATCAGAAAAAAAGAAATTAACTGTATATCATTCCAGTACATTCCGTTGTACATTTTAGTCTCCGTTTACTTTCTCTTCATTGTTGATAAGAGAATGCCAAGCTGCGCGTTGTCCAGGCAGTTTACCCCTACTAGAGAAGAAAGGAAGAAACGCTAGAAGAAAACAGGAGAGAGAGAAAATTTGTGAATTGCGGTCGTCAAAAACAAAACAAAAACAAAAAAACAATCTAGCCTAGCTGGCCTTATTTGGGAAGCGTAACTGCTTTTAGCATATGGGAGTATTTTTTCATATTTTCTTTGTATAAAATTTGTATTAAACTTAAATATCTTTTTTGATGATGGCGTTCCTTCATGACTGAACAGCGTTCTCTCGCGGTTATGATCTTTTGGGTTCTCCCGCTTTGACCATCCCAAGTTTTTCAGATTCTTAACCTTTTTGGCAAAAGGGTTTGGCCATGCCAGTCTCCCGTGGGTCAGGGTGTGGCTGTGTCAGGTTTGAATGGCCAGAAGAGACAGGTCCCCCAAGGTCCTGGGTACCCTCCAGGGGTGTGGCCTGGACTGGGGCTTTCTTACCATCCATGGTAGCTGCAGTCTTCTGAGGCCAGGCTTCGTGAGCGCTTCACCCATGCTAATGCCACCTGAAGCCACCTGAAGTCACTGGTACATAGGCCTTTGGCTCTAGGTCAGAAAGTTCATCTTCAAAGGCTGAAGTTTCCCATGGCCTTCTGGGTAGAGATACCCATATCTCTGGCCTGAGGCTCATGCCTGCATAGGTGGTACCCGTGTGGGCAAATGCTCATGTATGGGTCCCAATTGGGTGTGTGTTGTGATGGGAAGGATTGACCTGTTCCCTTCTGTATCCCTAGGAGTTAAAGGGGTTATTAAGGGGCCACCCTCAGAAAGCTACCCCTAGGCCATCCTGTCCTGAGTCCCCCCATCTCCCACGCTTTCCACAGAGACAGAGACTTGAAGAACTGAGTTGCCCACTCAGGGGTAGGGAAAACGGTGTTTATTTTATTTTATTTTTTTTTAAACTGAATTTTAGCCTGGAAATATGGCTCAGTTTGATGAGTGCTTACCTGGCCTGCACTAGGCCCTGAGTTTGGTCCCCAGCATTTCATAAAACTAGGCAAGGTAGCACACACCTGTCACCTCAGCATTCGGAAGGCAGAGGTCAGAGAATCACAACTTCAAAATCACCCTTGGCGAGGTAATGAGGTACTGAGCTACGTGGGACCGGGACCCTGTCTCAAATGAATGAGTGGACAGACTACGCAACATTTGATTTTATCATTTATTCAACTGCCGAACGCAGTCACACAACTCCTTTGAAAGGGTCGGTGTAAAAGACCCTTGGAGCCACCCTCCTTGACCAGTGTCCTCGAATGCCCCTCCGTGTCCAGCATTTACTCAGGGAAGACCTCTCTCCCTTTGTATACACAAATGAGACATTGGACACACTTCCCAGCGAGCTTGGTTTTAATTAGCATTTTGATTAAGGAGCCAGAATGTCGTCACTCCTTATACTGGGGAAGTATGTTGTATCACGTGGACAGTCCTGATAGTCTCCCCCCCACCCAACCCCCCACCCCCACCCCCGTGTGGTAGGCAGATCATCTCCAAGCATCGTGGTATGTGCTCTGGTCTCATTGGAGTCAACCCAGGAGAGTCGGTGTGTGTGGCAGGTAGGTGGGGACACCGCAGGTTGGGATGCAGCTGCAGGCTTCTTGTGACTTTGCACTAGTCAGAGGGTGTTTTCGGTAACTTCGGACCAAGGGCCTCACACTAGCTACCTGTTATGGAGCTACATACACCCCAGGTCCAGAGTTGAGTGTTTTCAGATGCCAAACTACAAATATGAACTCACAGAACCCTCCACAACTCTCTCCTGCTTAGCAGGAGAAGGCAAGGGATCTATCTGAGGCAGAAACTGGCTAGCCAAAACAGTTAATGCAATCCAGTGCCTCCCTTGCCACCTGGTGGCCATGTGCAGAACTGCAGCCCATAGGCTGGGGAGACCACTGGGGACAGTAAAACGGAAGGTGCAAAGTGTTCATTCTAGCGCTGCAGTGTAAGTCAAGCATAGGTCACAGTCATGACCCAAATGTGGCTGCTATATGTACACGTAGAAATAGCATCCTTGGTTGGAGACAACTGCATACATCATGTTCTAGGTGGTTCCAGTTGTTGAAGGTTAGTAGGGCAGAGAGGAGGGCATGGCTGGGGTCAGTCATTCTGGGGATCTGACAGCTGATTCCCCCCACCCCCAGCCAGGAGGAAAGAAACTAACCTGGATTATTTTTAAAGCATCTCTTTTATGAAACTTAATGTATGTGTGTATAGTGTCTATGTCTGTCTGTCTGTCTGTCTGTCTGTCTGTGGAGGTGATAGGACAACTTTGTGGAACTCTCTTTACCATGTGGATCTCAGGGATTGAACCCAAGTCACCGAGCTTGACAACAAGCACCTTTTCCCAGTGAGCCGTCTTGCTGGCCCCTCAAGGCAACAATTCTTAATGTTGATTGGGTATTAAGGGCACCTAGAAAGAAAACCAATAAATGCCTGGACACCACACCACCCCTTTGGAAGGACATCAGCCCTCTGAGGTAGGTTTGGCCAGTGTGATTTTCCAGAGCTGCTCCAGGGGTGACCATGGTGAGCAGTGAGTTATGAGAGCCAAGTTGCTGATAGGAAGACCCTCCAAGTGGAAAAGTGGAACCCCAAGGCAGGACCAAGCATCCAGGGAGGCAAAAGAAGAGGCACTGGGGACCTGTGAGCACAAAGGTGGCTGGTGTGAACCCTGCGCTAGTGGGTGTGCCGTGCTGCTGTGGGTACTTGGTGTTTGTAGACCAGGCTGGTGCCCAACTATAGTTGGTGTCAAAATTTGTGGGGACAGTGTAGACTGATGGAATTTATGCGTTCTGCGAACCAGTGTGTGCAGTTGTGCACACCCCAAAGCCCCAGACTACCACAGCCCTGAGCCTACCGGCCACCTGACACAGTTCTGGGAGAGCTGCAATTACAAACCCACTTGTTGCATTCATTAAGCACCTGCCGTATGCTAGTCACAGGTTTGAGCTCTTGACCCCTTCCATCTGGAGAGGGGTGACAGCTTGAGGCTGACCTGGATCTTGGGCGGGGCCAGCTTTGGTTCCAAATGTGTGAAACATCGCATCTCAAGCCTCAATTTCCTCAGCTATAAAATGGGGTGACGGGAGACCGCATTTCTCAGAGGCAATAATACGATTACATGAGTGGTAGCGTTTAAACTGCTAAGCTGCCCTCTGTGATTAAAAACACGTGGCAGCCAGGCGTGATGGTGCGTGCCTGCATGTATGACTACTTGGGTGGGAGACTGAGGCAGGAGGATTGCTTGAGCCCAAGGATTCAGATGAGCCTAAGCACCACACAGAGGCTGAAGAAAAGATGGGGGAAGAATGACAGGAGAACACTCACACGTGTGCCTGTGAATAGCACTCATGGAACATAAGTAAAAGATGTGTCACAACGCCATGTCTACCTGTGACTAAATTCCTGCCAAGAAACAATGTAAGGGGGTTGGTGAGATGGCTCAGCTGGTAAGAGTACCCGACTGCTCTTCCGAAGGTGCTGAGTTCAAATCCCAGCAACCACATGGTGGCTCACAACTATCTGTAATGAGATCTGACTCCCTCTTCTGGAGTGTCTGAAGACAGCTACAGTGTACTTACATATAATAAATAAATCTTTTTTAAAAAATCTAAAAAAAAAAAGAAAGAAAGAAACAATGTAAGGGAGAAGGCTCATTTTGTTCAAGGTTTGGGAAGGGATGCAGTCCGTAGGGTGGTAGCAGGAATCTGAGCCGGTGGTCACATTGAATCCAGAAAGCAGACCCAAGACAGGAAGTGAAGCTGGCTAAGGACCACCTCTAGTGACCCCTCTAGTGAGGAATCCTTTGTACCACTTCTGACCAGCTCTCCCGATCTTCTAAGCAGGGCAGTGCCAGCTCTCTGTTGAATTAATGTCACAGCCCGTTGATTTTGAACAGCCCTTGGGAAAAAAATAAAGAACTTAAAACGTACAAGAGGGGAACTGAGGTTCGGGTGCCTTGGCCAGTTCTTGGCCTCACAGCTGGGAAGTGAGGTGGTCTAGCCCAGACTACCATGCTGGGCCCTGAACTCAGGCTGAACAGCTGTTCATAAGCCACTGTTCAATCTCTCTCTTATCTCTCTCCCTCCCTCTTTCTCTCCTCTCCTCTTTCTCCTTCTCCCTCTTCCTCTCTCCTCCTCCTCCTCCTCCTCCCCCATTCACACAGAGTACAATAGCTAAGAGACTTAGTGTCCATTTCCAGCCACAGACATAAGGTTGAGTTTTAGCTTTATTTTTTTCCCCCAATGTTGAGACAGGGATTCACTTTGTCTATTAGTCTGGCCTCAAACTGGTCTCCCAGGTGTTGGAGTGACAGACCACTATCCCTGAGACAATGTTAATTTTTTTTTTGACAATGTTAATGTTTAAAAATCAGTTTGAACACAGCTGACTTATCACAATCTGAGAAATGAGCTTCTGCATATAAATACACGTCACCATGTGTTTATATCTGTTAGCCCACCCTGCGCCGACCTGTCATCCTAACACTTGGAAGGCAAAGGCAGAAGGATCAGGAACACACAAGGCCAGCCTCTGCTACCTAGCAGGGATGCCAGGTTGGGCTACTGTCTCTGTCTCAAGGAACAAAAACCAAAACAACCCTCCCAAATCAAAATAAACCAACAACACTTCCACAAACAATCTAAGCTTCCGTAACAATTTTATTGTGGAGAGTGTGAGTGTCCACGCTTAAGGCTGAGCTGAACTGTCAGTTCACCATTTCTATTGTGTCTCATAGACGTGGCGTCCAAGAGTAGGTCACTGACAAAGGTGTGCTCCGTTAACTCTTGGGCCTGAGGGCATGTGTGCTCTATGCAGAATCCTGTCAAAGGGAGATCCATTCTATTGCTGGCACCTGGTCCTATGGCTTGTCCAGCTGTAGTCACACTGCCACCTAGTGGTCACTGGTGAGCATGGCAACACTGGTGCTGACCGCATGAATAGGCGGTCCTCAGGGAAACTGGGCATTTAATGACTTATTCCAGAAAGAAATCAAATCTATTTCTTTTTTTTTTGTTGTTGTTGTTGTTTTGTTTTTTTGAGACAGGGTTTCTCTGTGTAACCCTGGCTGTCCTGGAGCTCACTTTGTAGACCAGGCTGGCCTCGAACTCAGAAATCCGCCTGCCTCTGCCTCCCGAGTGCTGGGATTAAAGGTGTGCGCCACCACTCCCGGCAAGAAATCTATTTCTATTCTAGAAATTTATCTATTGATCTATGATCTACCTGTCATCAATCAGCCTGTTAATTTACCATCTATCATCTATTACTCATCAATTAGTCTAAAATTTATCATCTATTAGTTATCAATCAACTTATAAATCTATCTATTGGTCATCTTTCTAATTATTTTAAACAAGGTCTTTCTAAGTAGACCTGGCTGGTCTTGAACTCACGATCCTGCCCCTGCCTCCTAGGATATGGGCACATGCCACCACACCCAGCAGGTCTGTAACACTTAGATCAAGTCTGCATGTTAGTCAGGATATATTATGGGTCCAAGACACCACAGGAGGAAAGCCAGGCACCAAGGGGTCCTTCTATATGAGCCCATGTTCTGGACCAGGCCCTAGACAGACACCAGTGCAGCGGAGGTGAAGGGTAGAGGTGCCAGGAGCAGACAGGCCTTCTGGCCTCCGTTCTGTTTTGATCTGTGTGACGTAACCACCCCGGTGGAATCATGCAAACACGTCATGATGCTGAGAGTTGAGATCTGCGCCATAAACTTTATGTTGCTCATAAAATGAAAAACCTAATAACAAAATCTGAAACCCAGGAAGGAGCCCTGTGACCAGGTAATGGGACCAAGCTGGCCATTATTCCCTGCAAACCAGGATGTGGGGAAAGCTTAAGTCAGACCACATGGTGTCCTGCCTATAGCTTCCCAGGTCTTTTCAAGAGATTTAAAATAAAATCCCCAACCCAAGGTCAACAGCGCTCCATGAGTCCCTCTCACATTAGCCTTGGTTCCTGGCACTCCCTTAAGGTTTCTTTGTCCCACCCCTTGGACTTTTTTTATGCTCTCTCGTCCTTCCTTAGAACACCTTCTCTGGCCTCCATCCTATCTGAGCCACCAGTCCACAGACCCCTCTGTTCTGGGTTACCCACAGCATGGGATCCTAATGCTTCCTTTCAGCCTATCTCCCCAGACTGGTCCAAGACAGTGGCTTCTGGCTCTGAAAAATCAGAGCCTTGATTTATACTAAAAGCTAAAATTTCTTCAGCCAGATATGATGGCACATGACTGTGATCCCAGCACTTTGGAGACTGAGCCAGGAGGGTTGCCAGGAGTTCAAGGCCAAGGCCAGTCTGGGCTACATAGTAAGATCCTATTTCAAATTTAAAAAAAATTAAACTGGGTATGGTGGCACACTTTTAATTCCGGCACTAAGGAGACAGAGGCAGGTGGATTTCTGAGAGTGAGGCCAGCTGTGTCTACATAGACCAGGACAGCAAAGGTTACATAGTGAGACCCTGTCTCAAAAAAAAAAAAAAAAAAAAAAAAACCCTTAAAAACTCTAAATGTGATCCAACAAGAAGATTTCAGGAATTTCCCCCAGGACAGGTGCTGGGGACCTCTCTCTGTGAACAGGTATCACCGTCTTTTTCAAGAGGCTGCACATAGCATCCTGTCAAATGGTCTTTTCAAAGAGCTTTCTCAGGCTCCATCATCTATTCACCTAGTCATCTACCAGCTACCTACCCTCTCATCCATGTATCCATCCATACATGTATCCACCCACCCCACCCACCCATCTATCCACCCACATACCCACCCACTCATCCACCTATCCATTCATCCATCCATCCATCCATCCATTCATCCACCCACCCACCCACCCACCCATCCATCCATCCACATACCCATCTACCCACCCACCCATCCATCCCATCTATCCACCCACATACCCACCCACTCATCCATCCATTCATCCATCCATCCACCCACCCACCCCATCTACCCACCCACCCATTCACTTACCCATCCATCCATCCATCCATCCATCCATCCATCTATCCACCTCCCCATCCATCCACCCACCTACATACCTACCTATCTACCTGTCTTAGTCAGGGTTTCTATTCCTGCACAAACATCATGACCAAGAAGCAAGTTGGGGAGGAAAGGGTTTATTCGGCTTACACTTCCATACTGCTGTTCATCACCAAAGGAAGTCAGGACTGGAACTCAAGCAGGAGCTGATGCAGAAGCCATGGAGGGATGTTCCTTACTGGCTTGCTTTCCCTGGCTTGCTCAGCCTNGTGTGTGTGTGTGTGTGTGTGTGTGTGTGTGTGTGTGTGTGTAGAAGGGTGTGATGCCCTTGGAACACAGGAGCTCTTGAGTATGCATGATGTAGATTCCCAGCGTGGCTTGGATCTGGTCTGTGTCCACTCCAACTGGAAGCCAGTTCAGCCAATCAGATCCTTCCACTCATCCTGGGGAAATTCAGGCTAGTGGAGGGTTGAGAAATGGACCAGATAGTAAGACATTAGGAGTTATTCCTGCACTGTCTGTCTGTCTGACCACCATACTCCGCACCACATTGCTGCCTGTGCATTTCTTACACTCTGCTTCCATTACCTATCTGTCTGGCTCATAAGCCACTTTACATCTGTAATGCCAGCATCTGTATACCCTCACATCTGTATAGCCAGCATCTGTATACCCTCACATATGTATACCCTCACATCTGTATACTCTTACATCTGTATACCCTTACATCTGTATACCCTTATATCTGTATACCCAGAATCTGTATACCCTTACATCTGTATACACTAATATCTGTATACCCATCTGTATACTCTCACATCTGTACACCCAGCATCTGTATACACTTATGTCTGTATATCCTTACATCTGTACACCCAGCGTCTGTATACATTTATGTTTGTACACCCATCCACCATCACTTTGCTCTCAGCCACCTATCAGCCATCAGTCATTCCTCTCAGTTTCCTCTCAGATGGTTAACGTTATCAACTTGATAGGATTCAGAGTCACCATGGAAACACATGTCTGGGCATGTCGGTGAGGAACTTTCTAGATTAGGTTAGCTGAGGTGGGAAGACACCCTGGTTAGTTTTTTTGTCAGTGTGACACAAGCTAGAGTTATTTAGAAAGAGGGAACCTCAGTTGAGAAAATGCCCCCAGAGGTTGAGCTGTGGGCAAGACTGTGGTGCATTTCCTTGATTGATGTGGAAGGGTTGAGCTCACTGTGGGTGGGGCCATCTCTGAACTGGTGGTCCTGGGTGCTATAAGAAAGCAGGCTGAGCAAGCCATNTTTTTTGTCAGTGTGACACAAGCTAGAGTTATTTAGAAAGAGGGAACCTCAGTTGAGAAAATGCCCCCAGAGGTTGAGCTGTGGGCAAGACTGTGGTGCATTTCCTTGATTGATGTGGAAGGGTTGAGCTCACTGTGGGTGGGGCCATCTCTGAACTGGTGGTCCTGGGTGCTATAAGAAAGCAGGCTGAGCAAGCCATGAGGAGCAAGCCAGTAAGCAGCACTCCTCCATGGCCTCTGCATCAGCTCCTGCTTGCAGGTTCCTGCCTTGAATTCCTGCTCTGAAATAAATTCTTCCCTCCCCAGGTTACTTTTAGACGTTTGTGGTGGGGCTGGAGAGGTGGCTCAGTGGTTAAGAGCACTGGCTGCTCTTCCGAGTTTAATTCCCAGCACCCACATGGCAGCTCACAACTGATTGTAACTCCTTTTCCAGGGGATCCGACACCCTCATATAGACATAATTTCAGGCAAAACAGCAATGTACATTTTTAAAAAGGTCATAGTGTTTTATAATTGCACTGGAAACTGTAACTGAGACAGAAAAATCAGCATAGATATGGACAGTACTAACCCACGGGAGGGATGGGATTCCACAATGCAGACAAAGGAGACAGTGTGCCAGGTACCAGTGTTCACATCTCTGCTTCCTGACTGTGGATGCCATGTGACCAGCGCCTGGTGCCCCTGCTGCTACACCTTCCCCCCCACACAGTACCTTCTCCCCATGAGCACGGACACACCTTCCCTTCCTTAGGGAAGATTTCGTGTTTGTGTTGTGCATTTTGTTCCAGCACCGAGAGAACTGACCACCCCTCCTTCAAGGGGCGCTTATTAACCTCTCATTCTCCACCTTCTTCTACCCACATTTCTAACCTCTCATCCTAACCGTTGTCCATCCATCCGTATCACCATACAATCACGTGTCAATGATCCATCCAACCGTCCATCCATGCACCCAATACCTATCCAGCCACCCAGCTCATCGCCCAGCAGAGGTGTCTGTCCATCTATCCACCTTCCAATTGCTCATGGATCAATTCACTGGAATATATAGTCAGTCCTGACCTACCCACCTAGCCATCCATTCATATGCTTATCCAATGGCCACGACCCATCTGACCATCTCCAGCTCCACCGTTACCTAGGGATGATGATGTCTGAGAAGTGTACCCTTGGGTGATTCCCATCACGTGGCTGTGAAAGAGTCCAAGTTTGCTCTCTGATGCTGTGTGAAAACACTGGCCAAAGTAACTTGTTAGGGTAAGCCGCTTGCGGCTTACCCGTGAACCGGGTTTCCTGGAAGGCGAACTGGGGCTGAAAGAGACTAGACGGGGGAGAGAGGGAAGATGCCAAGACAAATTCACTCTGTTCAAAGCATCTTAAAGTTTACTTAGATTCTTGGGTTATATGAGGTTGGGCCCAACCCCCCAGCCAGTCCATGTAGGCGCCTGGATTCAGCCGGCAGGCACCTGGATGCACCCCGAAGCAGCAGCGCACTGTGGATTGTCTCAGCAGGTAGCAGGGTCCAGGAAGCACAGTGGCAGTTGATACCACAAAAGTCGCCAGCCTAGCTGAAGAGGCACCGTAGGTGGCCTCTCGCCTTGGTGGCGGCAGGGTCTGCTACAGCCTGAAGCAGGCTGAGGGGGAGGGTCCAGTAACTTAGGGAGGGAAAGGAGGTATATGGCTTACACTTCTGGGTCACAGTCCATCACTGAAGGAAGTCAAAGTGGGAACCTGGATGTGGGAACCGAGATGAAGACCATGGAGGAACTTGGTTTACTGACTGCTCTCCATGGCCTGCTCAGCTACCTTTCTTAAAATGACCAGGCCCACTTGCCTAGGGATGGCACCTCTCACCACCAGCTGGCTCCTCCTACATCAATTGTCCTTCAGACATGCCCACAGACCATTCTAATCTGGTTAGTTCTTCCACTGGGGCGCTTCCCAGGTGACTCAGGCTATGTCACATATGTCATAGTGTTTTATCTGTCTGTCTGTCTGTCTGTCTGTCTGTCTGTCTGTCTGTCTGTCTATATGTATGTATATCACATGTGATCTTACAGGACCACTGTTGCTCATGCCTTCCCTTGCCTATTGAAATATTCTGTAATGCAATGTGGAATCTAATCAGGAAGTATGTCCCACACTTGCTGACAGTCTTCTGGTGTCTGTTCTTCTAGCCCGGACCACTCCTCTAAGCTAAGGAAGTCCCTGGCACCCCTGGAGAGCGCAAGCCAGCTCACTGGTTTTTCTTAGTTTGTTTAGCAGAAGCTCATCCCGGCTGGTGGCTTTCCTGGGGAAAAGCTGCTCAGCTGTCTGTTCGTGAGCAAACCCAGCCAATAGGCTCGAGTTCCTGGAAAGAAGTCATATATGATACTGCTTTCTCACAGACAGTGATTGACTCACAGACTATAGACTGCCAGACTTCAGCACTCATGAAGGGGTTGGAATATTGCAGTTCCAGAGCCTAATCACCATTTATTTTGGGCTATCTTTAGCTTCCTAAATAGCCATCTCTTGCTTACCCCATTGAGTCTGACCTAACATCTTTGTGACCAACAGTTGAAACCTCTTGGAATATATTGACTTAACTGGCTTTCACCAACCCGAAGGCTAAGCTAAGCACCTGAGGCCGGTGGGGTGGCAGAGGACGCCTAACTCTGCTGTAACCCACCCATCTAATACTCCTGCCAATGCTTTTTAAAAAAATGTCTAAAATTATGACTGTCTTTGATCTGTTGTGACAAGTCTTCATGAATCTGTCACCATGCAGGAGAGTGGAACTCGGGGTAACCTAACATATACTCGCGGCTCATGGCCACTTGTATTTGGCTGCAGAACAAACTACCTTGTATATCATTTGAGGTAAGAGCCGTGTGTTTTGTTTTGCTTTAAATGATGACATCCCTAAATCCAGCTTCCCAGAGAAAACATGGCTCAGGGTTGGCCCAGGAGATGCAGGTGCCCTGTGCTGCCAGCGAAACCCCTCCCCACTTCACCAAAGCCAGTTCAAGTTCAAAATGGATTTTATTATTTTTGCAACTTGAAAAGCTAACACGTGGAAGCCTAAACAATGGGTAAAGGTCACCACACTCTTCCGACGTAAAATGTAAACGTGGTTTTATTGAATGTCTTTATCCATCATGGCCGAGTACCCTTGCCTTCCCAGAGTCCCCCCTCTCCTACCACACAAGATGGCGGCATAAGGCACGCTCACTGTCCACATGACATCGGTCTTTCCCACAGCCCCACACCGCCTCCCTCGCCAATGCCCAGAGAACGATTGATTGTCCCTGAAACACAGAATGGGTACTCACTACCCCAAAGCAGACCAACAGCCGAGAAACCACAGTACAGGGACCCGTGGGTAGTGGGAGTAACGGGTGCAGTCCATAAATTAAAAAGGAGAACAAGATGAGCCAGGGTGCCCTCATTTGGATCTCTGGGTTTCATAGCAGAGTCCAACTCTCCGTCCCCAAGGGAAGAGGACACTTCTGAAATGGCCGTGGAACATGTCCCCTAGGTTTAGGGCCCCTAGCTAGTTTCTGGTGTCTAGGGCCCTCATGGTATGAGATGACGGGCCTGGCTGGTGGAGGCAGGCAGTGGGTGGCTGGGACCCGCACTGCTATAAATACTCCAGTTCCAGGGCGTGCCTCAGAGCCTCTAGGTCAGCGTGGCAGGATATCCTCCAGAAAGGCATGTTGTGCTAAAGACAAAAAAGCAGACGGTTACACGTGCTCAGACAAGGTACCCAGCCAGCCCAGAGGGTCCCTGACCACTTCGGCAGGTCCCTGTGCACTTAGCAACCCCAGCGAGGCCTGAACTCTCGGCTCTCTCAGGGCAGAGCAAAATCCTCAGGCAGGTGTTGGTAAAACATCACAGAGGAAGCAGAGGGAGGCAGCCTCTGTTTGGGTAGCAGTAGGTGTGTGGGGGTGGGTGGGGGTGGGGGGGCAGGAGAACTGGGGGGGGCAGGAGAACTGTGTGGGTTTCTCAGGCCTTGAAGGGTGAATGAAGGTTTCCTGCAGGGGAGGATACCCCAGGAAGGGTAGTGTAGGCATCTGCGATCTCTCTCTCTCTCTGAGACAGGGTCTCTCATTGAACCCAGAGCTCATCTAGACTGAGCTCCATCTTTCTCTACCCCTGGTGCCCCTCCCCACTTTTTTTTAAAGAAAAGATGGAGGAATTTATTTTATATACAGTATATAAGTACACTGTAGCTATCTTCAGACACACCAGAAGAGGTCATCAGATCTCATTACAGATGGTTGTGAGTCACCATGTGGTTGCTGGGATTTGAACTCAGGACCTCTGGAAGAGCAGTCTGCTCTTCACCACTGAGCCATCTCTCCAGCCCCCCTTCCTACTTTTTGCATTTTACATAAGGTACAGAGGATCCGAATTCAGGTACTCATGTATACACAGCAGGCACTTCAATGCCTGACCCATCTCCCTGTCCTGTGTGATGCAGTCTTTTTTTTTTTTTTTTTTTTTTTTCTCTCTGTATAGCCCTGGCTGTCCTGGAACTCACTCTGTAGACCAGGCTGGCCTCGAACTCAGAAATCTGCCTGCCTCTGCCTCCCAAGTGCTGGGATTAAAGGCGTGTGCCACCATGCCCGGTGATGCAGTCTTTTTTTAAACAACTTTTATTATTATTATTATAATTATTAATTAATTATTTAATTAATTTTATTTGTATGAGTACACTGTAGCTGTCTTCAGACACACCAGAAGATGTAACGGATCCCATTACAGATGGTTGAAAGCCACCGTGTGGTTGCTGGGAATCGAACTCTTGACCTCTGAAAGAACAGTCAGTGCTCTTCACCACTGAGCCATCTCTCCAGCCCCGCTGTGTGGTGCATTAAAAGTTAGAAATATACACTTTGGGGCTGGTGAGATGGCTCAGCGGGTAAGAGCACTCGCTGTGGCAGGGCCTTTATAGATACTCTCAGCTCATTTCCTGTCAGAACACATTTGCCCCACTCCTGGCTTGGCTCACATGCTGTCCTGTCTTGCCTTGCTAACCCCTGTTATCCACTCTTTGCTACACACACACACACACACACACACACACACACACACACACACCCCTTGCCATTCCCTGTCAGGTCAGGCATGTCGTGGTCTCCAGGCTGTGCCTGGCTGAGTGGTGAGGACAGGATCTTGTGTCTAGAATGGTGGATAGCATAAAGTAGATGCTCAGGTCGCATAACCCCCATGCTGGTTGGAGCACCTCATACCATAAAACTAAGGAACAAGGGGAAATGGAGGGAGACTGTGGCAGCTGCCAGCCATAGACCAGAGCACCTAGGTGAGATGGGTGGGCCAGGCCTGAAGTCATTTTGTTAGGGAGAGGACTAACTGTGGGCAGCCTCCTGGGTGCCTGGCCTCTTCCAAGCTTTCCCTCTGAGACCCTAAACACATTTGCATCTTTTTGGGACTTGTTAAATGGCAGCAAAGGGAAAAAGCAGGTCCCTGAATTAAGCTTCATGACATTAACTAGGAGCTGGCCTGGCCTTGGGGTGGGGGTGGGCGCTCTCTGGGGTGCTGTTGACAGGGCCAGATCCAGGGTCCGGGCAGCTGGTTCTTTTCCAAGAGGTCCCTGAGCTCTGCTGGAGGCCGAGACCACAGCTGTGGGATTGTCTTTTCATTAGCCTAATGCTGCCTTTATTAGCAGG
>LR751772.1:24085-136597 GCA_902729485.2 Mus minutoides
TGGGAAGAAGGAAGGAGACCATGGTTGGCAGAGCCCGCAAGTGGTGGGACAGTGTGGGTGGCAGCTCTCCAGGGAAGGAGACCCAGTGCATCCACTGCCACCCTTTCACCCCCCCCCCCCCCAGAGAGCTCAGTACTGTCATTACTTATACAGGAAGTGGCCAACTCCAACCACCCAGATAATTTGAGCAGCTTGTCCCCAGGAAGAGGCTGAGCAGGGCGGAAGGCAGGTCCCTGTTTATCTACAGTGCTGCTATTTGGGCCTTGCTAACGCACTCTAACAGAGGACTCGGTCTTGCTTCTAGTCCAAAGTACTGCAAACCCAGACCCCAAATGCACAATGGTAGACATATTTATACCATGGCCAAGTGTGGTGGTACAGGCCTGCCATTCCAGCGACTTGAGAGGCTGAGGCAGGATTTGAAACCCAAGTTTAAAGCCTGCCTGGGGTCTAAGGGGGTTCAAGGCCAGCAGAGCCAACGTAGTGAGACTTGATCTCAAAATAAGAAGGAAAAACAGGACAGGGAGGGAGTAGCTCAGGGATAGAACGTTTGTGTAGAATGATCGGAGCCCTGGGTTCAATTCCCAGAACCACAGAAAATAATTATATTCTTATTTTGCCCCAGTAAGAAATCTAGGAAGGAAAAATGACTTAGCTGGTAAGAATGCTTGTTGGGTAAGTATGAGGACCCGAGTTCAGATCCCAGCATCCACGTAACAAACTGGAAGGGTCCCTGTACACATACACACATACATGCGCATACACACACACACACACACACACACACACACACACACACACACGCACACATACACACCAAGTGCACACACACGCGCGCACACACACATGCATGCATGCATGCATGCATACATGCAGGAATCCACTGGTACATGCACACCTGCATGCAGGCAGGGTAGCTAGGGCTTGCTGGCTGCCAGCACAGCCTAAATAAACAAGAAACAAATAAGTTCAAGGCCCAAGTTCGGGGAGACACTCTGATTCAAAATGGAGAAGAGGGAGAGTGAGAAAGGCGGACCCCTATATCCCCCGGGCCTCTGCCTGTGCAGGCATGTGCATATCCATGCACACATATGTGAACATACATCACACTCACATGCACAAAATAAAAGAATGAGATTTAAAAATAACTAAAGCTACAACCATCTCAACTAACTAGAATTTGTGAGTGTGTGTGGAGTGTACACATGTCTGCTCGTGTGGGTATGCACAGGTACACATGCCCTCGCAGGTGCTGTAGAGGTCAGAGGTCAATGTCAGAGGCCTTCCTAAATGTCTCTCTGTCTTTGTTGTTTGAGACAGGGTCTCTCACGGAACCCAAGTTCTGCAGTTCATCTAGGCTGGCCTTGTATGCCTGCTCAGTGTGGGGGTTACAAACATGTATAGTCATGCCTCGCTTTTTCTTTCTTTTTTTTTTTTCTTTCTTTCTTGAGACAGGCTCTCACTATGTAACTGTCCTACGTCACTATAGCTGTCCTGGAACTTGCTATGTAGACCAGGCTGGCCTTGAACTCATAGAGATCCACTTGCCTCTGCCTCCTGAGTGCTGGGATTAAAGTTACACACTACCATACCCAGCCATGCCCAGCTTTTTTTTTTTTTTTTTTTTTTTTGGTTTTTTGAGACAGGGTTTCTCTGTATAGCCCTGGCTGTCCTGGAACTTACTCTGTAGACCAGGCTGGCCTCGAACTCAGAAATCCGCCTGCCTCTGCCGCCCAAGTGCTGGGATTAAAGACATGCGCCACCATGCCCAGCGATGCCCAGCTTTTTAAGGTGGGTACTGGGTATCAGCTCAGGTTTCATGGTGTACATTACCCACCTAGGTCTCCCCAGACCTAGGTTTGTTTTTATTCTGGCACATTTGGGATTTAAGAATAAAAGGTGAGTCTCCCCATAAGAACAAGAAAGCCATCACTCCTTGGAATTCTCAACAAACTCAGCAAGGCACTGAGAGTAATCAGGGCTGGTACTTCCTGTGCTCCAAGTCTAATCACATTCTTTGGAGGGCTGTGAGGGTCCTTTGTGGTCGGGGCGAGAGTCCCTTACATGCCCAACCCAGCCCAACCTACCTGTCTTGGTCGCGCTGTAGATGTTCTCGATGGGGAACACGGAGCCCAGACCGTACAGCAGGACCTTGGCCAATGCAGGGATCAGTTGCGTGGTGGTGACCAACACATTGACACAGTTGGGTCTGCGGACAAAGGTAACTTTATGTCAGTCCCAAAGGTACTATCAGGACAGTCCTGGTGTCATGGTGGGTTAGGGCAGGATCTGGGGGTGGCGTGTGGGATGGCTGGGCTACCTTCGGGGACACTGTAGCTGCTTCTTGGTGTGAAGTAGGGGTGGTGCCTTCCTTATCCGTTCATTTATATTTATGTTTTTGAGACAGGGTCTTACTGTGATGCTTTGGCTGGTCTAGAATTTGCTATGACAAGGCAGCTCAGAGATCTTCCTGCCTCTGACTCCTGAGTGCTGGGGTTAAAGGTGTGTCCACTATGCCCAGTTTCTTCCCTTATTTAGAAGCAAGAACGTATTGTAAGAGTGGCAAGCTTGTTAGCTACAAGGTTCCAGGCCATGTGACACAGAAGACGTGTGAGACCGCTCTGGTGAGGACTGGGTTCCACAAGACAGCACAGGTCAGTTCTAATCTTTTGAACGTTCTGAGCCTGGAAGGCTACCGGGGAGAGCATCTCAGCTCTCAGAGCCGGTGCTCACTGGGCCTTGAAGAGTTAAGCTGCAGCCTGAGCTGGGAAAGCCAGCGAGAGCCCTGCCAAGGGCAGGGTGAGAATGGAGATGTCACTACTGTGCTCAGGTTGGTGGGGGGGGGCACTTGCCGAGAGTTGATGAGGTTGAGAGCTTTCAGGGAGTGGGTGAGCCAGAGGTCAGTCAGGGCCTCCAGCTCGGCGCGCAGCTGCAGCCATGTCTCTCTTTTGGGAGCACCTATCAAGCCTGAAGGAAAGGCAATAAAGAGGACATCCTCGTGTTAGGAAGAGCAATTAGGGAGCTCAAATTAGAGCACTCAAAGGCAGCTTAGTTTAGCCACTCTGTCTTCAGAACATCCACTGACTGATTCATTTACTCATCCACCCTCCTGTCTACATAGCCATCCATATACCCATACACACACACACACACACACACACACACACACACACACACACACACATCCGTCCAACCGTCCATTCGTCCATCCATCCATCCATCCATCCATCCATCCATCCACACATCCATCCATCCACCACCCACTCATTCATCCATCTATCCATCTACACATCCATTCATCTACCATCCATCAAACCCCACCCACTCATTCATTTATCCATCCATCAACTTATCCACTTATCCATCAGTCTACCCACCCACCCATCCATCTATCCATTATTTCAAGATTTTTTTCTATGTGCTTGGAATCGTACTGGGGTTTAACCCATTAAGATGGACACAGAGACAGAGCAGAAGATACTAATGGCCAACTTTGCTGGGCTCTTGCTCTGCACAGAGCACGTGCTTTTAATGAGATTTCCTTCCTTTCATCCTTGCAGACGCCCACGAGGTAGGCACTGATTGCAGTGTCTTTTAGATGAAGCAGCAGGCTCTGTGATGGGTTGATGCACCTACTTAGCACAGGGAGGAAATCATGAGGACAGGATTGGCAGCTGACTCCCTCAATGTTTCTAAATTGTCTTTCTCAACTAGCCTTCAGCCTCCTTAAAATAAAGTCCAGAGTCTCTGGGTGACCAGGTCTCAGCTGTCAGCCTCACTTCCCTGCCAGGGCTTGACTGACTTTCTATTCTGGCCTCAGGGCTTGTCTTTGTTCCCTGAAGCATGAGGTTCGTGCCTGCCTCAGGACCTTTGCACGCTCCATGGCAGATCTTGAACCTTTCTCTTCTCACCTTCCTCATCTTTTACCAAGCTAAGTCCTCTACCCAATGTCTAGGGTCAAGTCTCTCCAGGGTATCTTCTCCCAACATGCAGAGCTCTTCTTTCCAGGGCTTTGTGCAAGGCTTTAAAGCTATGAGCTCATGAGCCAGGCATAGTGGTGCACACCTTTGATTTCAGCGCTTGGGAGGCAGAGGCAGACAGATTTCTGTGAGTTCAAGGCCAGCCTGGTCTAACGAGTAAGTTATAGTACAGTGAGGGTGGTTAGAGAAACCCTGTCTCAAAACAAAACAAGACAACTATAACAACGACGTGATTACGCATTTGATGCCTCCTTAACCTCCAGGCTGTCTACCCTAACAAGACAGGGTCAGGAGGGACTTGTGGGGTCATCGGGCCATCCTGGGTGATAAGGTGACAGGCCCATGCTTGGTGTTGAGGCAGTGCTGCCCTGTGTCAGCCCAGGTCACACATTTGTAATTAGCTTCAGGTATCTGCTCCAGGAAAAGCCCTTGGTCCTCAAACTGCACACCCAGCGTGGCTTGGAGGGACCATGGCCTTCCCTGAGCAGTAGCCTTGATGGGTGGTGGTGGTGGGGCCAGGAATCTGTATTCTTCTAGGAACAAATGTAGTCTGCCACCAGAGTGGTTTTGGTAGTGTTAAGAGGACTCCATGGAGCCAGGAGTGGTGGCGCACGCCTTTAATCCCAGCACTCGGGAGGCAGAGGCAGGCGGATTTCTGAGTTCGAGGCCAGCCTGGTCTACAAAGTGAGTTCCAGGACAGCCAGGGCTATAAAGAGAAACCCTGTCTCGAAAAACCAAAAAAAAAAAAAAAAAGAGGACTCCATGGGGACCCAGCATTCTGGGACAAGATGTCTCACTGGGTGAAATCAAGGCAGCCCAGAGTGGTTGGCAGACATTGGTAACCACAACATATGGGAGGCCAAAGCAGAAGGACTGCTGTGAGTTTAAGGCCAGCCTGGCTACACACACCAAACTAGGACTAGGAAGATGGCTTGGTAGCTAATAGTGTGAGGATCCAAGTCTGGATCCCCAGCATCATGTAAAAAGCACCAGCCTGTGACCATAGTGATGGAGAGACTGAGACAAGAGAGTCCCTGGGCCTTGCTGGCCAGCTAGCCTACAAAAAAAACAAGGCAGAGTGATTGAGGAAGATATTGGACATCAGACTCTAGATGCACACCTACATGTGTGCCTGCATGTATGTGTACACACACACACACACACACACACACACACACACACACACACACACACACATCAAACCAAACAGCCCACTAATATTCTTGTATTCATACATCTTCCAGAACCTTTCAAAGCAGTGCCTGGCCCACAGCAGGGCCCAGGAGCTCCTGACCCAGTCTCCACTGTTCTCCCCGCCCTCTCCTCTGTCACTCACCGCCCACATTGTTGCGGTAGGTGTTGTACATCTCCTTTACACGGCGGTAGCGGAAGGCCAGTTTTCTCATCCAGTCCACACCGCCATGAACACCTGTACCCAGGCACAAACTGGCCCCTGGCGCCGTGCTGTGGAAACCATCGGTGGAGAAGTTGTATGTGCTGGAGAGACAGGACAGGGTGACATTAGTATGAGGAGACTCAGGTCCCTGGCCTTGGGGTATCTATAGGTCCCTGGATACACTCAGGGTGTATGTCTGTCTGGAGGGGGGAACTTCAACTGTCATTGGATTCCTAAGAAGACCACATGCTTGCTAGAGCCATGTACACACAAGGGCCAAACAGAGGTCTTGTTTCTGTCTTTGGGCATCAGAGTGAACCCCTAAGCTCTTTTGGGGGAACTATTACTGCTTCTGCATAAGTAGCCAAGCCTGAGAAAGCCTCTGTCTTTTCTCTGGAATTCCAAGGGCCCGTGAACTGCGCTTACTGGGGGCCAAAGTGTTCAGAACCTTGAATCTGACACTTCAGCTCTCCTCTCTCTTCCCTTCGTCCAAACAAGACACCTCAGGTGTGCTCATTACAACATCCTTGAAGAGGAATAAGTGAACCTTGTAGATACACTCCTGAAGCAACTCAAGCAGCCACCGGATCTTACAGATGTTGACATCTATCTTTCTGTAATCAATCTATCAGTCATCTCTCTATCATCTACCATCCTTTATTTCTGTTAACCATTTTGATCATCTACTTACCTACCTATCCATCCATCTATCCATGCACCCATCCGTCTGTCTGTCTGTCTATCTTCTATCTATCTATCTATCTATCTATCTATCTATCTATCTTCAGCTATTATCTACCCATCTACCTATCAATCATCATCTATTTATCTACCAATAATCAATCATCAATCTTTCTATCAATATTCAATCAATCATTTATTATTTACTTTTCACCCATCACCTATATAATATTTAGCAATCAGTTAATCTATCTACTAGCTAACTATTATCTATCTATCCATTTATTTGTCAACTACTAGCTATCTATCACTTATCCATTTACCTTTCAACCCTCAATTAATTAATCCTCAATTAATCTGTCAATTGTCTATCTTTCTATTATTCAATCAATCAATCAATCAATCAATTAGCTTTCAATTATTTCTCTGTAGCAATCTATTATCTATCAGTCATCTACCTATCACCTATTATTTATCATCTATCTATCCATCCATCCATCCATCCATCCATCCATCCATCCATCCATGCATGTATCATCTATCTACCTATTTATTACTTACTTATCTCATGGCAAGGACAATAGAGTGGCCTCTCTTTTGAGTCCTACTCTTTCCCTAAATTTCTTTCTTTCTGTCAAACTCTGTGCTGATAATCTGAAGCTGGGGAGCCGTGTCAGCAGGTAAAGTGCCTGCCTCACAAGCCTGAGCACCTGACTTTGGATCCTCAGCACCCATAAAAAATGCAGAGCACTGAGAAGTAACCTTGGGGCTGGGGTGAGGTGCTTCAGAGACAGAGACAGGAGGATGCCTGTTGGCCAGTCCATTTAGCTGAAAGAGTAAACTCAAGGTTTACTGAGAGGGTCCATATCAAAAATAAAATAAGTGTGATAAAGGAAGGCATGTAACATTTGGCACTACACACACATGCACAGATAAGCACATCTGCACACACTAAAACAAATAACAAAAAGATCCACATTGGCTCATCCTGAAATTCTTTTCTATGGTAAAGACAGGAGTCCAGTTTGACCTGCGTGGAGGTCCCCAAGTGGGAGGGAAACTCCTCGGCCCCAAATCCTTACCTTAAATCCTGGCCATTGTCATCGGATGAGACATCATCCACGTGGATTTGGTCACAGTCCTTGTGGAAATGTGGAACGAACAAGATGTGCCAGTTAGTCTGAAGTGGAGCTGGTATTTTTTTTTTTAAAGACAGGGTCTAATGTAGCCCAGATGAGCCTTGAACTCTCTATATAACTGAGGATGACTTTGACCTTCTTCTGATCCTCCTGCCTCCACTGGATTGCAGGTAGGCATCACCACCCCTAGTGATAGACCCAGGGCTTCATGCCTCCTAAGCAAGCACTATCAACTGGGACACATCCCAGACTAGGGGTGTTGGTTTTTGAGAGTGTGTTTCCTGGGCTGGAGAGATGGCTCAGCGGTTAAGAGCACTGACTGCCCTTCCAGAGGTCCTGAGTTCAATTCCCAGCAACCACATAGTGGCTCACAGCTATCTGTAATGGGATCTGATGTCTTCTTCTGGTGTGTCTGAAGACAGCTACAGTGTACTCGTACAAATAAAATAAATAAATCTTAAGGAAAAAAAGAAGAGTGTGATTCCTAAGCTGAGGGAGGCTGAACTGTGAAGCTGGCATTCTTGGGAGCTGGTCTGGGTTTTGTCACTAAAGGCTAGGGCCTCGGCTGAAGTACTGACTGCTTTCTCTTTGGCTTCCATATGAACAAGCCCACGGTCACAGGAGCGCTATCAGGTGAGTGGCCAACTCAGCTGGGTGAGCTTTGCACATGTAAAGGTGATTGACTAAGGTGCCGTTGGGGGGACTCCAAGGCTCCCCAAGACTCTAGGAAAAGTCACCCTGGACATCAAGTGGGTGCTATTCAACCGTCACAGGGAGGTCTATACCACATAGGCATTAACCTCGTCAAGTCACTGTCTGCTCCACAAGCCACGATCACCTGCTCTGTGCCTCAGTTTCCCTTCTGTATCAACAACCACATGTACCCGAGGGCACCATAAAACAGGATGCACAGAAAGTTCTATAGAGAGAGCTGTTCTAGGACAAAGGAGTATGTCAACATCCAACTCCTGGACTGGGGTAGTAAGCTCTTCCAGGAATGAGCTTGTAAGCTGGCCTGGGGTCATGGCTATACAGCCCGCTCTATGTTGCAAAGTATGTGTGTGTGTGCGCGTGTGTATGTGTGTGTGTGCACACACGCACTCCCACACTCAGCAGTGTAGGTACGTGTGGTGGCCAAAGGCTGGTGTTGGGATAACTCTCTTTCTTCCTTTAAGAAGAATTGGAACGTGGATTTAATTAATTAACTAATTAATTAATTACTTTTTATGGGCATCCGTGTTTTAACTGCATGTGTCTGTGTGAGGGTGTCAGATCCCCTGGAGCTGGACTTAGAGAGTGTTTTGATCTTCCATGCGGGTGCTGGGAATGGAATCTGAGTCCTGTGGGAGAGCAGCCAGTGCTCTAACCACTGAACCATAGCTCCAGACCCTCCCAAAGTATTTTTGAAACGATAGCCATCATATAAACCAAGGGAACCTCTTTCTGAGTTCCAGGTACCATGTCATTTGGAACTGAACTTTGGCTGTGCCCTGGGGCCTGGAAGTCCACATTGCAGTCTCGCCTGTGGTACCGTTTGGCTTGGTCTCACTGTGTTTACTTGGCGCTTGGGGACATCGGAGTTTGAGATTTTTGCTTCTTAGCCGTTCTGCATGAAGTAGGGTCCAGGACCCATCCTGACACTCTGATGAGTTTCACTGCTCTTCTGAGACAGCCTAAGTTGGCCTCTAGCTCACTATGTGACCAAGGCTGACCCAGAACCTCCACCATCCGAGTGCTGAGAACACAGGACAGGCCTGTGCTACCACAGTTCATTTATGTGGTACCAGGGATGGAAGCAGGGCTTTGCGAATGCTCTGCCAACTGAGAGGCATCTGCTGCACCCAGCGGTTTGCATTTACAGTGCCAGGCTGACTTCACAGAGCCAGGCTTGGAGAGAATAGAGTGAACACCTTCTTCTCTCTGCCCTGCAGACCTGGCACAGGATGTCCGCTTGAGCGCCCTGCAGGGGTCAGACAGCCCCCACCCCAAGGCATCCCTGATGTCAGGGGAAAGGCACGTAAAGAGTCTCTGCTTTTCTCATTTGTGAGGGATTGTCAGGGGCGCTAAACTGTGACAACAGGCGTGATCACATTTCGGACTTCATAAAACACCATGACACTTGCTAGACACTACCTCATACTCCACCAGCTGACCTGAATCAAGTTACCCGTGAGCCATGGGCCAGGGCCACCGGACAATGCAGGTGACAGGGAATCTGACTGGGCTTTCTGGAGGAAGACTGCTGTTCTGAATCTGCTGTATCCCTAGGTGTGTGGGGGCAGTCCTCAAAGCTGGAGGGGAGGCACTGGGGTAGTGCAGGAAAATTCTGGTCAATCTCAGGTCAAAGGGCACTAGCATGGGGAAGGGATTTCAATGGGACTGATGGCAAAGACAAAAGAGTTCTGACGGCCTCTACACAGGTGAGATGATATGGATTATAGAATTTGTGGAGAGAGCAAGCATATAATGCCTGCTTATTGGGGCAGTGAGGGGTGGGAGGAAGGACTCATGAACACACACATGCACATACACACACACATGCACATACACACACACCACATACAAACACACACACACCACACACCCCTCCCCTTCTGCCTACTGGAATGGACGGGAACTTCATAGCCTAGAAGACCAGGGCAGGTTCTCAGGTTTGCTCACAGAAGGCATATGAAATTGTGGAAAATGGCTAAAAAGGAGATAATCACTGTGGGATTGTGTGTGTGTGTGTATTGTGTATGTGTGTGTTGACAGTAACCTACTAAAATATGTGATATTTTAACAGAACAGATATAGAGAATCTGAAGGTGGGGAAAAAAACAATCTAGACGTTTATACATCTGGCAGGAAACAGCAGACCCACAAGGCAGAAGCTGACCTTGGCTTGGTGGGCAGTGGAGGGTTAGCCTTATCTAAACAGGGTCATCAAATTCATGATAAAGATAATAACAATTCCGAGTGCTGGCGGTGTAGCCCAGATGGACGTCCTCATGTAGCATGGCTCTGAGTCCAGTCCCCAGCACCACTATCACCATGGCAACAAAACAAGGGCTGGGAACGTGGCTCAGCAGCACAGTGCTTGTCTGGCTTGCGTGACTCCAGCTTTGTTCCTCAGTACAAAAAAACAAAAACAAAAATAAAAACAAAAAACAAAAAAAACCCCAATAAAAAAAGATAAGAGCTGGGGTCTAGCCTGCTGAAAGAGTACTTACCTAAAACACACGAGGGAGCTTTGTGTTCTGTCCTCAATACTACACACACACACACACACACACACACACACACNCCCAGGCTGGCCTCACTCTGTAGCTCAGGCAAGCACTGCTCTTTGCTCTGTCGATTTGACATGACTAAGTGCTTTGAATACCTGAGCCCTTGAGGTCCCTACGTGGTGGTCTGTAGCCTGAAATTGTGTGCTAAAATAAACCCTTAGTTCTCTAGGTTGCTCTCGTCAGAGTGTTTCATCACAGCTACAGAGCCAGGATCCCAGGCAGATCCATGGGCTCCGTGACGGCCCCTCTGCCACCCTCCTGGTGTCTTCATCATTCTCCACCTGACGTGATGTGACTGATGCACTTGGTTGGGTTGGGGAAGCAGGAGAGTTCTCTGAGGGCCCTGTTTGTAGAAAGCAAAGAAGATGCTATTCTTCAAGCCTCTGTGCACAGAGCCTGTCATAGGTGCCTGTCTCCTCCTGAGTCTGGCTGCAGCCCACTTTGAGAAGCTGCTCTTCATGGTTCAACAGGGTTGCCTGTCTCAGCAAGCAGCATTTGTCTACTCCTGGAAGAAGACATGGCTCCAATTCTGCTAAGGGACTCTGGGGCATCTGGCATGGGGACATTGTTGAACAAGGTTTGGAGAATGAGAACACTCTGGAATGTCTAAGCAGTTCCAGTTGTCTGGTGACTGAGCTGTGGCCACAACAGTCACTGACTTTGGGGCCTGGGAGAAACTGGAGGGAGGGAGTCTGAAGGTGATGTCTGGAGCACACACGAATCTGGCTGATTCCTCTTTCACCAAGACAGACAGAGGGCTTTGTGCTTGCCTGGGGATCCTATTGCTCAACCACCAGACCATTCACAGCCCTGGAGTCTTCGGAGGGGCCCCTTGATGTTTAACCTTGGCTGGGAACTATCTCTACCCCACAGCCTGGTCCTCAGGGCTGTTCCAGGTGCCAGTGGCACCCTGAGGACAGATAGAAATGTTCTCCCATGTCTTAATTTAGGTCACCTTTAGCTTTCATTCTGTTCTGAATGACTGTGGTGACAGCTTACAGTCAGTGGAACCTGCACAAAGCCTGTGGACCCATCAGCTCTCCTGGGGGAATCCATCCTCTTCTCCTTGAGCAGAGTTGTTCAGTTATCACAAGGAAGGATAAGTCTTACTTCCCTCTTGCTTTGTCGGCCGAGCCGCTGATAGGTCACCTTTTAACCTGATCACAGCTATTAGCGTGAGCCTGGGCAAGTGTTCTTTTTCTCTCCCTCAGCCTTTGTTTCTGTAGTTTCATTTACTTTATTTATTTATTTATTTATTTATTTATTTATTTATTTATGATTTTTCGAGACAGGGTTTCTCTGTCTAGCCCTGGCTGTCCTAGAACTCACTCTGTAGACCAGGCTGGCCTTGACTCAGAAATCTGCCTGCCTCTGCCTCCCGAGTACTGGGATTAAAGGTGTGCGCCACCATGCCCGGCTTTATTTATTTTTTTTTAGAGCTTCCTTTCTATGACGTTAAAATTTAGAAGTTATTATTGTGTGTGTGTGCGTGTGTGTGTGTGTACACATAAATCTGAGGTGAGTGTGTGCGTGTGCCACAGTGTGTAGACGAGGCCAGAGGACAAGTTTGCAGATTCCATTCTCTCCTTTCAGCTCTGTGTGGGTTCTGGGATCAAAATTAGGATGGCCCAGACACCTTTAATTTCTGAGTCATCTCACTGGCCCCAAGGAGGAATTTACCCACAAGTCTTTAAACATAGACTAGGTCTAAACATGTGAGTTAAGCTATGTCAGACGCTTTCTGTCCTTCCTTTTTGCATCTTGATCAGGGGTGTACAGGCAAACACAATAAGAGTACTCTCTCTCTCTCTCTCTCTCTCTCTCTCTCTCTCTCCACATCCCTCCCTCCTTCCCCCTCTCCTTCCCCTCTCCCTGTCCCTCTCTCTGTCACTCTCCCTCTTATGCACCAGAAGAATGTAAATTCTTTTGTAAAAAGCTTCCACTCTGGCCCCACTGCTGAGTATCGTTACCCCAAGAGGATCTGCCTTACTGAAGGTTTTAGGTAAAGGCATTTCAGAAGGAAGAGGAAGAGGCCATCAGTTTTTAACTGAGTTAGCAGAACCACCGTCCCATGTGACTGGAGCAGAGAGAGAGAGGAGGAGGGCCAGCAAGGTCACTCTGACAAGAGCGTCCCACCAAAAGGACACTGACTACAGTTCTGCGCTTTTAAAGTAGTCATCAGTAAGAGATTCGAGTCTCTGAGAGAAATGGGACATCTGGAGGATGGCTCGATGCTCTTCTAAAACCCCACATTCTGTTCCCAGCACCCACATCAAAGTAGCTCACACCAGCCTATGTGCCAGCTTCAAGGGATCCGATGATTTCTTCTGGTACATACACACATGCACACGCGCACGCGCACGCTCGCGCATACACAATGTATTTAAAGGAAAGGGATCAGGCAGTGGTGGTCCACACCTTTAATCCAGCACTCATCAGATTCTCTGAGCTCAAGGCCAGCCTGGTCTACAGAGTGAGTTCCAGGACAGCCAGGGCTACACAGAGAAACCCTGTCTCAAAAAATAAAAAAAATAAAAAATAAAAAAAAGGAAAAAAATTTCTATCGGAGATAGCACCCCCTACCACCAACTAAACATGAGTAACCAATAACAACGGTGAAAGCGAGCATTGCGTGCTGACCTCCAGGTCATTGAAGAACAGGTGTGTGTCAGCGAGGTTGAAGATCATCTCCTCCATCATCAGGCCAATGCGCACAGATGTCGTTGTGTCCTGTGGAAAAGAGAAGGGACAGTTTTCTGCACATGTGGCCTCTGGGGCTCTGGAAGGTGGCTGGAAGTCCCTGCTCTTCCGGATAGCTCTCAGCTCTTGTGTGGCTGAGGGCGTGGCCTGGGATGAGCATAGCTTGTCTACACCAGGAGAGAAGATATTATAAAATGACATCACTCCGGAGTGATGGCTACAAGAGATCTCTGAGAAACCGTGAGTGGGATGGAAGCAAGCCGGTCAGAGCATATGGTACGAAAGATTTGAATCATAAACGGTGTGTCTGTCCCCCACCCCCACTGTATACAACACAGTTGGCTACCGTAATGGTTCACTGCCAACTCTACTGACACAGACTCATCATGGGAACACACCTCTGGGTGTGCCTGTGACGATGTGTCCAGAAAGGTTTGCCTGGTGGGAAGACCCAGTCGTTGTGTGCACAGCACCATTGTTTGGACTGGGATCCCAAACCAAATGAGGAAGGAAAGATGGTCAAGGAGCTGGGCAGAGCCTTCATCTGCCTCTGCTCCCCAACTGGGGACCCAAACTAACGAGCCGCCTCTGGGTCTCGCCCCTATGACTTCCACCCCACAAGAGACTGCACTTTAAAACCATGAATGGATGCCGGGCAGTGGTGGCACACACCTTTAATCCCAGCACTTGGGAGGCAGAGGCAGGAGGATTTTTTGAGTTTGAGGCCAGCATGGTTTACAGAGTGAGTTCCAAGACAGCCAGGGCTACACAGAGAAACCCTGTCTTGAAATAAAATAAAATAAAATAAAGCCATGAAAGGAGACAAGTCTTTCCTTCCTTAGGTTGATTCTGTCAGGGATCTCTGACTCAAAAGAACAAAGTAACTAACATAAGGTTCTGCTTACAGTCACCCATCCCCGAGGGAGATACATTCCAGTGCGCAGTGAACATGGCCGGTGGTCTGTTATGTCTAACTCTGAATGGAAGGCTGTTTGTTTCTTTGCTTCATTTTGTTAAAGATTTATTTATTTATTTATATATTTTTTAAAGACTTATTTATTATGTTATTTATTATATGTAAGTACACTGTAGCTGTCTTCAGACACTCCAGAAGAGGGCATCAGATCTCATAATGGATGGTTGTGAGCCATCATGTGGTTGCTGGGATCCGAACGCACGACCTTCAGAAGAGCAGTCGGCGCTCTTAACCGCTGAGCCATATCTCCAGCCCAAAGATTTATTTATTTATTTTATGAATATGAGTGCTTTATCTCCATGTATACCAGCACACCAGAAGAGGGCATTGGATCCCAGCATAGATGGTTGTGAGCCAGCATGTGGTTGCGGGAAATTGAACTCAGGTCCTCTAGAAGAGCAGACAGTGATCTTTTTTTTTTTTTTTTTTTGGTTTTTTGAGACAGGGTTTCTCTGTTTAGCCGTGGCTGTCCTGGAACTCACTTTGTAGACCAGGCTGGCCTCGAACTCAGAAATCCGCCTGCCTCTGCCTCCCAAGTGCTGGGATTAAAGGCATGTGCCACCACGCCCGGTCAGACAGTGATCTTAATGGCTGAGCCATCTCTCCAGCCTGTGGTTGTTTGTTTGTTTTTGGTTTTTTTTTTTATACAGGGTTTCTCTGTGTAGCCCCGACTGTCCTGGAAATCACTCTGTAGACCAGGCTGGCCTCGAACTCAGAGATCACTTGCCTCTGCCTCCTGCAAATGCTGGGCCTAAAGGAGAGTGCCACCCCCACCCCTGTTGCTTAGCTTTTGTGTGCGTGTGTGTGTTTCAGTGTTTAATTTGGTTATGAACTCTCCTCACAAACTCAGGTAGTGAATGTTTGGTCCCTATCTGGTTATTTTGAGAGTTTCTGGAAACTTCAGTGGGTGGAGCCTAGCTAGAGGAAGTAGGCCAACGTGGGTTGACTGTTAACTGTTGTATCTGGTCTTAGACATGTCTTTGTCCTCCTTCTCTTCCTCCCTCTTTCCCTTCCCCTCTCTCTGCTTTATCTCCCCCCCCCCCCCCCCCCCCCCCCCCCCCCCCCCCCCCCCCCCCCCCCCCCCCCCCCCCCCCCCCCCCCCCCCCCCGCATGTGGTGAACAGCCTCCACCCCACACTTCTGCTGCCACAATGTTCTGTCTGAGGGCGTAGGACCAAGCAACCACGGGCAGAACCCTCTGGAACACGTGAGCAGAGTTAATCTTTCCTTTTTAAAGTTGTTTTCCCAGGGGCTTGGGGTACAGCTCGCTAAAAACTAACAGTGTTTCCAGCTGGTGAAGACAGAGACGAGTTGTCCCTGCAGAGAGACTGCGAGTCCAAAAGCCTGTAGAAAACGATCCATCCGCTGGGCCCCGAGGACTCAGGTGTTGTATGTGGTACAAGTGATATCTCATGTCTGGGTGGGAGCTTTAAGGGCCCTGCCGTCTCTCACACTCTCCACAACACAGATCTCTTCACAGAGCCCTGCCTAAGCCCGGGCTCCAGGATAAAGATAATGAGGTGCACACTTGCAGATGACAGTAGATTTGCATGTGCGCTGGTCAGTTTTTATCTGACACAATATAGAGTCCTCAGGAAAGATGGGGCCTCAGTTGAGTAATTGCCTCCGTTGGGCTGGCCTCTGGCCATGTCTGAGACTGTCTTGATTGGCGATTGGTACGGAAGGGCCCTGTGCGCTGTGAGAGTACCATCGTTAGGAAGTGGGCCCAGGCTATGGAAGAAAGCTTGCTAAGTATGTGCCAGCAAACCAGCGAGCGGTGTTCCTTCATTGGTCCTGCCTCTAGCTTTCTGCCCTGACTTCCTTCAGTGAGGGACTGTGACCTGGAAGTATAAACCATATAAACCCTGGTCGCTGTGATTACCACATCAACAGAAACCAGGCTAGAACAAACAAAGCTTAAGTGAACGGTGGACCGAGAGCTTCGGGGACGGCTCAGGCAGTAAGGGGTTTGCTGTGCAAGCCTGAGGACCCGAGTTTGAGCCCCTGAGCCTGTATGTACATACAATGCTCTGTCTGGTATGTGGACTCATAAGCTCGGTGCTGGGAGGCAGACACAGACTGGCCGAACTGGTGAGCTCCAGGCCAGTGAGTGAGACCTGTCTCAAACTGAGGTGAATGGTGCTTTGTAATAACAGTTCAGATTGTCCATGGGCCTCCATGTGCACATGCACCCATGACCATGGGCACCAGCACACACATATACATGTACGCACATGTACACACATGTACACACACAGAGAGAGACAGAGAGACAGAGAGAGAGGCATTCTTGCTCTAAAAGTAAATGATTCCAAACACAAACCTCTTTTGACCTTAAAAATAAAACAAGGGCTGGTGAGATGGCTCAGCAGGTAAGAGCACCCGACTGCTCTTCTGAAGGTGATAAGTTCAAATCCCAGCATCCACATGGTGGCTCACAACCATCCGTAATGAGATCTGGTGCCCTCTTCTGGAGTGTCTGAAGACAGCTACAGTGTACTTACATATAATAAATAAAATAAATCTTAAAAAAAAAAAAAAAAAAAAAAATAAAACAAAATAAAACAAAAATGAAACAAGACAACTAAAAGGAAAAACTGACCTTGGCTTCACACACAGCTGTGGAGAAGCAGGCCAGGACACCTCCTCAGGGTTTCAGAGCCTCCCATTCAGGGTTCTGGCCAGGAGGTGGCAGACAGAGACTCTGTAACTGCAGAAGGCAATGGATGAACAAACCTCCTGGAGCCTGGCAGGTGTCAGTGTGACTCAGGGAAGGCTGTGTGCCTTCCCTCCGTGCAGGCACAGCCCTTAGGAAAGGTGTGCCTGCCTGCCCTGCACCTGACTGTGAGTGAGTGTGGCTGTCACGCAGGGGGACAGGGGAGAACAGCCATCTGTCCCAAAGGGACTGACTCAGCATACAACAATCACTGTGTGTAAAATCTGCTTCTCTGTGCAAAGTATTTACACAGCTCTGAGAGACCAAATTGTAGATATGACTAGAGCTGAGGTCTTTCGTGTCTGGCTGATAGAGGCAGGACATGAGCAGGAGGCCTGTGCCTGTGACTATGAGGGTGAGAGACAGAACCTTCTTTCTTTTATGCTTTTGACAGGGCTTCATGTAGCCCAGGCTGGCCTCAAACCTACCACATAGAAAGGCTAGTGTTGGACCCCTGGCTCTCTTCTTCCACCACCCAAGTGCTGGGATTAAAGGCCTTTTGTGATGTATTTATTCTTTTGGTGCTGGGGGGGGAACCCAGGGCCTTTGCACATGCTAGGCGTGTGAGTGTTCCACCACTGGGCTATGCCCCCAACCTTGAGAACTAAAGTTTTTATTTTGCATTTTTCGAAGTCAGAGATCATGGAGAAGACAGAAAGAAGAAACTTGGAGATAAATAGTTACACGCAAGTTGAAAATTGTTGCCTCCTGGCAGAAAGCAAAGGTGGAGGCTGGTGTGGGCTGCTGTTTCTCAAATACCTATCTGGATATAATGTCCCGAATTTAAAAGTATATGCAGACTTTTCTTGGGTTAAGCCAATTAAGAATAATTGGCGTCGGTTGTGGTGGCGCATGCCTTTAATCCCAGCACTCGGGAGGCAGAGGCAGGCAGATTTCTGAGTTCGAGGCCAGCCTGGTCTACAGAGTGAGTTCCAGTTCAGCCAGGGCTATACAGAGAAACCCTGTCTCGAAAAACCAAAAAAAAAAAAAAGAATAATTGGTAATATATTCTGAAATACCACTTTGTTTTTTTAAACGGGGGGGGGGGGGGTGAGGAGGAGAGTCCATACTCATTATTGTGTTTGAATGTGAAAAGCCCTCACAGATTCAAGTGTTTGAACATTTGGTACCCAAATGGTGGTGCTGTTTTGGAAGGTTGTAGAACCTGTAGGGGGTGGAGCCTCACT
Source organism: Mus minutoides (assembly GCA_902729485.2). Taxonomy (NCBI): domain Eukaryota; kingdom Metazoa; phylum Chordata; class Mammalia; order Rodentia; family Muridae; genus Mus; species Mus minutoides. Next base: position 42,132 of record LR751772.1, read on the forward strand.
AGAGAAAGTGGGTCAGTGGGGGTGGGTCGTCTTCACATTTGAGAGATGCTATTTGCTATTTGCATCCTGACTGAGGATGTTGTGTGGCCTCCTGCTCCCATGCGATCCCAGACACCACAGACTGTGTCCCCCCAAACTGTGAGTCAAAGCGTCCCCTTCCTTCCCCGAGGTGCCTTTTATCAGGTATTTGGTCAGAACAAGGACAAAAGGCACCAAATAAACTCCTGAGCAAGGGACCTACTGAGAGATGACCCATGCAGAACTGATGATGAGGTGCAAAAGATGGGAATGTTGCGACCTTCTGCAGTCTAACTGAGCCACGCAGCTGAGGGTGGCAGAGAGAGTGCAGTGGAAAACCCACGTCTCAGCAGAAAGAAGTCTCTCAGACACCCTTGTGTTGTTACAAATACTGAAAATTGATTGTCACAGGGGCGGAGAAGATGGCTCAGTCAGTAAAGTTCCTACCATGCAGGCATGAGGACCTGAGTCTGGGTCCCCAGTACCCAGGAAAAGGCCAGGCATGGTGGCTCGCCTGTAACCCTGGTGCTGGAGGTGGACCAGAGACAGGAGGGTTCCCAGAGCTTGTTGGCTAGCTGCACACATATGTGCATTCACACACAAACCATATACATGTATGTGTGTGTGTATATATAAATATATATATATATATATATATATATATATATATATATATATATATTTATATATACACACACATATATGCATATACCGTATATTTGAATATATGTACATACCCTGCCATAGACATACTTGCACATACTTATTATTGTTTTAAAGGACAGATAAGCTAAAAGAAAAACAATTCAGGTGTGAGAGTTGGAGAGAAGTTTCCCAAACACTTCTAGCTGCCTGCTGGATGCACCCTGAACACCCAGCCTGCTCTGCTGGCTTTAGTGGCGCAATCACAATCGCAATTGACAGTGTGACCGGGTCAAATACAGCCGGGTGGCTTCCTCATTATGCTTTCTGATCCACAAGAACCCTGTATCAGCCAACGGTGCACGGAGGGTTAAACACACCTGGCCCCGAGTCCCAGTACAGTTCATATTCCACGGACTCCTGTGGAGGACTCACGCCCTCATCAAAGACGCAGCAAGAGCAGCTGATGTCCCACGGTGCAGCCAGAGATGCCAGGCACTTGAAAGGCACTTCCCTAACCATCGCATGCTCTTCGGATTAAAGCAGGGTCAGTGGTTAACTTGCTAAACAAGCACCATAGTACGAGGATGACTTGAAAAACAAAAGATCAATTAAAGCCAGAACTGAGAGACTGGAGAAAGACTCAGTGTGGAACACGCCCCTGGAAAGGCTCTGTCGGGGCAGGGTGGGGAGGATGGAATGCCATTCTTGTTGGCCTAGGATGTTTGCGGGTGGCTGTCTCCCTGAGAAGCTATAAACCAGGCCCAGACTCGGCAGATTTTTCCAGTGAGGCCTAATGTTCTGCGGGTTTCTGGAATTAACTTTGATGGCGTCGTGGTGGTCTGTGCATGCCTTGGGTTAGGGGGCTAGAAAGGGATGGTGGGGCTGCCCTTGGGGCAGAGACGGTACTCTGGATCCCCACGAAGCACGGGGACCCAATTCTAATGCCTTTGTGATGAAATTCTTCTAGTTCGAGGAGGCGGTTTCATCCTGTGGGCTGTTCAAACATCAGCCTGGTGGTTGCTACGCTATCTTGGGATGTGTGGTTTTATTTCTTGGGTGGAAGAGAGACGGTAAAACTATAAAAAGGAAAAGTCTTTCCTAAAACCGAAATCAATCTGACGTGCAATAATCCGGAGAGAAGGTAAGGGGCGTGGCTTGGAACCATCTAGGCAGCAGTTGGTTCCTGGGCCAGAGATGGGCGTGGCTTGGAACCACCTGGGCAGTACTTGGTTCTCAAGGCCAGGGAGATGTCTCAGCGGTGGAGAGCTCGCAGCTCTGCGGGTGGTTTGGTTTCCAGCACCCAGGTCAGGTAGCTGACCTATGGCTCTGGCCTCTGGAGGCACCTAGGCGTGGTGGTGCACACACACACACACACACACACACACACACACACACACCACCCATCCATCACCACACCCCGGAGAGGCTGATCCGGTGGATGTAACACAGAATGGCAGCCATCTGCCCTGTCACCCACAGCAGTTTAATTAGGGTGTGCGGATCCCTCTGTGACATGTCTCAGGCACTGGAACTCAGAGATCCACCTGTCTCTGCCTTCTGAGTGCTAAGATTAAAAACATATTACCACCATGCCCAGTTTATAGTCCAGTTTTTTTTTTTTTAAAAAAAAAAAACCTTTAAAAATTATGGTTTGTTTTGTTTTTATAAATGTTGGAGTGCTCTGATGCCATAGAAGCCTCTCTGTCAGAAGAGGGTAGCTTATTTTCCAGCCTGTTTCCTCCAGGCAAATCAAGACTCCAAGGCCACGCTACTAACAAGAGGCAAAAGCTGGGATTCAAACTCAGGACTTTCCAAATTAACCAACCAACAAAACCCCTAAAACTAAAAACTTCATTCTCTGAATATATCTTTGCAGAGACAATGACATAAAACAAAATACTTTACTATGACCACAATGAAGGCAATGATCACGTTTCTTTTGATAAATGCCTATTTTAAGATGGCAGTTGTCTACTTTTTAAGATTTAAGCTGGGGCCAGCAGAATGGCTTAGTGGGTAAAGGCAGTTGCTGTGTTAACTTGGCAACCTGAATTTGATTCTTGGGACCCAAACAAGGATAGAAGGAGAGAATCATCTCTACAGAGTTGTTCTCTGAATGCATATGTGCTTACATATGCTTACATACATACACAAAACATGTTCACACACAAACTCCACACACAACTCTCTCTCTCTCTCTCTCTCTCTCTCTCTCACACACACACACACACACACACACACACACACACACACACTCACCTGCTAGCATTGATCTCTTTAAATGTGTTTCTGAAAGATGGCTGGTGGATGGTTAACAACGTGAATAGGCGGGATAACTTTTTTTCTTGTTTCTGGATATAAGGCCTCTGTACGTACAAGGCAAGTGTACATACCACTCTACTGCTGAGCCTCACCCAGGCCACAGAGGGCACATCAACATGCCTATCGCTCGTTTGCAAGGTGCCTGGAGGGCACATAGTCTGAGTATTCTAGTAATACAGTGGGGGGGGGGAGGGTTGCCTTGGCTGTGTGTGCGTGTGTGTGATATGCATGTGAGATGTGGGTGTAGAGGTGGTATGAATAGTGTGTGTAGTATGTATGTACGTGTTGTATGCACATGCACATGTGTGTACTGAGGTGTACAGGGCAGAAGTGGATGCTGGGTATCTTCCTTAATCACACTCCACTTTTTTTTTTTTGAAGAGAGTCTCTCACTGAACCTGGAGCCTGACGCTTCAGTTGGGAAGTCTCCTGTCTCTGCTCTCCTTTCCCCACCACCCAGCAATATGGTTGCTGATGTGCACTGCCGTGCCTGGCTTTCACGTGGGCACCAAGGATCCCAGCTCAGGCCCTCATGCTTGCATGGCATACACACGCCTCACTGAGCCCCTCTGCAACCCACAGCTCGGTGGTTATAGTATTTCCAGAGGAGGTCTTCTGGGTATCTGCATATATAATCTCCACCCCTAATGCCAATAGCAACTTCTCCCTTCCACTCAGCGATGACAGTCACAGACTTCTCCAGACTTGGCCCAACAGGTCCCAGGAGCTGTCACTTCAGTTTTGAAGACCCAGTCTGAAGGACCCACGGCAGCGTTAAACTAACTTTGAATTCCAGGGTGAAAAACCACTAAAATGAAGCTAGCTTTCTAATACAGGCACAAACTCAACTACAGTATAAACAAGAATGAAAAAACCACAAAGAAACGTGGGTCTGGGTCTGGGTCTGGGTCTGGTAGAGGACCTTCTTAGCTTATACAAAGCAGGAGTTCGATCCCAGTCAGTGCCATAAACCCAGAGGCAGGTTATGTGGCAGGAATCTCAGCACTCAAGAGGTGGAGATTCAGAAGTTCAAGGACATCTTTGACTATCTGGTGAGTTTCAAGCCAGCCTGGGCTACATGAGACCCTGCCCCTACCTCTAATTAAAATCTCCCAACCACAAGGGCAGGAGGCGCCTCTTTTGTGTCTTAGGGAGGAAATGAGACTCAGTAGTTGGAGGCACCCACATTGAGGACCTGGGTGCATACTGGGACTCTGCCTGTATTTTCTGAAGGTGACTTGAGGGCAGCTCACTTAACCTTATGCCCCTCATCCTGACCTGAAGAGCCACAGTGTCCACTTCTGAGAGATGGGTCAACAGGGACAGCCTGGCCTCAGGGACAGCCTCTGCTTTCAGGATTGGCCGTTCATGGGCCTCTCTGGCCATAGCTACCCCGTAAACTTGGTTCTTCCTTTCTCAGATGCCACCTGGAGAAAGGTTTGGGGGCAGAGGGAGGGTGATGGCTTGGCATTGTGCCACCGCAGGCCCTTTCCTCTCCTGTCAGGACCCAGACTGCCCTGGAGCCAGGCTTGTGTCTCTGAGTGGTGCTGTCTGGGCTTGCCCACGTTCCGTGCGCAGGGTGGGTGTCTCGCCAACTCTAGGGCTGGCTCACAGCCCGCCGCCTGCGGTCACCTTGCTTTTTCTTCTGTGTCAATTACCCTGCCACCCCCATCTTCAGTATGATACGCAGGATGATATACTATTGCACCCGTTTTGGTATGAAGACCCCCTCTCTTCCTTAAAAAAAAAAAAAAAAGAAAAAGAAAAAATCCACCTGCGCACACAAAACCAATTGAAGCCATCACGCCATCTAAATCTACTGGGCCTTTAAATATTCCTGCCAAGTAGTTGTTTAGAAGCCGAACAAATAATTACTCTGCCAGGAGGAAGAAAGGTACTAATTAAAGCTATTCATTAGAGCAGCTCGCTTATTCTGTGGGGTTTATCTCCCTGAGTGTCAGCCAGAGGTTAGGGGCGGATTAGCACACAGTGGAAGGCTAGGCCAGTTAAAGCTCCTCCCTGCGGTTAGCCTTAAATAATAAAGTTGTCATTAAAAGCATGAATTTAATGGTTTTAATTGGGTTTAATTACTTGGAAACTCCTGGAAAACAGATCAGCTTGTTAGAGAAAGGAAAAAAAAAACTTTTTAAAGGAGAAAGACAAGAAAATGATGGTCGTGGAGAAGAGAAAAAGGTTAATTCACGTGTTTGAACAGCGAGGGAAAACAACAGACCGAAAGCCCCTCAAACTTGCTTCCTTGGCAGTTCCAGAGAGCAGGAGAGTGAGAAAAATAGGAAAATATCAACACATGGGTTTATCTGTATGAACAAGAACTTCACCAAAGACCTCGGGATAAATTCTGTCACCATGACAAAAGCCAAGTGAGGATCCGGCATGGAATCAGAGTCTAGAGGAAGGAGGCAGCCTGCTTGCTCTTCGGGTGTCAGGCAGCCTCACAGCACATGGACTGTTATTGGCTCTAAGTCGTTTATGTTTAAAGAACACAATGCCTTCTAGATGCAGCATTTTCCACTTAGTCCAAGACCAGAAACCCAAAGCCAGAAGCACACAGGAGGCTGCAGACTCCATCTCGTTTGCCCTGGACCCAGCGGCCGTCTCTATTGCAAGTGGGAAAACTTTGAAAGCCAGGCTGAGACCATCACCCTGACATGAGCCGGGTCCAGAATGGTCCAGGATGAAGAGGTGTGGATGACATTGTAGGCTGGTGTGTCTAAAGAGATGCTTTGAACACATAGGGATAGATGCGACCACCCCCCAGCACCCCATGGTGCCTACTCTTTGTTCATGGTAGCAATCCTTCAGATGCCCTCTCACAGACACAGCACCGGACACAGCCAAGAGCATGGTTTTTTTTTATTTCTTTGAGACAAGATTTTGTTCTGTGTCCCACACTTACCTTCAAATTGGAAGGGTATCTCCTGCCTCAGTCTCCCTAGTGTTAGACTATAGGTATCAGGCCCCACTACTGGTTCCAGGGGCCTGTTTCTAAACATATACTTCTTTTTCTGTTCATAAATAAAGTTTTATTGAAACACAACCACATGTACAATTTGTGTATTGCTTTTGATCATTGTCCCATTACAACCAACATGTTTAGCACTTGCGACCGAGTCTATTTGGTTCTTGAAATTAAATTCCTTTTCTTTCCTTTCCCTTTCCCTTTCCCTTCCTTCCTTTTTTGATAGAGGGTCTGGTTGGCCTTGAACCCTAATCTTCCTAGCTTCAGGCCCCTGAGTGCTGGGATCACAGGTATTCATTACCACATATGGTTTAAGGACAGACACACTGCCATTCACTTCCTTTATAAGATCTGCCTACCACAGAGCTGACCCCTTCTAAATACCTGTGACATGTAATGTGCACATTCCAACGTTGAAACTGAGAAGGCACATGGTGACCAAGCAACTTGCCAGATATAGCTAAGGGGATGAGACTGGCTTTGAACTTGAACCATCTGATTTCAGAGTGAACACTCTAGACCACAAGAGGACTCACTATATATATATATATATATATATATATATATATATATATATATATATACAATACACACACACACACACACAGCATACTAGGCTCCATGTTATGTGTGGTCTTGACTATATAACCCCTCAACCCTTCTGGGGCAACACAAAAGCAGCCTCGGACAGCACACAAGTGCATGGGAAGAGCTGTGTGTCAGTAAAACTTTATTTACAAAGAGTGTTAGTAGCCCGTATTTGGTACACAGAGCACAAGAGCCTGCTGTCCTAGGACTGGACTGGGAGCTGTGAGGATCTGGAGGAACCCTGCATGTTTAAGGAGCTTTCGCTTTGCATGATAACTAAGGTGTGGGGCGTTTTCTCTCTATAAGGAACACTACTTCTTTTTGTGGTATATATGTACCGACTGTGCTGATGTATGGGGTACAGTGTGCTACTAATTTCCCAGGGGATCCACTGAGAACACATACACCCCAAACCTTCAGCAATGCTTGGTGGAGAGACCATCAAAGTCTCCTTCTGTCTTGAACCACCTCTATGTAGCTGAGGATGATCTTGAACTTCTTATTGTTTTAAAACAATGTGTGTGTGTGTGTGTGTGTGTGTGTGTGTGTGGTGTGTGTGTGTGTGTGGCTTGCTGAGCATACACAGACCCTGGATTCCGTCCTTAGCAAAACCCAAGATAAAACAAACATTTTTAGATTTTTTTGAGTGCAGTAGTATGTAGCGAGGCTGCCCTTGAACACTTGGCCCTTCTGTTTCCAGTCCCTGCCTCTCCACCAAGCGAGGGATTACAGGCGTGCTCCACCCCATCTGGCAGTTTTTAAAAATTAATGTTGTCTACACATGTGTCTGTGCTCCATGTGTTTGCCTGATATCCAGGGAGGTCAGAAGAGGGTGTCAGGTTCTCTGCAACTGAAACTCCGTGACCCACCATGTGGATGCTGGGAATGCAAACCCGGCTCCTTAGCAAGAGCAGTCAGTGTTTTTAACCACTGAGCCATTTTTCCAGTCCCTACACTTGTTTTGGAGTTCGTAATTTAGAGGCAGCAACCACCTCCATCTGCTCCTCAGAGTTTTCCTCACCGAGAAAGCTACAAATCCCCACAAAACACTGCTTCTCTACCACACTTTTCCCCAGGTCACCAGCAGCCACATCCTAGCTTCCTGGACACAGGCTTCGAAGCCACACAAGGCTCTGCCCTCTTCTCTTTTGTCTTCCACTTTTGCAGCTTCCGTTTACATTGCCCCACGTGACACGGCTCCATTCCTCTTCATGACTAAATGATATTCCACCAAGTGACCCCGTGGCGTCCTCAGAGGGATCCTTTAGCTCTATGTTCCTACTTAGAATAAGGTCCTAGTGGGGGCTTTCTGCTTGAAAACCTCCCGCCGTTAGAGGGGCCCTAGAGTCCACACACTTTGTGGGGAGTATGGGGACCTGGCACGGGGAGCAGTGTCAATCAAGTGTGACGGCGTCAGAGCTGATGCCCACCCGCCACTCATCCAGTCTCACTCTCTCCGGAGGCTCCAGGAATCCTAGCAACCTTTGGAAGTGCTCAAAACCCCTATTGTTGGAGACTAAAGGGCGTGACGCACAGGTGGGCGCTGGGGGCTGGTGCACCCTCTCAACTAGAAAAGGACCCCCCTGCCATTGTTCCCATTTCCGGGGCACCCGGACCTTTCTCACCAGGACCACTGAGAGCACAGACCCTGTATTTAGAGAACAAAAGAACCTCTCACCCCGTTCCAACCCGGCTCCCTTAAGTTTTCAGAGGTGAGTAAACCTTTTTTCTCCTTTCAGGTCCCCTCCGACAGGTGGGCAGGGAGCAGGGACAGGGCTTGCAAAGGGAGCAGGCGGCACCTTCTAAGCCTTTAACTGGCCCCCTAACCCTTAACCCAAGCTAGGAGGGATTTCCACAAGGAGACAGCTTTTCCAAGAGATGGCGAGCGACGACTTCAAAGAAAGAATGTAATGACGCTTTTCAGATAACCTCTAGCAGTCACCAAAACCTATATTTTCTGTTGGATGGAAGCCTTTAATGCCAAAAAAACGTATAAGCACAGGCCTCAGGCTCCTGCTTGGGGTAATGCTATTATAAGGGATTAAGATGACAAAGGGTACCACCCCTTGCCGGAGGCCCCATGACTGTCATTCACTTGCGGTGACGTCTTTCAAAGCATCTCCGGCTCCTTCCTGGTCCACCCCAAAACAATAGCAGATGCCTTACAGGATGGGCAAAGTGGCTTAGGGAAGTTACCCCCAACCCCTAATACCATAAAATAAAATAAATTTAAAAAAAATCAATTGTGATCGGAAGCATCGCTCCAAGTTGTTTCTTCATTAGTCATTAAGAACCAAATAGTTTTAACTGTCAAAGTCTGAAGGTGGAGAAAAGATTCTGATTCGAGCTCAACCCCACTGGGGGAACAAAATCTCCCACTTCCTCAGCAAATCCTTTCTAAATTGTATTCATCTTGACTTAATCCACCTCTGCCGAGCGAATTAGGCAGTATTTATTTTGAGAGTCTACTTTATAGAGTTCTAAGGACTGTGTTTTGCCAGGGCTGGGGCTCCTCAGCCTGTCAGACCTCAGGCTGAAGCAGGCCCAGAGCCGAGCACAGTGTAAATAAACACAGCTGAACTCGGGAGGAACGCGAAGGTTTTCTCATTAAAGAAATAAAATAAACAGCGGTCTTTAAGCACTTTGCCTGGTGTTTGTTAGAGGATGGAGAGATCTAGATGTCTGAGAGGCAGCTGCGGGCAGAGAGCTGTGTCTTGAGGTGGGTGGGGGTGGGGATCCAATCCAAGGGCTTCGGGATGAACTAATGTCCAATGGGCCCTTCTCATTTGACCCTTCTTTATTTCTGTTGTGTGTAAATGTGGTTTATGTGTGTATGTTTATATGTGTGTGCCTGTGTGGTGTCTGTGTGTGTTTGTATTTATGTGTGTATTTGTATTATGTGTGTGTGTGTGTGTAGGCATGCCTCCATCATATGCTAGAATTACACGCGTGTCACTTCTGTTTTTTTTTTTAATTTTTTTTTAAATGTGGGTTTGGGGGATTGAACTTAATACCTCCTGCTTGCAAAGCACACCTTTTATTGACAGCCAGTCTCCTTGGTGCGCCCCCCCCTCGCTTTGCATCTTTATCTGTGGTTGGTTCTGTTTTCTGCTGTGCGCCTTGCTCCCTGCTCTACCTCCTAGAGTGAACAGAGTCTGTCAGAAGGGCTGCAGCCCTTTTCTCAAGGCTCTCTTCAATTCTGACCTTACCTCCCTGGGGAGCAGCCAGGCCTCCTTTTGAAAGAGAACTCAGCCTGGCTTTCCTCCCCAAACCCTGAAGCTCGCGCTTCACAGCTTCACAGCAGAAGCCGGTCCCCTTGCTGCTGCCCCACTCCTGCCCCAGGCAGCCTTACTGGCCTCTCTGCTGGTTTTCATGCTAACCAGACAGATTTCTTGGCATGTGCTAGCCCCTGCCTTTCCTCTGGGCAACTGTTTTCCACCTCTTTCAGGTTTACATTCAAATGTAGCCCCTGTACCCATGGAACTTCGGCTCCTCTTTGTTCTCTCTCTCTCTCTCTCTCTCTCTCTCTCTCTCTCTTTCTCTCTCGCCCATCTCTCTTTCTAACAGAGGCTGTGTCTATGAAGCCCAGGTTGGATTCCAACTGGTGATCCTCCTGCTTCAGCCTCCCTATAGTGGGACCACAGATTTGTATCGACATCTCTGGTCTTTCTCTGTATTCCCGATTTCTCTCGTTTATCGTCTTCCTTCTTCCCCTCACACAAGTTTTTCCTGGCCTTGGCTCCCAGCTGTGTTCCCAGTGCTTGGGACACAGTTCTGGCCCAGGAGGAGTGGAGCGCTTGCAGAGCTGAGCCACTGACTCTAAGTGTTGGGCACACTCAGGTCACCATGGATACTGTAAGGATATCAGCTGCCTCTGACCCACAGGCTCTGCCGCTCCCTCCTACAGTGACATGCAGAATGCCGGCCATCCTTGCTTCCTCTATACAAAGGAGCAAATTGGAACTTCCGGACTAAAGGAATATCTAGCTGGCTCCTGGCCTCGGTCTCCAAGCTCAAACCCACTGATTGGGGAGTGAGTTATGAGAATCCTTGGCTTCCCCACTGTGAGGCCCTCACCCTGTTGACCCACTTAGGAGCTAAGCCCTGGCTGTGATGAGGCAGCCGTCACTATGACTAGCCTCACTCTGAGAAGCTCCAGGGACAGGAACTGGACACACCCCAGTGATGACACCCCGAGAAGCCGAAAACTGCACTACCCTCATTCAGGTTTTGCTGCTGAGACTCTAAGCATCCATTTACTGTCTTGTGTCTGCTCCAGGAAGGAGAAGGCTGATGAGGAAGCTGGAGAACACAGGCTTGACTTGGAAGATAAATTGTATTCAGGCAAAAGAAAACTCCATTTAGTGCAGTGAGGGCCGAGAACTCTGTCTGCTCCAGACATTTCAATGTCTCCTCACCCACTCTCATGGTCTCGGCAGACATTTCTGGCTCCCACTGCTTGCTAGGTTCTCTTTGGGCCCCAGGCTGCATCTGGGACCATGCTCCTCTTCAGCCCAAGCAGAAGGAAACAGATCCCCCAAACATACTTATATTTTTCCATACTTTAGACACAGTGGAAAAAGTTATTGAAATGTGTACCATAAAAACCAAGCTATATCTAGGGCTGTGGTGGATGCTTGGTGGGTAGCGAGGGCTTCCCACACACCCATGAGGACATGAGTTCTGGTCCCGAGCATCCACATAAAAAGCTGGGTGTGGCCATATATGCGCTTGTAACCCCAGCACTGTATGTGGGAGGGTGGGGACAGGGTGACACTGCTATATCTGTCATGTAGAGAGCTAACTGCTACTTCAGTCAAGGAATCACAATTGATTGGAGGCTATTTTCATGATTCAGGGTTGTGACCTGAATTACATTATTATGAATCATTATTATTATATAATTACATTATTAATATATAATTACATTATTATGATGATGATTCTCTTTCACTATTTGAGTTTTGGCACTGATATGAATTTTTCAAATATTACATAGAAATATGGCTGGTATTCATTTCTCAAGGTTTGACACACAGTTTGGGTCTATGCCCAAGGTACCTAAAGTGAGGCAGGCAAGCATAGGGAATATCTCAATGAACTGGGACTCCACTTGGCTTGGGCCATGTGCACACTCACGCTAATTCTAAACAATAGAATTAGCTAGGCATTCTTTAGTAGCCAGTTGACAACACATCTTCTTAAACAACTTATTTTATTTATTATTCTTGGGTCTGTGGGCATGGGCACATGCCACACAAGTGCCATAGGGTCTCTATAGGGGTCAGAGGTTAACTTTTGGGAGTTAGTTTTCTCTTTCCAGTGTGGGTTCCAGGAATTGAACTCAGGTCATTAAGCACCTTTAACTGTGGAGCCATCTTGCAGGTCTGGTAAATCCCCTTCTGTGTATTCTCCTGAACATATATTCCAGATCGTATCTTAGTATAGGAGGTAGGAGCCTGATCTGGCCTGAATGACTTCTGGGTGCATGTGCAATAAGGTACACTATATCGTCTGGGAGAACCTTCTGGGTAAACACCTATTTACTGTCCCCACCCCCACCCCCCACCCCTGGAGACAGGGTTTCTCTGTATAGCCCTGGCTGTCCTGGAACTCACTTTGTAGACCAGGCTGGCCTCAAACTCAGAAATCCGCCTGCCTCTGCCTCCCGAGTGCTGGGATTAAAGGCATGTGCCGCCACCACCCGGCTGTATTTACTGTCTTATGTCTATATATAGCTGGGTGATGAGCATGGTTAAAATCAGATGCATGCTCTACAGTGAGCAAAGGCTTACACAATCTAAGCCTGTCAATTAAAACAGGAACCCGTAGCAACCATCTCCTTTTAGACCCTGACATGGAAGACATGACAATACCTGGGCCCTTTGAGTTCCCTGGTTTAAGCACCCTGCTGCTCCTGGAAAGTTGCCTGTCACACTGCCATCTGTGTGCTTTTTCAGGTCTTCAACTAAGGCTCCAAGAAGCTGGAATCACCTGGTGGGGCCGGTGAACACGGGTAACATAACCCACCTTGGGACGCTATCATGGAGTTTACTTTCATATGCTGTAGCTATCAGGTAGGGGTGGGGCAGAAAATTATGAACCAGCTGCGGTAGGAGGCAGCAGGGTTTGTTTGCCGAGGGAACATTTGGGCAAGTTCCTGAATAAAGGAAGGGAAGAACCTGGAGCAGAATTGGGGAATGAGATTCCTGGTAGACAAGACAGCATGTGCAAAGGCCCTGTGAGAACCACAGGCGACACACCTGAGGGTCTTGCCAGTTACAGGGGCCAACACCGAGGCGCAAGTTCCCATTTCAAAACTGACTGTAAAGGTGATGCAAACAGACAGACAGACAGACAGACAGAACAGTAGAGTAGAATGGACAGTTCCAGACAAGCCTGTATGTGAACGGTTGTCTCCCTGCCCAACATACACCTAAATTTGATCCTCAGGACCGCATGGTAGAAGGAGAGAACTGACTCCTGGGAGTTGTCACATGACCCATGTGAACGCCATGGCACACGCATGTGGCAACACATACACACATACTAAGTAAATATAACAAAATTAACAAAATGAGACCGTGGCACTGAACTCTCAGTTCTGGAGATAGACTAACCTGCTGAGCCATGAGTGCTGGGACTAAACACGCCAAATCTCTATAAAGCGGTTACCAGCAGCGACACAAGCTGTAGTCGCCATCCCAGAGCTAAGCTCCACCTCTGTGTATGGAGCATCTGGAAAGTGAGCCATAAGAGGGAGTGTGGGATCTGGGAGGAAAATGGTTAAAATACCTCTCCTCAAACCAAAGATGGTTAAAATACCTCTCCTTGAATCAAAGATGGTTCAATTACCTCTCCTCACATCTCATCCTGCATCCAGGCAAAGGTCCCTACACTTCCCACCCTGTGTTCTCCTAATCCCAGGAGAAAAAGCAGCGATTCAGGGAAGAGTGGGCAAGAGGCTTAGGAGGGAGCAGTTACCTCTAGGGGCACAGCTGATGTACCCACAGGAGCTGTGGGAGGTAGCTACCGCAGGGCAGGGGCCCTGAGCCTTGGGTGGGGGGAGCACGGGAGATGTTGGCACAGAAGTGAGAGGTGACAGCTGTACTCAGCACCCCCTGATTGGGATCAGGAAGACAGCCCAGTTTCTGTTTTAAAACAAACACCCTGTTTTGAATCATTCCTTAATTGGTTAGCTCTGGTCTCTGTTCCCTAAGTAAACAGGGCTCCCTCCTCTGGCTGAGGCTGTGACAGGCGTGAGTCCTGCTTCTGTGTAACACCCAACAGACTGGATGTGAATTATGGGTCTTTGGCATGGATGCCCCAGTAGTTTTGGCTTTCAGAGCAATTATCAGATCTCTGCGGGCTTCCGCCCTTCCAGAAAGGGTGTTTCAGGTTCCTCTGGGGGTCCAGCCCTAGGGCATGGAATGGTTTGGTTTCCATTTCATCCATACCAGGAGTGGGTTCTGGGTCTAGCCTGGGCAAATGTAAGCGTAGAGGCTAGGATGGGCATTGGAGCCAGGGTGGGGCAAGAGTTGTCCTAGGATTTAAGAAGTAGAAGCTCCCTTTTTTCAGTTAGGGTTGCTGAGAGAGAATCGATCACCATGTGCAGAAGCTGGCTGAGGGGGAGCTGCAGATGCTGCTTCTGGATCCAGCCAGACCAGAGTCTCAGCAATCCCTGGGTGGCTCAGGTATTGTGATTTGATCAGTCCCCTGTGTAGCACACCGATGTGTGCTTCAAACCTACAGTTCTGTTTGCTCTCAGCTGGTAGGGATGGGTACCCTGAATATAGCAGGGGAACAGAGGAGGGTCAGAAGTGGAGGCCTTGGGTTCTTATTATGAATATCCCAATTGTATTGTCTCCTGGGTCCTGGTTACTTTGTTTGCACAATGAGCTCAAGGCTATGCTCATGTTGGCTGTTCCCATTTCTCTAACTTCCTGGCTTAGAGGTATAGCTTGGACCTCTCTCTGGAGCACAGACTCATAAATTCAGGTGTCCCATAAACAGAAATAATTGTATGCTGGGTTGTACTTTGGGTTAGATTGGTCTTCCACACTCTCTTCCTCCTCAGAGCAACAGGACCCCTGCATCTTAACTAGGCATGTGATTGTCTCAGAGAAAGACTACCTTGCCCTGACTCCCTTGCAGCTAGCTGTGGTCATGTGACAAAGTTTCAGTCAATGGGATGTGAACACAAGTGATATGTGTAACTTCTGGGTCTGGCCCTTAAAAGGGAGACAAAAGAAAAGAAAAGAGGCTGGAGAGATGGGGCAGCAGTTAAGAGCATTGGCTGCAGAGGACCTGAGTTCAATTCCCAGCAACCACCTGGTAGTTCACAACTGAATCTAACTCCATGATATCCAGCACCCTCTTCTGGCTTCCACTGGTACCAGGTATGCAAATGATGCACACACACACACACACACACACACACACACACACACACACACACACACACACATCTGTCCATGTAAAATTTAACGTGGATAATGAGAACAATAACAACAACAAAGAAAAAAGAAAAGAAAAGGAAAGAAAAAGAAAAAAAGAAAAGAATGGCTTTTCTTGTTCCCTGTTCATGGCCAGAATGTGGATCTAAGGTAAGCCGTGATTAATCCTGACAAGGGTCAATGTTCCTGGGTTGTCAGAGAGCAAAGCCTGCAGGAGCCTCCATTCTGGGGCTATTCAGGCTCAAGCTACTTATGCCTGGAGTCTGAGTGGTGTGTATGAGAGTGAGTGTATGTGTGTGCACGTGTGTGAATATATGTGTGAGTGTGTGTGAATATATGTGTGAGTGTGTGTGTGTGTGTGTGTGTACATGCTCATGAGAAATTAGTAGTTTCTTTGCTATTTCAAGGACTTTTGTTTATTTTTCTAGATAGAGTTTCTTTGTGTAGCCTTGGCTGTTCTGAAACTTGCCCTGTAGACCAGGCTGGCCTCGAACTCACAGAGACCCACCTGCCTCTGCCTCCTGCATGCTGGGACTAAAGGTGTGCACCACTACTGCCGGCTATGTCAAGTCTCTTAAGTTCAGGTCTTCCAGAATTAGCAACTACCACCCTCCCCACTTTTTAAACTACCTTATAGGGATCTGGGAGAGGGAATGGAAGATTCCAGAAGAGGAATGAGGACATTCAGAGATTGCACAAGAAGGCAGATGAGCCTGAGTCTTACTTGCATTCTCTTCCGGATGACCTTACTTCCCCCGAGCTTCAGATTCTTCAAATGATGGAGACTGGTTGGTTGCCTTTGGTGGCTTTGGGTTTTTCTAGCTTTGACCTTCCACAGACTGTTCTAGGACATAGGAACTCAGGTACCCAGGGGCTGGAGAGCTCTACGACTGGGGTGGGGGCCAGGTGGGGCCATGGACCCTGAGAATGAGTGTCCCTAAGGGCAGCCGCTGCTGACTTCTTGCTGATTACTGCCACAGGGGAGTGCCGGCTTGCCAGATTTCCTCATTTTTCAAGAACTAGAAATCTGGATTGTTTTGGTCTGTGCAATCGCCTGATTTTTAAATGTTGGCGATAAATTCACATTTTTTTTTAATACTCTGGAGGCCAAACAAAAATATCTGCAGGCTGGATTTGGCCAGTGGCCACCAGTTAGGAATTTCTCTTTTGACACTGTCTTCCTCCCTTTTCTCCTTTCTCCCTCTTTCCCTCCCTTCTTCCTGCAAATATTTACTTGGTGCCTGCTAAGTGGGAGAGCATGTTCTGTGACTGTGCCCTACTTCCATGAAGCAGCAAACAAGGCAGAAATGGACGCTCTGGTCCTCCACAGGCTTGGTATCCTACATCACTCTGATTCGTCCATCCAACAAATGCCCACTGAACAAGCTTGTTCTCTGAACCCTGTTAGGCTGGGAAGGTGAGAAATGCTCACGGTCCCTTGTCCTCAGGGTCCTTAGTGTCCACAAAGGAGGCATCCATGAAGTACAGAATTATGGTGGAAATGCAAAAATGCTTTTCTAGGGAGAGCTGCACCTTGAATGGAAATTGTTAGGGAAAGGCCCTTGAAGGAGACAACATTAACTACAAGACCTGAAGCTGGCCATGGTGGCACACATCTGCCTCCATAGCATCGTGAGAGGTGTGGGAAAGCAGAGGTTGGGGACCAGCTAGGAGGGCCAGCCGGAAGTGCTGGCTTGGCTGAAGGCATGGGGCTGGGGAGAGGTGGCTGGCACTGAGGAATGACATGGGCCAAGGGGATGGGACCCAGAATGGAGTCCTTGGTGGGTTCTTTCCTCAAGAGCCCTCTCCGTTTAGATTAAGAAACTAAGGGACACACATAGGAAGGCCGGCTTCTCCCAGACAGTCTTACCCAATATACTCCAGCGTGTGCCTGGGGTGGCCACTACACTGGGTATGGTGGATGGATCCCCTCAAAACAGCCCTTAGTGGGAGACATACAACAGCCCCAGGAGCGGGGTGGGGGCGAGGGGGGCGACATGTGCCCGGCAGTCACAGCCCTAGGGGATGGCATGTGTTTGCTGCGGCTGCAGACTCTGTTCATGTCTGCAGCCGCTCTTATTGCTGGCAACCACCTAAGCCTCGCAGAGCCTAAAAAGGGCACACCGCCATCCCCGCCACACATATTAATGACGTGTCTATGGGTGAGAGATTTCTGCGCCCCCGACACCATTTCTGTATCCGGCACAGCATTGTGGCAGACAATAAATCTACCCTGTTAATCACACCTCCGGCTTGTTATAGCTGCCATAAAAGCCGGGAGCAGCTGGGAAAGCCATGAGGTGATGTCAAGTCCAGCACGCTAAGCAGAAAAAGGCTTTCCCAGGCTGGGTGAGCCTCCTTCCCCACCAGTGCCGCAGGCAGCTAGCTACCCCTAGCTTCTCACTTCAGAGCAGACAAGCCACTATGCTTTCCTCTCAAGTGCTACCCTCAAACCCCTCCAGATCCCACCAAGAGACAGGAAATGTCCTGCTCATCTGCTCGTCGTCGTCTGTTAAGTCCACAGCAGGTCGTGGAGATGGCTCACTTGGTGAAGTGCTTCCACACCAGCATGAGGAAGGAAGGCTCCTGACAATTGTGTCAGGAGCTGGGCATGGTGGCGTGCACCTGTAACCCCAGAGCTGGGGACACAAAGACAGGATCCTGGACCTTGCTAACCAGCCAATCCTATCAAAGAAGTGAGTGGTAGGTTCAGTGGGAGAGAGAAACAGAGGCAGACCCCACTGCTAACCTCTGGCCCCCACAGGCCCGTTTCACGTTCTAGAGAGCGGAGAGCAGGAAAGTGCTTTGACTCATTTTCTAGCTTATTATATGTCTGGCTGTGGCATACCTCTGTCCTCTAAAGTAGGCCCCAAGGATTTTGGTAATTATAGACACGGATGACTTCATGCGTTGGAAGCAAAGGCATGAGACGGCAGATAGGGAATGTATGAAATTCTCACACACCGAAGGAACATTTGCTAGTATCCAATTCTGGCTGACTCAAAGGGTCAGCTTTGGGTTGGCATATGGTCATGAGGAGTCTCTGTGATTCCCAGGACAAGCAGCCTGGGCACACAGTTTCACTTGAAAATAAGGAAAAGAGCCAGCAGGCTGGCCTGAGTGGGTACAGGCATCCACTGTCAAACCTGCTGACCCGAGTTTAATCCCTGGGACTCACACATGGCGGAAGGTGAGAACCGACTTCCCCAAGCCGTTCTCGGAGCTTCACACACAGTGCCACACATGTTCACACTCAGACCCAGACACTCAGGCGCACACAGGGTAAGCAAATACACAAATGTGATCTTTAAAAAGAGAAACAAATCGGATCCTTACCTTCCCGTATCTGGATGCAAATGTCCCTGTAAGCAGCGAGTGGAAGATAATGATTGTCTCATCCAGGTCCCAGACGAACACGCGCTGTGATAGAAGAGAGGGAGGAAAGATGGAGTTGCCTATGTCTACTTCATGTCTACAGGTCCCAGTCCTCTTGGAGAAGTCTGTAGACAGGGGACTCACAGGGTGCTCCGAGCCCATTTATGAGTATATCATCATGGCTGATTTTTGAACTCCTACCAGCCACACCTGGGCTGGAACCAAGGGTCGTCACCTAAAAACTCAAAAAGGGCTTCCCTCAAAAATCCAAGCCAGCTCATGAAGAGACCTTAAGATGCTCTTCACAGTGAGAGATGCCACCAAGTTAACTCATTGTTCGCTGTAAGCCATGCGCTTCTGCTTCTGTTTGTAAGCAAATTTGACTCTGCAATTCTAAATAACACAGGGGAAGCGTTCCTCACGCACTTGCCAACATTTGACAATTTCCTTGGACTCCATCTGAATCTTCCATTTTTACGAATGGAGGTAAGTCTGAGACAGAGGAGCAAGTGGGCAAGACAGGGCTGAGGCGTCCCCACTTTGTCTGCCTCTGCTCTCACGCGTCGTTGGTTTTCCTTCTTCATTGTCAGTGTGAGCAAACCACTCTGCACGTTTGTACAGTTCTACAACTGTGTGTTCTGTACAGGACTTTAATAAAGACTATTATGATATGTGTATAGGCATGTGCGCCACCGTGTGTGTGTGTGTGTGTGTGTGTGTGTGTGTGTGTGTGTGTTTAGTTTTACAACCATAAATGTCTTCTACACTGGGTATTTATTTATTTATTTATTTATTTAATTTTTTGGTTTTCTCGAGACAGGGTTTCTCTGTATAGCTCTGGCTGTCCTGGAACTCACTTTGTAGACCAGGCTGGCCTCGAACTCAGAAATTCACCTGCCTCTGCCTCCCGAGTGCTGGGATTAAAGGTGTGCGCCACCACCGCCTGGCTACACATGCGCTTTTAAAAAGACTATTATTATATATGTATGATGTGTGTGTAGGCATGTGTGCCACTGTGTGTGTGTATGTCTCTGTGTGTGTTTATGTCTGTGTGTGTCTCTGTGTCTGTGTGTGTACATCTATGTATGTGGTTGTGTGTATGTATCTCTGTGTGAATGTTTGTGTCTCTGTGTCTTTCTGTGTCTATGTGTATGTTTGTGTGTAGGTATCCGTGTGTGCATCTGTGTGTCTGTGTCATTGTGTGTATGTCTGTGTTCTCTCCTTCTGTAGTCCCAGGGATCCAGCTCTGGTCACCAGGCTTGTCCGCAAGTGCTTTTACTCATTGTGTGTCTGTGTCATTGTGTGTCTGTGTCATTGTGTGTCTGTGTCATTGTGTGTATGTCTGTGTTCTCTCCTTCTGTAGTCCCAGGGATCCAGCTCTGGTCACCAGGCTTGTCCGCAAGTGCTTTCACTCATTGAACTTTCCTGCAGAGCCTAATTTGCTGATTTTAAATGTTGATAACTAGGAGCTATATTAATTCTTAAATTATTGTTCACTGTAGAGAGAAGTAATATATCTCTCCAACCTCATAGCTCCAGGTCCACTTTGAGGAGGACATGTCCACCATCAAGGTCAAGTGTCTTTTTGTCCATCCTTCTTTCCCCTGCATGCACCCTGATAGCATCCTCTCAGCACGGTCCCCGTGAGTCCCACCTGCTTGGTAGCACTTACTCCTGTCTCTGTTGGAGCTTGCTGATGGCTTTTGTTTTCTCTTTCTTGTAATGTGCCTTCATTGTCACCTCACATTTAGTCACTGCCCATTTCCACCCACACACAGCATCCTCAGAGATGGGGAGGGTGGGCTGGATTGTCCCTGGGCTCCCTGAGAGCAGTGTCCTCAGAATCTCGCCCTGTGCATCTCTGAGCTGGACCCACTGTCTCCTAGAATTTCGCCCTGTGTGTCTCTGAGCTGGACCCACCATCTCCTAGATTCCAAATCTCCCCCCACTCCCACTTCTTTTTTTTACCTGAGCACATCCTTAGGTCTGAAGGGATGGATATGTGCAAGACTATTATTCATATTTTCTCTGGGCACTCAATACTCCTTGGAAAGCAATGTTCTCCATCTCTTTTGCACCACCCCTTCATTATCCTCTGGTGCCCAGAGTCATAGATCACAGAGCTGATGTTTTGATGAGCCCGTCCTTGCAGATCTGACTTTTTCCATTCACTCTGCATTTGTGTATGTGGTGCACACACACAGAGGCCGAGGTCAACATCAGGTGTCTTCCTCTAGCACTTCTTTTTTGAGTCGGGATCTAGCACTGATCATGGAGCTTCCCGATTGGCTAGGCTGACTGCTCAACAACCCCCAGGATCTTCCCGCACTAGGGTTACACAAATGCACGGCCGCCCTCGGGCTTTTAAGTGCCTGCTGGAGTAAGCACTTGCACAGTAAACACTCTATGCTCTATCCTGTTTAGTTTTCGTTTTCAAACTGACCTGACCTAGATCCAGCCCCCTGGGAAGAGGAAACCTCAGCTGAAGAATTGCCTTTATGAGACCTTCGTGTGGCCATGTCTGTGAGAGATTGTCTTGATTGAGGATTGATGTAAGCGAGCCCTGCCCACCATGGGTGGCACCATCCCTAGGCAGGTGGACTCAAGCTGGATAAGGAGGCTGAGGAGGAGCCAGTGAGCCAGCCAGGAGGCCGTGTTCCTTCCTAGCTTTCCACCCCTGGTTCCTGCTTTGCGTTCCTGTCCTGACTTCCCTCAGTGTGAAGTGAAAGACAAACAACCCCCTTCCACGTGGTCACGATGCCTATCAGAGCAAAAGGAAAACAAAGCCAGCCATCTCTGAGCCATCTCTTCAGCCCAGAGCATGTTTGTTACTCTCTCCCTAACCCCAGACAGTGTTTCTCTGTGTAGCCCTAGCTGTCCTGGAACTCATTCTGTGGACCAAACTAGACTCAAATTTAGAAATCTGCCTGCCTCTGCCTTCTGAGTGCTGGGATGAAAGGTGCCACTGCTGCCTGGCTTCTTTTCTTTTCTCTTCTTTTCTTTAAATGTGCATTGGTGTTTTGCCTGCATGTCTCTGTGTGTGAGTGCAGCATATCCCTTGAACTGGAGTTACAGACAGTTATGAGCTGCCATGTGAATGCTGGGAATTGAGCCTGGGTCCTCTGGAAGAGTAGCTAGTTCTCTTAACTGCTGAGCCATCTCTCCAGCAATGAGTGTATTTCTTATTATGGGTCATATAGACCATACAAAAAAGTCAGGAAAGCATCCCTTTTGAGGAGGCATTTTGTAGTTCAATATGCCCGATCTTAATCCAGCTGAACTCAATATCTTGAATCAACTCAGAAGTTTTCATTACAGATCTAAAAAGCAGTTTGCTAGTGTCTCCAGATCCATTGCTGGCTCCCATAACTTACCCACTGAACTTTCTCTCAAGCAGGCCTAACTTTATCTTCTTGTCTCCTTGACCCTCAGCCTAAGGTCCCTAGTGGGTGAGCTCCTGGGGACATTTTGCAGGTCTCTCTATCCATGGCTACTACAACTTGGGCCTAAGTGGATCCCTAACCACCCCAGATAGATCTGAGATTTAAACTTGGGGTCTCAAAGAAAGCTGCAGTCTCATGTCTGGGGGCTGTTCATAGTCAAGTGGCCTGAGGGGAGGAGAAGGCTCATTGCAGATAGAGATGAACCCAAAGCTACCCCAGGACTTGGCTTTAGCGGGGGCAGAGGGGAGGCTGGAGTGGGCTGCTGGGTACTGTACTAGGCAGGGCTGTTGAAAATGCACGGCGTGGGCCTTCTAGCTTCTTCACCACGTGAGGAGAGAGGCCTTACAATTTCCTTGTTCCACTTTGCAGGCTGGCCCTATCCTGTCTCTGATGCTCCACGTCCCACTCTCCACCACCCTTCCTTTCCAAGAGGGCTCTGTATCCTTTTTACATACTCTTGCTATTACACATCAGTCATCTGGTCGCTGGCACCTGTAGCCCAAGGGTTTCATCTAACACATGCTCAGAACTTCCACTTCAGCACCGGCCTCTCTCCTGGGGGTCTGCCCTTCAGGAAACTGCCAAAGACCTAAGAGGTGTGAACGAGCCTGCTGACATTAAACTCAGGAGCCAAGTGGTGCTCACGCCTTGGTGCCCGTTCTCACCCGGAGAAGCAGGTGTTTCCAGAATAACACTGCCCTGCGAACCCCACTTCCATGCCTCAGCACTCCCACCACCTCTTCAGTGGTGCGGAAGAACGTCTCTCTCCACTCCCAACTGTTCTCATCAAGAGCAGAAGCCACGACTAGTGCAGAGAGCTCCAGAAGGGCATATTAGCACCCGCCTGTGTTACTCTCTGCATGTTTGAGCTGCTGGGGACATGCAGGAATTCGGGAGAGAGGGGGGCCACAGACATCAGGAGCCTTTTTGAAAAACCCCACCAAGGGAAATGTAAGGGTGTTCCCAGTTCAGTGAGAACGGTAGCTTTAAGACTGAGGGGAAGCCAGGCACAATGGTGCTTGTCTATAATCCCTGCATCAGGGATGCTGGAGGGTAGATGAAAGGATTTGAAGCTTGAGGTCAGCCTGGGCTACATAGCAGGACCCTGTCTCAAGCCCCATCCCCCTCTAAAATGATAACAGAAGCAGAGTCCTGTATACACATTGGGAAGCTGAGGCAGGAGGAACACAGGCCAGCCTGGGAGACACAGCTGGATACAATATCGTCCCTTTGGACTGGAAGCTGTTTGGAAGGCTGAGGCAGGAGGATGGTTTGAGCTCAGGACTTTGAGGCCGCCTGGACAACAGAGTGAAAGGCCATCTCAAAGTGAAGGGGATGGAGCCTGAGGGAGGGGAGGCAGAATGCCCAGGCTGAGGTTGGTTCTCCCTGGCGGAGACCTAGAGTGTGTTGTTTGTTGATGACTAGCAGAGTGAGGTCCACAAGGATAGTATTTTCCAGGATAGAACAGTAAAGCCACAAGACACCGTTAAATCTGCAGCAGTGGCACGGGTGGTACCAGGTGGCTCAGTAGTGAGTGCTCCTGGCCTGGGTCCCCCCAGGTCTTCTGATAAGGGCATCCTCATGCCCCTTCCCACAGGGTGTCAATGATGTGACAAGCCTAACGCTTAAGCTGGGCTTTGGTCTGACCTTGGGTTGAGTGGTGCTGGGTTCTCTGCCTGTTCCCTGGTGGGATAGCACAACACCTTGACAGTCCCTTGGTAGTTCCCTGGGTTTGCATTTATTTAATCCTTGGTTTTGTGTGTGTGTGTGTGTGTGTGTGTGTGTGTGTGTGTGTGTGTGTATGAGTGTGCAGATGTGTGTTCATGCATGTGATGCAGATAGCAAAGTCAAATGTTTTTTCCCATTTTTTCTCAACCATACCTTTTTGAGATAGGACTTCCCATTGAATTTGGAGGTCACTGATTGGCTAGAATATATGGTCACCAAATACTAGGAGTCTGCTGGCTTCTGCCCTGAGCCTGTCCCGCCCCCTAAGTCTGGCTTATAACATGGATGCTGGGGATGTAAACTCAGACCCTTGTGTGAAAAGCTTTTCTCTGGCCGTGACATCCCTCCAGCCTCCTCTTGGTTGTTGCAGCCTGGTCTCCATGTCCCTCTTATCCTGTAGGGTCTGTGGTTTATCTTTTTGCCACCAGAGGCTGGTGGCTGATGCTCCAATGTCCTTATGTTCAACAGGGATGTTCATGGCTACTACACAGTCTGGCATCCATGGTGCAGCTGGCCTCCACTGAGCACGTAGGCTTCAGTGTTGAGGACGATGGCAGTGACTAAGCTTTGCCCTGAGACCACACAAACACTGTGATGCTTCTGGGAGCCCGGCTGGGGCTCAGTAATGAAATGGGTTTCTACCAGTCTATTGGATGGAAACTCAGGGTCAGAGACTTGAAGGAATGACAAAGATGCTCATGGAGTCTGAGTTTGTGGCCGTTCTGTGATGTGCCCAGGAAGGCAGACAAAGGTGCCACAGTGTGTGTGACATGCTGGCCACAAATCCCGTCTTTCCTGATGTTACTCAAGCCCTAGAGCACAGGACAGCTATAAAATAGAGCAGGATAGACCCTTGAACTTGCTTGCTTCTCTGTGTACACTTGGGTCTATCTCAAGGGCACTTCTGAGGCCTATGTCCCCTTCCTCTTCTAGGCAGGCTGGTTCAGGGAAGATGCTCACATGTGACAAATGCCAGCATGCTCCCCAGGCCAGCCTCCTCGGCTCTGGCTGCACACTGGGACCACTGGGGCCTGGAGTCCCCATATCAGGCAGTGTGTGACCAAGCGGGCCAGGCAGGCAGCTCGAGGATGAAGGTCCCTTCCAGTTCTGCAGGTGCTTCTGTCCCCAGCCTTGGAACAGGAACATCCCTGCCTGAGCTGCTAGGCCACGCTGAGGATGCAGACCTTGGGCTGGCCCCAGGTTGGGATGAGTTGGGCTTCCTAAACTGTCCCCACCTAGTCACTTGGTCTGGGGTGAGACCTGGCACCTGTCCTTACAAAGTGTCCCGATCAGCATACTCCAGTTGAAGATCCTGCTCATTATCATGTAACTAGGGGCTCTCAGGGTATAGCTCCTTTGGGGTTCAGCAGCTTAAGGGCCCTGTTATACATCTACTTCTCTGGCCCAGTACCTATGAAATTAAAGCCTCTGAGAGGGCCCCATGGTCCACCTCTCACCCCTCATGGGATTCAGATGTCACTGAGGTATGAGAAGCATGGTCCATGCTGACTCTCAGGCTGTCTGTCCTTCCCCAGCTTAGTCACCCAGCAGGACTCTATACAGTCAACCCAATTCTTCTGGGTTTCTCCCAGACCTCTGCCACTGGGTTGTGACCAAAGGTACAACTGACCAAAGGCTTGGAGAGCCTCAGCCCTCAGCCAAGATTCAGGCTATAGACATAGATCAGTTTCTCCCCCCACAAGACACCCTCTAGTTACCTCGATTTCATTGTCCCCTGCTGGGGAGGGGTCACTATTCCTCTTTGACCGCCCCCGTAGCTTCCCATCTGAGGCCCGATGTGGCCTGTCTGTGTCGCCCTCCTTTGCTGGTGTGGAGGGTCCGTTGTGTGTGTTGTAGTCTCCTGGGGAGAGACAAGGATGATATAAAGGTCAGACGCTTGGCCGGGTGTCTCTTTCAGGGAAATATTGCACCATCCCTATCATCATGCAACCCCCAGAGGAGACCCTAAGGAGCCCCAGAGGTCAAGACTGTAAGATTAAACCGCTGCTCACCGCCATCCATACCATGAAGACTTTCTTCCAGCCACAAGATATGAAGCCCTGTTTCAGGTTCTGGGCCCTGTCTAGAGGATCAAGGGCTTTAAAAACTCCAGCAAAGGCAGGGAGCGTAACTCAACTGGCAAAATGCCTGCTGTGTAGGCCCAAGGACTCAATTTGATTCCAGAGGGCAATCCCAGTACTAGGGAGACAGAGATAGATCTGGCTCAGGGATATAGCTGGCTGACTACTCCAGCCTCTTTGGTGAGCTCCAGGCCAGTGAGAGACTTCGTCTCAAAGGACGTGAAGCCTTTTTGAGGGAGACACTGAGCCCATCATCTGGTTTCTACACACAAACGTGTCTGTGCATGTAAGGTGTTGGGTGATGGTAGGGGTGTTTCATGAGCGGTCTGTGAGGGAAGGGGCATCTGTTCAAAGATCTGAAAGAAATGAAGGAAGACGGGTCTGACTATAGTGAGTGGCCCATGCAGATGGCTTGAAGACTCCTCCATGGACAGGAGGATGAAAATGTAAGCCCACAGGGTGATGAGCTTCCAGAAACTCAACTCCACATTCATGCTTTGGGGACCTGATCCCCAGAGTGGTAATGGTGGGACATATTAAGGGTCCTCACATCAACTGGGGACACACTCCAAAAGGTCTGTGGTCCCTTCAGACTATAAGCTAGATGAACCTCTCTTCTTTATAAAGTCACAAGTCTCTGGGATCACATTATGGCAATGTAGAAATATAGCCTAATACCTAGTTTCTAGAGAGGCCCCCAGAGACACGTGGATATGTGTGGCTTAGTGAGGTCACTAACTTTCCTCAGGTCCCTACAAATTAGTGGCAAGTTCCAAGTGCTGGGCCTGTTCTCTTCAGCAATGTTAGAACTGCAGACCCTCTTGGACCCTCAGAGAACATCCCACCTCCATTTTCTCACAAAAACAGTTTTAGCATCTAACTTTGTCCTGCAGAGACCAGGTCACCTCCAGCTCTCAGTGAGGGAAGGTTGGTGAGAGGGGGTGGGGGGTTGGTGGGAGGGAGGGTAGGCTTTGACTAAATGCATTTGGGAATGGGCTGAGTTCTGTCTCCTATTTTCCTCTAAAACCCAAGGGACTCAACTTTGTTTCATTTTTTTTAAGAGATTCATATATTATTATAATTAAGTACACTGTAGCTGTCTTCAGACACCCCAGAAGAGGGCGTCAGAACTCATTACAGATGGTTGTGAACCACCATGTTGTTGCTGGGATTTGAACTCAGGTCCATTGGAAGAGCAGTCAGTGCTCTTACCTGATGAGTCATCTCTCTAGCCCCTCAATTTTGTTTCTTTATTTATAGAGTTCCTTAGTGACTAAGGGACACATGAGAGAGTGTCTACAAACTCTCTTTGTAGATCAGGCTATCCTCAAATTTACAAGATCCTTTGTTTCCCGAATGCTGCGATTAAAGGCATGTACTTCCATGCCCAGCTCATGGGCGGGTTTTTGCTGTGTCTTCCACAGTTGAGAGATCAGCTTTCTTACCTGTTCTTACAGGGATATTAACCACATTCCTAAGGGCTCCATCCTCATGACTTCATCACTCCCTAAAGCTCCACCTCCAAGCTCCGCCCCACCTCCAAGCTCCGTCCACACCCAAGCTCCGCCCCACCTCCAAGCTCTGGCCTGGGGTTTTCTTCTCATGGCCTTGTCCAGTTTCGGCTTCCTGCTTATGCCCTCAAAGGGTATCTCAGGAAATATTTAACTTTAATTTTCATAGAAATTCGTGTAGAACCAGCGGTTCTTACTAAAAAATGTTCAGTAGGATTAACTAGCAAAGCCATCTGGGGATGGTTTTGTTGTTGTTGTTGTTGCTGTTTTGTGACTTCTGCTTTCCTTTCAGGCACGGTCTCATGCAGCCCAAGCTGGAGCACACTTCACTATCCAGCCAAGGGTGACTTTGGACTCCTGATCCTCCTGCCTCCAGCTCCCCAGCACTGACATTATACGCACACACCATTAGATCTGGTTTTATGTGGTTCTGTGATGGAGCCCGGTGCCTCCTGCACAGTAGGCAAGTGCTTCACCAACAAAGTCAGCTCTGTTCATCTTCACCGCTGCTTCTGCTGCTGCTGCTGACACTGCCTCTGCTGTTGCTGCTGCTGCTGCCGCCGTCGCCGCCGCCGCCGCCT
Organism: Mus minutoides; assembly: GCA_902729485.2. Classification (NCBI taxonomy): domain Eukaryota; kingdom Metazoa; phylum Chordata; class Mammalia; order Rodentia; family Muridae; genus Mus; species Mus minutoides. The sequence goes on from LR751772.1 coordinate 69,860, forward strand.
CCTCCGCCTCCGCCTCTGCCTCCGCCACCGCCACCACCACCACCACCACCACCACCACCATCACCACCACTGTTTGCTCAATGGCTACATGGCTGTGTAGGGAACCACTTGCTTCTTGTGTGAAGCAGGGAGTTTCTGTCTTTCATGGGATCCACATTTTATCTAAGTTATCAACTCAGGCACAATCACAACGATGTCACCCCTCTCCTTTGTGGTCCCCTCCCCCCGCCCGTCTTTTATTTCTGTGCCTCTGCTTACTTTGTCTCTTTTGAGAGTTTCTTAAGATAGATGAGGTCTCAGGGCTGGAGAGATGGCTCAGTGGTTAAGAACACTGATTGCTCTTCCAGAGGACCTGGGTTCAATTTCTAGCAACCACAGGGCAGCTCACAGACATCTGTGACTCCAGTTCCAGGCAGTCTCATGTCCTCCTCTGGCCCCCATGGGCTCAGCGCACATGGGGTGCACAGACAAACGGGCAAGCACTCATACCCCAAGAGTTAAAATTAATAGATTTTTTTTTAAAATTAAAAAAGACAAGGGGTTCTGTTTGTAGCCCCCTTTCTTCTTCTTCTTCTTTTTTTTTAAAGATTTATTTATTATATGTAAGTACACTGTAGCTGTCTTCAGACACTCCAGACGAGGGAGCCAGATCTCGTTACAGATGGTTGTGAGCCACCATGTGGATGCTGGGATTTGAACTTATCACCTTCGGAAGAGCAGTCGGGTGCTCCTACCCACTGAGCCATCTCACCAGCCCCCCTTTCTTCTTTTCTACCAACCATGCTAGTTCCATTTGCAGTTTTAATGACATCCCACAAACTTTTGATATGTTGTGTTTTTATTTCATTCAGTTCAAAGTAGTTTTAAATTTTCTTTTGATTCTTTGACCTCCAGGTTGCACAGGTGCATTTTTTTGAGATTCCAAATGTGTGAGAAATTTCCAGAAGTGCTTGCTACTTATTAGTGATTTAATTCTTCCACCACCAGAGGCGGTGCTCCCTGTCTTGGATGCTGGCTGAACTGGAACCTGTTGTCTGGTCCAGACCGTGAGTCTGTCTTGGAACACCCTGCGTGCTGCCGGTGGGAACACACTGCTGTTGATGCGCTGTTCAGACAGCCTGTTATCACAGCCTTTCCCTTCCATTCCACATTCCCAGTTTTCTTCTCCAGAGAAACTGACCACAACCGGTTGCTCTGGATCTTTCCAGAAACGGCCTATGCAAACATGAATGTCAACCTACATTTCTATTTAAGAAAATTCTGGGGACACATCTCACACAGAGTTTTGATTTTTTCTTTTTCTTTTTCTTTTTCCATGAGGGTGAGGCAGGAAACAGTCTCACTCTGTGGTTCAACCTGGACGGGAACTTAGTATGGAACTCATGGCAATCCTCCTATCTCAGCCTCCTGAGTGCTGAGATTTTAGGTGTAAGGCAGGGTACCTGGATTTTCATATATAGTTCTTTTACTTCTCTCCACCTTTGATAGTAGTTCAAAAAGGGCGGCTTAGACAGACATCATTGTATGATGTCACTGCACTCCTTTTTCAGAGCTGCATTGTATGCCACCAGTGGATGTGCCACTGTTTTCCTAACATGGGTCCTGCTAAGCACTACTATGTTACTTGTAGTCTTTGCTCTGATATAAGTGTTTATATTTATGTATTTATGGGAGTTATCTTTAGGATGAATTCCTAGTTGGGGAATAGTTGGACTAAAGGGTGCATACACTTCTAACTTTGTTAGATGTTATCTGATTGCACAGAAAACCTTAAATCTCCTCTTGAGAACGTAACATTCTCCTATTGGCTGAGGGAGGTGGTTTAAGAAGTAAAAAAACCCAACCTTCCAACTTTTTTTGAGTACTATGGAGCACATTAAACGAAAGGAAAGAAGTCCTGGCCAGGCATGTCTATTCTCTTGGGTCTGGACAGGTGTTTAGACCTTGCTCTGTTCAGCAGGCTGCCCAGAGTCTTCTGTACACTGCTGGCCTTTGCACAGATGTTGACAGCTGTTAGAGCAGCGTGTCTTTCAGTTTGGCCAGGAAGAGGAAAGTGTTAGAGACTATTTCTCTGCAAGGCTGAGAGCCAGTGGGATCTGTCAATCAAACTACCGGAGCAGCTGGGAAAACAAGTGCCTTCGAAGGTTTCAAAAGTGGACTTTCGTGGAAAACACTAAAAACCTACATGTGTGCACATATGTGTGTGCGTGCATGTGTGTGTGCATGTGTGTATACATGTGCTAAATGTTCTTCTTGTGCAGCAGACACTGGGGAGAAGAGGCGAGACACCCCAGTTACTGCTTACAGCTTATTTATTTATTTATTTATTTATTTATTTATTTTTCGAGATAGGGTTTCTCTGTGTAGCCCTGGCTGTCCTGGAACTCACTTTGTAGACCAGGCTGGCCTGGAACTCAAAAATCTGCCTGCCTCTGCCTCCAAAGTGCTGGGATTAAAGGCGTGCGCCACCACACCCGGCTGCTTACAGCTCTTAATGCCATTAATTTAAAAACTTTTAAAAAATTGTTATTTTTTTGTACATGAACATTTTGCTTGTATGTATGTCTGTGCACCATATGTATGCTGGTTACCCTTGGAGGTCAGAAGAGAGCATCAGATCCTCTGGGACCAATGACTATGTGCCACCATGTAAGTGAGGGAGCTGAACTCAAGTCCTCTAAAGAGCAGCCAATGTTCTTAACCACTGAGCCATCTCTCCAGCCCCGTGACGCCATTAATATTTATGTGAGCTTGTGCGACATAGAAAAGTCACCCTAACCTTTTATTGTTATACCTGAGGCCAAGGGATAAGTGACCAGGGGGGACATGGAAAGGACACTTCAGAGACATGATGAGTCCTGTGTTTGCTCCTGATGGGACCCAGAGATGACTTTGCCATATAACCCAAATCCTCAGGAAGGGCGACATATGAGTCTGGATCCACTAGCCCATCTTCCCACGGGGAGCTCCTCTCCACCCTGACTTCCCACCAGCCCCTTGTTCCTCTCCTTTGTTGAAGCCAGTGCTCGGAGACTACATTCAGAGAAGCAGAGTGCCAACGGTAGTCCAGGATCAGGAAGAGAAGTTTCCCAGACTTCATGTTCTTTCTCAAAAGAAAATGATTTGAAGTTGCTAAGGGATAAGGACTGTGTGTTCGATAAACACTTGGGACGAGACTATGGAGATTAAGGAGCCCGTCAAGCCCGGTGCTCCCTTGAAAGCTGATTGCAAAATATTTGGCCAGGTGTCTCCATTTGTCTTCAGGACGAGATGGGGAGCTCTTCTGGGAAGGGATGTGCAGATTTGGATGTACAGACACACCAAGAGCCCAGACAGAGAGGGCAGGGTTCTCCCGGATGCTTCTTCCTTATCCTTTAAGCAAGGGATAGCTGGCAATGAATGTCCACGAAGCATTAGGCTGCTGAGCCCAAGAGTACCAGGAGACTCCGAAAAGAGACAGAAGGAAGACTGGTGTAGAGGCCCAATCCTATCTATAATCTCAGCACTGGAGGTGGAAGCAGGAGGGTGGGAATTCAAGGTCATCCCTTGCCTACATCTTGAGTTCAAGGATAGCCTGGGCTACAGGAGACTCTGTCTCAAATAAGACAAAACAACAAAAGACTGAGACTCTGTGCTGGCTGCCCCTGTGACCCCAGCACCTGTGGGACACTTAGTTTGTGGAAGAGCTGAGCAACCTGCCACACCTCCCCCCACCCGCCCCAACCCCTCCCCCACTGCGACCTGCCTGAACTGAACTACATACATGCTCCTTACCAGACAAAGCAACCTGTCACTCCACCTCACCCTCCCCTAGTAACTCCCTTAGCAACCTCACAGGAACTCCCTTTTGTGGCCAAACACATCTTGGAACTAGGGGCAGTGGTCCAATCTGGATTGGGTTTTGGTACATGCACAATAATGAAACGTGTCCTCTGAGTGACCTTTTGGGGGGAAAAACATCTAATTACCATCTTATGCCTATGCATGATCGGACACGTCTATGATTAAGCCAGATGCATCATGGGAAAGGATATCTGCAGCAAACCAAGGTTTATATAGCGGAGACCTATCAGTCAAAACAGAAAATCACCCCCATTCTGCCCCTAGCAACCAATTCCTCCTCCTGGACCCACAGAAGGAAACCCCAGGAGTAGCATGGGGCTCTTGAGCAACCTTGTTGGAGCTCACCACTCCCATGTAGTGTTTCCACTCTGAGCTTTTGCTTCACCCCCAAATAAAACCCCCGTGGCTTTGCCACTTCTGAGCACCTCATCAATTGAGAATCTGGAACCACCTGGTTCAGGCAGCAATCTCTGGTTAGGAGGCTGCAGCTTGAGGGCGGCAGGTTTGAAAGCAGCCTGGCCTGTGTACCTCACAGCTGAGGGGTGACCCAGGAGACAGGTGGGGATGGATCCTCTGTCTTCTGGCTCTGGAGTTCTGGGTTTCCGTGTCCCTCCCCCTCCCGGCTAGTGTATTGGCTCTGGCACAGCGCTGACTTGACTCTAGCTCCAGCCATGGGCATAAGCCCCAGAGCCTTTTTCGTACCCAAGCTACAGAGGCTGGCCATAGGATGGACATACAACTAAGTTGGCCAATGAGAGCGCTCTAGGGCTTTGGCAGAAGAATCTAGAAGGAAGAAGCCCTTCCTTCTTTGTGGTAATGTAGCAGGCAGGATAAAGTCCTGATATCAGAAGCTAAGGCTCAGCAGTTTGTGGGGACCTCTGACCTATGCAATGCTGACCCCACAACTCTGCTTATAACCTGCCTAACAAGGGTGTTTTTTTTTTCTTTAATAAACCATTTTTTTTCTATTTTCTGGAGCCTAAAAGTCCTGTGCAATAGAGGGTTGGGTGAGCATCCCAGAAGGCGAAGACCTGTAAGTAACAGCAGCTGAACCTCCTCAGAAGTGTGTGACGGCCCGCTAGCTCCTAGGCAGACTCATCTTATGTTGAGTATGTGTGTGTGTGCAGTTCCCACAGAGTCCAGAAGGGGGCGCCACATACCCTGTGGCTGCGATTACAGTCAGCTGTGAGCCACCCAGGCAGGTGCTGAGAACAGACTCAGTCCTGGAAGAGCAGCAGGTGCTCTCCATAGTTGAACCATCAGTTCCCCCATCCCCCACCAGTCCTGTCCCCTGCGAGCTTCAAAGAGCATCTCAATTGGGCATAGCCAATGAATAAGAACTCAGTACAGAAGATGAAGCCTAGTGGGTTCGAATCCCAGCCCCACAGTTACTAGTCAGTTCTTGTTACTCTGACCTATGTGGAAGATGGGGGTGTGGCCTGCGGGTGAGAAGCTCCTCTCTTGTGAGAACTGTGGTTCGTCTTTCGTACTCCAGTTTATAAGTGTATCTATGAGACTATTTGATTGCAGTCTACAAAGATCAAATGGACGGTGTCCTAGGGCTCAGCAGCTAAATGCGATTGCTGCTCTTACAGAGATGCTGGGTTCAGTTCCCAGTGCACACATGGCAAATCACGACCACCTGTAACTCCAGCTTCATGCCATCAACACACACACATACATTTATAAAAATAGCTGCCTCTTGCTGGGCGTGGTGGTGCATGCCTTTAATCCCAGCACTTGGGAGGCAGAGGCAGGCAGATTTCTGAGTTCGAGGCCAGCCTGGTCTACAAAGTGAGTTCCACGACAACCAGGGCTATACAGAGAAACCCTGTCTCGAAAAACAAACAAAACAAAACAAAACAAAACAGCTGCCTCTTTAAAGAAATCTTCAGAGCCCCCCCCCCCCCCCTTTGGTAGTTGTTCACCAAGGACTGCCTGGGAAACAGTAGGTGCTTAATAAATGCTTGTTACTAAGGATGGAGAGGCGATGAGAGAAGACTGTGCAAGTGTGTGTTTCTTTTGGACGACAGCTCATAGATCTGCTTCACTCGGGAGCTCAGACCACAGGCAAGAATGTGAGCAGACGTGAGTGTACTTACCGGCCAGGGACTCAGAAGTCTGGCTGGGGACATTGTGAGGAGCCTCCTGGAGGACGTAGGTGGACGTGGAGAGGGGCGAGGAGCAGAGGCCGCTGGTGGGGACGTAGGGCGGGTTGTATGATGGGCTGAAATACTGGGGGTACTGGTTCTGTGAGAAGCCGGCGTAGGACGGGTAATCCTGGCAAGAGAAAGGGGCAAGACGGACGTTGAGTGAGGCGGTATGGCACACCAGGCAGCCCTGCACACATGGCAGCCCAGCCTCCCTCTTCAGAGTAAGCACCGACCATGCAGACGATTACGGTTTGGTTTTTCCATAAATGGATTCTGACCCGGGAGCCAAGTGCGAGTGGCACAGGCTGGAGACACGGGGGACAGAGGGACGAAGCCACAGAGTGGGAAAAGGGGTGGCCCCCCATGTTGGCTGTCACAGGGCTGGGCAAGATGACCCTCACTGGGAAGGCTGAGGAATCCCCATCTGAACCTGCCTCTCCCACGGGGTAAGAGCCCTGTTGTGGCCTTGGAGCCCAGCCATCTCTAGAACAGCTCCTGGGGTCAGGGGATGCGGTGGGGTGGAGGGTGGGGCGTGGAGGTGGGAGGAGTCCTCGACACTGCCTGCCTGCCCTATCCCTGAGCCCTAGGATTCTAGAGCCTGAGGGTGAGCTTTTGTGGGTGACCCTGAAAAACAGGAGGGTGGCCTTGAGTCTCGCGGTCAGTGCTGTGTCTCCAGTGTGAGAACCGGGCCTAGCATTCACTGTGACCTCAGAGATGTTGTGTGAACAAGGAGTGGAGCGCAGACCCGGGGTTGAGGAACATTTCAAGCATATTTCAGGGAACAAGTTCCAAACGGAGCAGACCCTACAATATCAAATCCAGAGCATTCCTCCAGCCCCAGCTCTCATCCTTTCCAACACAGCCAGTCCTTGGCACCACTACCACCACTATCACCATCATCACAGCTACCATATCACCACCATCACCATCTCCATCACCACCACCATCACTATCACCACCATCATCATCACCACCATCACCACCACCACCATCACTACCACCACCACCACCATCACCACCACCACCTTTATCATCAGGGATTCACAAGAAACTCATAGAAAGTTCTGGGCCCCAGCTCATATCTGCTAAGTCAGAATTACCAGGGAGTCTGAATTTGTGGTAGGGTCTTAGAGTCAAATGACTAGAGTTAAGAATTGCATCTGAGCCGGGCGTGGTGGCGCACGCCTTTAATCCCAGCACTCGGGAGGCAGAGACAGGCGGATTTCTGAGTTCGAGGCCAGCCTGGTCTATAAAGTGAGTTCCAGGACAGCCAGGGCTATACAGAGAAACCCTGTCTCGAAAAAACCAAAAAAAAAAAAGAATTGCATCTGAAAAGTCCCATTTCAGATACAAGCTTTGGGTTTTGTGAGTGTGGTTCATGGAGCTGGAGGAGAGAATAGTTGTTCTTTTGTGTATTAGGAACATATGATCCTTTTATTTTGAAAGGATTTCAGACTAACAGGAAGAGGATCCTTTATCAAGTCTCCTCAAAAGTCCCAGAGATAGGACCTGGGGCCTTGGGCATGCTGGCAGACACTCTACAACTGAGCTACACCCTCTAGCCTTAGGAGGCTATTTTTTCAAATCATTTACTTATTTTTATTTTATGTGCATTAGTGTTTTGGCTGCATGTATGTCTGTGTGAGGGTGTCAGACCCCTGGAACTGGAGTTACACACCGTTGTGAGCTGCCATGTGGGTGCTGGGAATTGAATCAGAGATCTTTAGAAGAGCAGCCAGTGCCCTTAACCACTGAGCTATCTCTCCAGACCTTTAGGCTCATCCTTTATACGTATGTGTCTACATCTGTGTGGGAGGATTGCCACATATGTGAGACACCAATGGAGACCAGAAGAATGTGCCAGATGCCCTGGAGCTGGAGTGGCAGGCAGCTCCTGAGGTGTGCACTGAGACTTAAAGCCCAGCCTTTTGCTATTCTTAACCAATGAGCATCTTCTCAGCCCCAGGCTAACTTTTCACTTGGTTGTTTAAGACAAGGTCTCATGTAGCTCAGGCTAGCCATGTGCACACTAAATAGCTAAGGATGACCTCCTGATCCTCTTGCCTCACCCTCCCGAGTGCTGGATTACAGGTGTGCACTGTCACATCCAGTTGCCTCCAGACTGATTCTGAACTGATGCTAAGGAAAACCAAGTGACTTCCACCGTGGCCAGCATCCCATGAAGCCATGACAAAGCTCCCATCAGATGCAGAAGGAGCAGGATGCACTGACCCCATGAGAGGCTCACAGTCCTAGGAAAGCATATAGACTGTACCCACAGTCCACACCCAAGAGCCCCTAAATGCTTTCAGCTCAGGTAAGATCAGACCTGACATCTTGCGGATCTTGTAATTTTATTTCTAGTGATATTTTGTCCAATCCGGCCCCTGGAATCCCCAAACCCAGGGCTAAGAGGCCAGGTTTCTGGTGGGGATTGTGGGTGTGAGGTGGCTCTGTCGTGCACCTTGAGTTACAGGGAACATTTAAAGAAAGAAGAGAGTTGGCAGGTGCCGTTTCTACCTGGTGCACGCTCCCAAATCCGGCGGTGTTGGTCAATCCGTTGGTGCCTTGATAGAGCCCAGCGGTGCCTGCGGGAGGACAGGACAGGTTAGGCTTCCCCCATCAGGGACAACTCAGTAGAAGGAGTAAACAGATGAGGCTCTCAGGCCTGGGGTCAGGGGTGGGGGTGGGGCAGAACCAGTGACCCAGAGCCGCAGCTCCCTATAGCCTCTGTTTCTTCAGTAAACAAGGAAAAGAATCTTCTTTGAGGGATTAAGGAGAGCAGTAAATGTGACCGTACACATAGCAGGTGTCAGCCCTGCTTACTGCGGTTTTTGAAACATTGTTTTATTCTAGTGCAGGTGCGTGTAGACAATGTTTCATTCTAAAGCAGGTGCTGGGTGCTTGCGTGTGTGTGTGTGTGTGTGTGTGTGTGTGTGTGTGTGTGTGTGTGTGTGTGCCTGCGTACTGTGTACCATCCAGGTCAGGGGACTTGCAAATTTGCAGGAGTTGGTCCTTTATCCACAGGGGTTGCCAGGTTTGGTGGTGAGGAGCCTTCTTTCCCTTCCCTCTTGTTAACTTTATGTGAAGTTGCATCTAATACAACATGATCACAGAATGGATTGTGGGTCAGAGCAGATCCTAAGAAAGCGTCACTTGTTCCAGGAAGGACGCCACTCAAGACTGATGCAGAGGTGAAGGACATGGTGACAGACCCAGGCCAGACACGAGAGGCAGTCTTTGGCCTCTGCCACAAACTCTGCCTGGCCTCCTCTGGGGCTGAGTAGCTTTCTGCTTCTGTTTTGTCTCATGTGCAGAAATTTCCACGCCTACCTACTCTCTACCCATGCCCGGCATGAACTCTGACCCAAGGGAGGTAGGAGAAGGTGTCTCTCTAAAGCTTCTATCAGCCTCCTCCCCAGGACCTGGGGGACTGTGTGAGATCCTGAATGGTGACTGGAGAAAGGGCAAAGTCAGGGAAGGCTTTATCTGAACTGAGGTCCAAAGCAGGAAGAAGAAACAGTGGGACAAGGAGAGTAAGAGACACAGGACCCCCCTGGGCCTCTCTCCTGACTCCCCTTACACAGTGGCTCCTTAATCCTAAAGGGCCTAGACTTTGTCCATCCCCATGTGACCCACTAGGATCCACTCCGACCCACTGAAATCCCACAGTGTCCTCAAGGCTGGCCTGGACACATGTATGAGGAGAAGTCTTGGGTGGAAAGTCTAAGGCTAACCCATTTTACTCAAGGTCATCTCTGGTCCTGGTTGACGAGACTCTGACCAGCTTGAGTGTGGCAAGCTGTGTCTCATTCCCTGCCCTCTTCCCCTCTGGTGCAAATAAATCTCCTTTGAGCTGAGAACACGGTCTTGGGGAGTCCTGAGCCAATATTTTTCTTTCACTGGTTGCCATGGTGACCCTACCTGCCCCAAGACAACTCCTTCTCTTCTGTGAGAAGCTGTGGAAGGTTGACATAGGGCAGATTTGAGCAGGGGTGGTCACAGTCAGTCCCCCGCTCTTTCTCAGAAGAGCCTGTTGTTTATTTTCATTTTGTGACTCAGGGTCATCTGAGGAGTGGACAGCTGAACCCAGCTTAGTGTGAAAACGATGTCAGGCCCAGCAGGGAGTCCCTCCTGGGCCAGGGAGGACCGCAGGAAGATGGGGTAGGAAGTCTTGGGCAACAGTGCATGGGGCCTGGAAGGGTTTCATAGACTCATTTTGGTGGTGGCTGTGAGACACAGAGTTGCTGGCTGGGACAATGTGGTGAGGGGTAGGAGGGCGGGAGGCTGGCAGTGATCGGTCCTTTTCCCTTGTCTCCACCCTCTCTCAGAGACAGGATACTCTCTCTACACTGGACTCTGAGTAGGATACTCTGTAAGCCCGGCCTCTTTGGTGGCTAGATATAGTAGCGAGGTGACAGGTTCTAGACAAGAGGGGAGATGGACCCCACAAGTTCAACTTCCTGGTTATGCTTTCACAGGGCAGGCAGGGCCCAGGAATCTTTCTGTCTCAGACTCCCCAGTGCTGGGGTGACAGGGAGAGCTGCCAGGCACGGCTTCTTTTAGAGGCGCAAGGGATCTGAACTCAGGTTCTCACATACGCACAGCCTGCACCACTTTGCCACCCTGTCCTGAGACGCTGAGGTAATTCACTCTGGGTTCCATTTGTCTTCTGTCATTTAATTTTAATTTTAAAATTAATTTTGTTTAATTTTTTCTCAGTTTCCATCACTCACAGGCAGAAACTGTGAGGTATCTGAATGGGCTTTCTCTGTGGTTTTTTTTTTTTTTCTTTTGTTTTCTACTACTATAAGGAAACACTGGAGGCAGGTTTACTCTATCAAGAAAAAAAGGTTTGATTAAAATCGTAGGCCCAGAGTGCAAGATCAGGCTGCCAGATGAATGAGGAAGGCTCTTTGGACAGACACCATGATGCCTAGGTGTGTGCACGTGTACATAGGTGTGTGTGTGAGAGTAAATGAAAGATTGCAGACAGAGAATGGAGTGGCCATGCTGGCTCTTCTGTGACTCTCTTACTGCTAGCTAATCGAGGGATCCCATGAGAATCACCCTCTGAGTTTCCATGATCTAATAACCTCCCAACACCAGCACCCTGGGGAGCTACATGTGAATTCTTTCTGGAACACACGCAAGCACTCGGGGAACAGGTGTCAGTTCTGTGAACTCTGGGGTGTCACCTGTCACCCAGGTTTCACAGGCCATCAAATGGTTCTGACTTCCTCACCGCTGGCTGCATCATCTATGCCCTGGCAGTGCCGTGGTTGCCTAACTCTCTGCTGGTCCTAACTGCCCAGGAGACACGGGTATGAGGCTCCTCACAAGGCTGCTGTGTGCATCCCTCCCAAGCCCCATGGACCCTGAATGTCTTGGTCCAGGAGATCAGGGAGGGCTGCCTGGTGTAGGTGTCCCTACATTGTGCTCTGTACCTGTTCATCCCCCCCCCCCCAGGCATCCAGCTTGGGACTGCTGGCCATTTTTGCTGTCATGATAGGTGTGTCACGATTCATATTTCTCTGGTTGGTTGCTGGTGACTCTGAGTATTCCTTTCAGGGCCTGCTGCCCTCTGGATGTCTTCTTTTTAATGAGAGGGTGACGGTTGCTATAGAAACTCTTCTCTTTCCAAGGCTGAGATTAGCTTCCCCTTTACCTCAGCCATTCAGGGCCCTTCACTGTGAGATAGATAAGGATGGAACAACACCAGGCTCTCCATGGAGGTGTGCAGATGTCTACTCTGGGCTGGCTGCATGGCAGGTTGGGAAGTGACTGGGGAGAGACCAGATCACTCTGAGCTAGCTACTGAGCCACTCAGCACAGGTCAAAGTGGTACTACTTGAGAGGGATTAGGGGGTATGGCCTTGTTGGAGTAGGTGTGGCCTTGTTGGAGTAGGTGTGGCCTTGTTAAAGGAAATGTGTCACTGAGGGTGGACTGTGAGGTTTCAGAAGTCTGAGCCAGTCCCAGTGTCTCTGTTTCTCTCAGCTGCCTGCAGATCTGGATGTAGAACTCTCAGCTGCACCTCCAGCATCGTGCCTGCCTGCCTGCCTACAGCAGACAGCTAGGAGGAGACTATTATCTGCACTGGACAGAGCCTGAGCAGAGGAGACATCAAAGCCTGCCCACACAGTGATGCACTTCCTCCAACCAGGCTACATCTCCTCCAACAAGGCTACACCTCTTCCAAGGCCACACCCACTCCAACAAGACCACACCTACTCTAACAAGGCCACGCCTACTCAAACAAGGCCACACCTGCTAATAGTACCATTCAAACACGAGTCTATGGGGGCTACACCTATTCAAACCACCACAGATGGCATGCACAGTATACGTCCCAATCCAAAGTGGCAGTGAAGTCATGTCATGATACAAATGCTGCCAGGAACACATTGGGTCACTCCATGATCACTCCATGTTTGCTTTTGAGTTAATTTCTGCTCACTGTATGTCCACAGGTCTAGGCCAGCTTGGACTGCACAGGAAATGCCTGTCTAATGTCCTCTTCCTTTATGCCACCCACAGTAGAAGAATCATGTGATTCTTCCACAGCAGGGGACTGCCTTTGTTAGTTTTTGAGTGTTTGGGGTCTCTAGCCCTGAGCCCAAGGACAACATGAGAGTTCAGGCCTACAGAATATACTTTAATAACCCCCTTGCTGCCTTTACCCAGGAAATAGCAGACAGTCTGACAGAACGGCCGGGTGTCACCTCAGGGGAAACAGAGGCCTACATCTGGTTTATGAAGGGGTAACTGTCACATACGCCATGTTACAATTTCTAGGCGAACACTTCTTGACAGTAAAGAGACATTTCTCCAAATAGGTTCTTTTCAAAGAAGGCAGGTTAGGTGAAATGACCCCACAGGTGACCTGGGGAAGCCTCTGAGATCACAAATGCTGTGTCTGTCGTCCTCAGAGCCAGAGTCTCATAAAACACCGTATGCAGCTGGGTTCTCTACACGTCTCAGCTCAGCACCCACAGAGCTGCCTGCTCTGGGTTTCCAAGCAGAAGTAAAGATATCCCACTGACCCACACGTTTGGAGGGACTTCCCTAGTGGCCCCCAGGAAGAGGTGAAGATCACTCAGGCGAGGGCCATAGCCTCTCACGCTGTCTCTGCTCTCAGATCAAAGCCTCAAGCTCTGGGGTTCTCCACGCTATAATTCACTACTCGCCCTAAAACCTCACATTGCCATTAGGGAGCCATGTTTGGACCAGCTGCCAGCCCTGGGATTTATTTCTGCTTCTCCTGTCACGGCCTCCTGTCCTCATAGGTGAAATAATCCCAAAGTCTCTGAATGGGATGTTGCCCCCCTTCATGGATCCCCTGCCCTCGCTGCTGTCACAGGGTGGGTGTGGTGTTTTAAGCCTTTGTGACCTTGGAGCTGCGCCTGTGCTTACATCATCGCTTTGAGGTCCTTGCCAGGCAATGTTCACCCATGCCTCCTACACGTAGTCCGTGTTTAGGATCTACACAGAGTGAACATTAGGTCAAGGGTGGAAGAGTTGCTTGAGGCTCCTATTAGCAGTTGTGAGATCTGTCAGGGCTATACTGTTCTACCTCACCGGTATGATCTTCATGCCCCAAATGAGTTGACAGGGCTTCCATAAGAAGGCCCAGGCACGCCGGGCGTGGTGGCACATGCCTTTAATCCCAGCACTTGGGAGGCAGAGGCAGGCGGATTTCTGAGTTCGAGGCCAGCCTGGTCTACAAAGTGAGTTCCAGGACAGCCAGGACTATACAGAGAAACCCTGTCTCGAAAAACCAAAAAAAAAAGAAGAAGAAGAAGAAGAAGAAGAAGAAGAAGAAGAAGAAGAAGAAGAAGAAGAAGAAGAAGAAGAAGAAGAAGAAGAAGAAGAAGGCCCAGGCACACCCAAAGGAAGGGCTGGTCACTCAGACCCTTTACCTATTTTCATCCAACTGGAACATGGCTCAGTGGATGAAGTCTCACAACGGCTTGGGTTCAGTCCCACTACCACACATACTGGGAGTGGTGGTAGGCCTAGGAGTGAAGGTTGGAGAATCAGAAGTTCAAGGTCATCCTCCACTGCATAGTGAAGGTGAGGCCACCCTAGACATGAGACCTTGACCCAAAAACTAAAAACAAAACAACTAAACAAAAACCGAACATAATGCATGTGCCCTGACCTTTCCGCAGTCCTCCTGGATCCTGACTTTATCTGGACTGAGACGTGGCATGTACCCTGTTGAGGGCCAGTGTCTTACTGGGATGGCCCTGGGAGAAGGGACTCTGAAGAGGTAGCTGGGTCAGGAGAGTTGGGGCTTTATGAATAAGGCTTGTGCCCTTGTCAATGGGACACCTTTTTTTTTTTTTTNTTTTTTTTTTTTTTTTTTTTTCGAGACAGGGTTTCTCTATGTAGCCTTGGCTGTCCTGGAACTCACTTTGTAGACCAGGCTGGCCTCGAACTTAGAAATCCGCCTGCCTCTGCCTCCCAAGTGCTGGGATTAAAGGTGTGCGCCACCACGCCCGGCTAACGGGACACCTTTTATGTCCTCTGGGACACCCAGAAAAGATAGCAACCTATAAATCAAGGGTTAGCCCTGTCCTGCCAACTGTGCTAGGAACAGGAATGAAGTCATCAGCTGTGACATTCTGTGACCACTGGTGCCCTGGAGGACTGAGAATGTGGGCCTCACACAAGAGGCTGCAAGGATGAGGGGTAGATGAGCAGGAGTCTCTGACTCTGTCCCCACTCCATGGTTACCAAGCACTGTCCCAGGAAACAGCACTCTCTTGGGAGAGGTTTTTGAGACAGGCAGATGGAAGCCACCATCAGGCCTGTGACTGAGTGCAGACATTGGTCCCCACACCTTTTGGGCACAGCATATAGTACAGACATGACAGCAGGTGGCCTGGTACCAATTAAACCTTATTTGGGGACCCGAGATGCTAGAATTTCCTATCATTTTTCTTGTTAGGAAGTATCGTTCTAAACAAAAATTCTCTCAGCCATCTGGATGTTGTTACCTTATAAGCCACAGAGACACAGGATGGACAGGTGGCAGCTAGGAGACAGACAGACGGCAGCTAGCTTGTGTCTAGTTTAGAGCAGAAAGGGATCACCCTTTTCTGGGATGGGGTTTTTAAACTTGGGCGGCACGGAGGGCTGGAGAGATGGCTCAGTGGATAAGAGCACGGGCTGCTTTTCCAGAGGACCTGGGTTTGTTTTGCAGATCCTGCATGGTGGCTTGCAACCATCCTTACTTCCAGCTCCGGAACCATCAAATGTCCTCTTCTCACCTCCAAGGGTACTAGACACCCTGGCAGTGTGCTGACCACATATGCAGACAGAACACCCGCACACATAAAACAAATGGTAACATAGTTAAAAAACATTAATAAACCTGGTGAGCGGAGGAGCTGGGAGAAGCGGAGGGAGGGGAAACTGCAGTCAGGACGTGATGTATGAGAGAAGACTAAAAGGTAAAACAACCACCACACAATGTGGGCTCCTTCTCTCTCCCTCCCTTCCTCCTTTGCTGGGCACTGAACCCAGGACCTCATGCACATTCTGCAAGTGAGATGCAACCCAGCCCACCACTGCTTTCTTATGTCTTGTTTCTAGAAGTCTCCATACTCATTTTTAAGAGGCTGGTAGGAGACAGTGCTGCCTGAGGTGGAGAGGAGCCCCAAGCTTACTTAGCAAAAGGACACACACACACACACACACACACACACACACACACACACACACACGTGAGCACGCGCGCCTTCAGGTAGCTTTGTCCTTTCTGCCTGTGTTACAGGAGCACTACCACAGACAGAAAAGCCCATTTATCCACCTATAAGTTGTGGCCCGTGTAGCTGGGAACACAGAGACCCTGTTTACCTCTAATGACTCTCCTGCCTTAGGCTACAGGACACACATGTCCTCTGGTCTGGGTCAGGGATGGATTGCTTCTGAACCCTCCCTTGATCCTCTGGGGCGTGGGTGGTTCTCATTCCTGGTTGCTGCAGCCCCTACCCTACCCCCAACCTCCAACTGCTCTCCCCAGTCCAGTCCTATTTCCCAGAGGATTCATTACCCTGAGGTCCTTGCTGGGACCCGTGAAATGCTGAACCATGTCCTCCTAAACCCAAGCCCCACAGAATGTGCCCTTGTGTGGAAAGGGCAGTAGCAGCCATGACTGGGATAAGGAGGGGGAGAGGCTGCTGGGTAGGTATGGGACCTTAAATGCAGGAATCCTCCCTAGGAGAGGCAGAAAAAGGTACCCTGGGGGCAATTCCACAGGGCAACAGGGCGGGCTGGGGGAGGGGCAGGGAGCAGCCTCGTGATTTTCCAGTTGAGACCCTCCTATAACTCACTCCATACTTCTGGCCTCTAGAGCCACACAGAAATGAGCCGGGGTTGTCTCAAGCCTCTTAAGTTGCAACACTTGCTGCAGTGGCTTAAGAAAGTACCAGAGAGCCTATCTCGACTGTCCTCCAGCTCTGTCTGCCTTCCTGGAGGCACAGATAGGCTCCTTCTGGTCCATCCCCCAGCCTCATTGACTTCCTCAGTCCTGGCCATGATGACTGCCACTCCTTAGCTCCCAAGTGCGCAGCACCTTTGCAAGGGCTGTTCCCTGTCTGGAATGCCCTTTCCTGCACCTTCCTGTAGGACACACCTGCTTCCCTTTACCCTTCACTCAGATCGCCGTCCCAGCCAGACCTCTCTGGTCCCAATAGCTTCTCAGTCCACCCCCAACTCTGCTTTTCTCTGTGACCCTATGGTCACCCAAAACACTAGAAATTTGTGTTTAATAAACAACAACAGCAACAACAACAACAGGGAGATGACTCAGTAAGATGCTTGTGTATGAGGACCTGAGTTCGAATCCCCAGAACAGGTAAAACCCAGGCATGGTGTTACATGCCTGTAATATGAGGCCTAGAGGTTCTATGGAGCCCACTGGCCAGCCAGCCTAGTCAAATCACTTAGCTCCAGTCCAGAGAGAGACCCTGATTGAGCAAAATACAGTGGACAGTGTCTAGAGATGACCTGCCGTTGACTTCTGCCCTCCTCACAGGCATGCCCACATGTGTTCATGCCATACGAGCATGTACAGATACCAAAATCAAAAGAAGATCACTATAAGCCTCTGCCTGTCAGATGAATGCCCCAGAGAGCAGGACAGTGCTCACAACCTGTTTTGTCAGAACTGCAGTGGCTGCTATGGTCAGTACTTGCTGGGTGATAGCTATGGTCATTAGGGAGTAACATCCCTCTCCCCCTCAACACACACACACACACACACACACACACACACACACACACACAGTCCTTGTTGCTGGAATCTGTGGCTGCATGGGCTATGTGTATGTGGCAAGAGGAGCTAAGGCCGAGGATGACATTGAAAGTCAGTTGTCAGCTAATTAAGGCAGTGCCCTGGATTGTCTAGATGAGCTTCATGGGCGTCACAAGAGCCTTAAAAGTGATGGAAGTAGAAAGGTTTGGAGACATGACCAATAGGAGAGAACACAGTAAGTCCAAGCAAGCCAGACTTGCTCTGCTGACCTGGTATGCACAGAGAGGTGACCCAAGCCTAAGCTCAGAGTCCATTAACAACTCCAGGGGTCTGCCCACCCTGCTCTGCCCACAGTCAGCCTGCTCTGCACACAGTCAGCCTGCTCTGCCCACAGCCAGCCAGCTCTGCCCACAGCCAGTCTGCTCTGCACACAGTCAGCCTGCTCTGCACACAGTCAGCCTGCTCTGCACACAGTCAGCCTGCTCTGCACACAGTCAGCCCACACATTAAGATCTACATCCCTCCCGAAAAAACTCAGTTCATTGTACTTCAGGGGCCTGCTTGGACTCTATGGGAAGACCTTTGGGATGATTACCAACTTCTGCTGTGGCACAGCCCCCTGCCACATGGATCCCAGGCTAGACCCACTTCAGAACTGGAAGGTGGTAATAGCATCCACAGAAGGTACCAAGACTGTGTAATGCCAATTCTCATTTGAGGCAAGACAGACAGACAGACAGACAGACAGACAGACAGACGAAGGAAGGAAGGAAGGAAGGAAGGAAGGAAGGAAGCCCAGAACTCAGCTTGCATCTAATCCAGCGCTCCTTGGCTTTTCCTGACAGGGATCTCCTCAGCCTTCCCCAGAGTTTCAGTTTTCTTTGTCGGTCAAATGGAAAAATCTTATAAACATTGAAGAAGAGACCCAGACCAAAGGGATGAGCTGAGGCTGGGGGTTCAGCCTGGTCCCCAGGAAGTCTCCAGTCAGGGCTGGCTGCATTCACTCAGTACCTGCCACTAAATTGGCTACCGATAGGTGGTGAGGATCAAACTGGTCACAGCTAAATGTTAAATAAATGCCCAGCATCAGGGCACAGCAAGGATTGCGGTGGCCTCAGGGCTGACATTAGAGACGAGGACAGAGGCTCGCACTGTGGGGACGTTTATTATGACTTTCTCCCCTGGGGGAGAAGCAGTGACAGCGAGAAGGGGCTGGTTTTAAAACAATAAAGTCAATTCGTTATGGTCTGCTTGGATGTTTTGAGATCTTTGAAAGAGATATTGTGTGGCCTCAGGAGGGGTTGGCTGGGACCCAGTCTATTTATCCTGTAAGGAGGGTGCCCTGACCTTCTCTGGCAGCGACGGCCTCTCAGCCTGAACTTGCCAGGTCTGGACAGCAGGGCTACTACCGCCCGAGACCGAAACGAATGCTGGCCAGCTGCTGCCTGGCCCCAGCGGCCTCTGCAGCCCCTCTTGCCTGGGTGGTTTCAATTTCTGCAAAGCCTGGGCGTCTCGGACATAGCCCAGGACTCAACCTGTCGCTGCTCAGCAAGAAAACACCAGAGGAGGATGTTGGAGGGGGGGGGGTTGACTTGTGTCCCCTGTGAAGACCGATTCAGGTCCTAACCCTGGTAGCCATGAATGTGATCTCATTTGGAGGCAGCCTTCACAGATGCTGTGAAGTTAAAAGAGGCCACAGGATTAGGGTGTATTTTAAGAATGAGAAAACTTGGATGCACTAGAGGGGTGCTGGGGGTGACAGAGTCAGAGATGGGCTGGCAGGAAATCAAGGACACTGGAAGCCACTGCAGCTATCAGACCAGGGGCAGACAGGGACAGATATAGCCATTGCCATTGTAGATGCTTGGTTAACTGGAGAACAGAAACGGTGAACTCACATTTTACCCACAGACACAACCCTTCCCTACCGTAAACTCAGTGACCTGTTGATGGCCACCGCCTGTCACGGTTTCATCCAATTCCTGCAGGGACAGTGTCATGGGTACAAGGATGACCTTGGCTCTGAACTGTAAATCCTGGTCCCCGGGGAGTTGAGCCACTGCTGGTGAGGATGGCCCTTTCCCAGTCCCTACCTCCATGTCTGTGAAGGGAAGACACCGAGCCAGATTTCTGAGTTCCAACTTTACATGTCTCTAGGATCCTCACAATGTCACCATATTCTCAAATCTATACCATTTAATCTCACATTTTCTTGCATCAATTTCTATAAAGCATATCATTATAAAGCTATAAGATCATCACCACGTTTACCCACAGATGAAGGAGAAAACTTCAACTTCCCACTTCGGAATCTACACCATTTGTCCTTAATAATAAACACAGAAAAAGGAGAAATACACAGAAAACAAACATTTTCAGTTCTAACTAGAGACGTTGCCTGCCAAATACCCCATACCTGGGGGTTGTCACTGTTTTGTTAAAAATAAACATTTGCAGGGGTTTAAAAGATGTTGAAGGCATACTAGCTCCTAGAAGGGACCTCCAGTCTCTCTTTCCAACTGAGTCAGAAAGATCAGGAGAGACTACACAGAGACCAGCTTCCTCACCATGGGAACTAGTTATGTCTAGTTATCACTTTTACCTTCGATGCAAATGGATCACTCAGGCAGTGATAGTGGGCTGCAGTAACAAACATGCCCAGGAATCAGTTAGGACAGGGAATGGTGAGCTGCAGTAACAAACATCCCCAGGAATCAGTTAGGACAGGGGATAGTTAGCTGCAGTAACAAACATTCCCAGGAATCAGTTAGGACAGGGGATAGTTAGCTGCAGTAACAAACATTCCCAGGAATCAGTTAAGACAGGGGATAGTTAGCTGCAATAACAAACATTCCCAGGAATCAGTTAGGACAGGGGATAGTTAGCTGCAGTAACAAACATTCCCAGGAATCAGTTAGGACAGGGGATAGTTAGCTGCAGTAACAAACATTCCCAGGAATCAGTTAGGACAGGGGATAGTTAGCTGCAGTAACAAACATTCCCAGGAATCAGTTAGGACAGGGGATAGTTAGCTGCAGTAACAAACATTCCCCAGGAATCAGTTAGGACAGGGGATAGTTAGCTGCAATAACAAACATCCCCAGGAATCAGTTAGGACAGGGGATAGTTAGCTGCAGTAACAAACATTCCCAGGAATCAGTTAAGACAGGGGTGGTGAGCTGCAGTAACAAACATTCCCAGGAATTGGTTAGGACAGGGGATGGTGAGCTGTGGTAACAAGCATTCCCGGACTCTCTGTGGCTCATACACAACACACACGGATTTATTTCTCCTGCTCTATGCCCACTAGAGGCTGGCAGGGGCCTCCATTCATTTGCAGACCTAGTAGACATCTACTAATGGAAGGTCCCCTGGTTTGAACAGTCAGAGTAGGAGGCAAGGAGCTTCTTGAGGGTCCCATTCTGGCCCTCGAATGCTCTGGTCTGGGGTGACCTGGCCACTTCCACTTTAACCTCATGGACACACTGCCACATGAGGAGCCAGGAAGGTGCTCCTGTCCCTGGCTTGTTTGGTATGACTCAGTGATAGGGATGGTATTGGTGGCAACCACAGCTGCTCTCCAAACCTAGTTAACGTAATGTGGGTATGGAGAGCTGGCACGCTCAGGTTTGGCACCTGGTTGTATAATTAAATTTTTTGTTTTTGGCATACAGCCAGGCCTCCTTTCTGTGTGGTTCAGGCAGAGGTGAGCTACCTCAGAGACTTTCAAAGCCTGAGATGTTTCCTGGTGGGGCCTTTATAGAAAGCGATTGCTGACCTGCTCTGGGAGACTGCAGTGGTCCTTCTAGAAAGTGCAATGCTGGGCCCTGCAGGCTTTAGGAGACCTCTGCACCTGTCCCTTGTCCCAGAAAATCATAAGTCCTCTCAGCACAAGTCCTCAGTCACCACCATAGGGGACTCATAGGACAAGAAGCTACAGAGACTCTCAAGTTCCCGGCTGCTGCTCACGGAGTGACCCAGGGGACCACACAAGGCTTCAGGGATTTCCATAACTTCAAACTTCTCTCCTGTTTGTAGCAGTTTAATGTGGTACTGACTATTGTCTTTGAAGGGAAGATTATAAAATATGCATGCATGCATATGTACACACATATACATACCCATACACCTGCACACACACACACACACACACACACACACAGGACCCCACTGCCTCTTTCAGACCCTGCCTAGACCCCTGCCTGCCTGTCTTTCCCTCCTACATGCAGCTCTGCAACTCTAAGGGCATAGCAACCCTGGCTAGTCACCTGACACTAAAGTGAGCAGCTGCAATCTTAGCGAAGCAAATTCCTAGCATCTGGGACTGGAGGACAGGCCCCTCCGCTGGCGCCGAGGTGGTGGCCCCCCTCGGGGCTTTTTGTCATCCCTGTGCCTGTCTTGGTCACAGGGGTGTGTCCCGAGGCCAGGAGAGCAGCGGGTGGGGACTCAGATATGTAGCCTTGACCCTGGCTGCCTCTGTGGGGGCTTTGCAGCCTTTCTGAACATCCAGACCCAGCAGTTGTCATCCATGATAGCAGCAGAGGAGCGGCTGGGAAGGCTCTCTGGGTGCCACAGAAGGACACACACACATGTGCACAGACACATGTACACACACACACAAGCACACACATGCAGGAATATGCACAGACACAAATGTCGGGTTACAGGACCAGGCAGCAGGGGCAGAAGGGTGTTGCACCAACCCAAATTACAGCAGAGTAGAAATTTCTGGAACAGAAAAACAGACTGTGGGCTTCAGAGGAGGTAGGAAAAAAATAGTGTGTGTGGTTGAAACTGTCACATCAGCAGGGAAGTCATGGGTGGGTGGGGGGGCAGAGTTATACCAACATTGACAATAGCAGCTTCTGCTGGCCAAGCACAGACCTCATCCCAGGGCCACGCTCATCCTCAGCCCGCACACCCTGCACGCACAGACCTCATCCCAGGGCCACGCTCATCCTCAGCCCGCACACCCTGCACGCACAGACCTCATCCCAGGGCCACGCTCATCCTCAGCCCGCACAATCTGCACTCAGCCTGCAGCAGAGCCTGCAGCTGACCAGTTCCCCAGAGAACACCATCCAGTCTGAGAGGTGGGATCTGCCTGAAGCAGTGTGCCAGCAGGCAACAGAACTGGGGTACCATATCATTTAGGTCTCTCTGTTCAGTACCAAGAAGCCAGACCAGACACCAAGATGTTGCTATCCAATGGGGGAAGATAAAAACAACACATTTAGCAAGACAGCGTGTTTAAAAACAAACAGAATTTTACACACACACCCAACATAAGCACACAGAGAAAGTTCTAGAAAGGTTAATATTGATAACATACAATTTAAAATAAGTATCAGAGCAACTCCAAGCAGAATGACAAGCCAGGTGGATGTGAGTGGGCAGAATCAGGTTGCCTTCATGGGCACATGAGGCCACCACATAGGACATGGTGCTCTGAGACAGGAGATCGCCCTGTGACTTCTCAGCTTAGGGTCTAGAGGCAGCTGGCTCGGGTTCCCCTTCAGGGCCTGAGCTCTTAGCTGTAAATAAATTGATTTGTTCCAAGGATTCATTGTGTATCCCATGTCCTGGCTTCAGTCCTGACCATGAGCATTTTCTGAGTGGAGAGGCGGTTTACAGCCTGTTGCCTGCCTGCCTGCCTGCCTGCTTGCCTGTCTGCCTCCCTGCCTGTCTGCCTCCCTGCCTGTCTGCCTCCCTGCCTGTCTGTCTGTCTGCCTGTCTGTCTGACTGTGTCTCTCAGCAACTGTTTCCTCAGCTGCCGCAGGCTATGTCTCCCTTTCCTGGCTGCTGTGCCTTGGTGATCCCACTGGATTCCCCAGCGGAGGGCTGACTGCCGGGTCCTGAGATCCTTGCTTGTTCTGGAAGGACTCACCACAGCAGACCTGTGGCTTCCATGGGTCCCTCCACTCTCTGAGTTACTGTGGGCAGGAAAGGGAATTTTCTGCCACTTTTCAACAGACCCTAGGTACAGAACTTAGTCCGGGTTCGGTTCTTATTTCTTTGAACTTTCTTCAATAAAAATACTAACAATTAGGCTGGAGAGATGGCTCAGTAGTTCAGAGTACAAGCTGCTTTTGCAGGACTGGAGTTGGGTTGCCAGCACCGTATCAAGTGGTTCACAACTACCTCTAACTCCAGCTCTAGGGAATCCAAAGTCCTCTACACATATACACCATACACATACTACACACACCACACATACCACACATACCACACATACTACACACACATTACATATATACTACACATACCACACACACACTATACAGACCACACACACAACACACATACCACCCCCCACATATACACTACACAAACACATACCATGCAACCACACAATACCACACATACAAACATAACACATACATATAACTATACATACACATCACACCACACACACACACACACACACACTACACATACCACACACACAAAACACATACCACACACACAACACACACACTACACAAAACACAGACCACACACAACACACACACAACACACATATCACATACCACCTCTTACACATGCACTACACATACACACACCCCATGCAACCACACAATATCACACAGACACACATAACACATACATATAACACATACACATCACAGCACACACACACACACACATACCACACATATACACCATACACATATTACACACATACACAACATACACTACACATACCACACACACAAAACACACACCACACACACTACACATACTACACACATACCACATACCCCCCACACACCACATGCACACAGACACACACATGCCCATCCCCTCAAAATGCCAAATGCAAATAAACTGACATTCCACTGTCCCTCCATCTATCACTGGTCACCTGGTTTCTAAAATACAAACCAAGTCACTACCTCTGTCTTATACTCTGATGGCTTCCTGATGATGCAGGGGTCAAATCCCAAACTCTGCTAGGCCTGGCCTCAACTACCCCCTTCTGTTCTCTGGGACCCTGATGCCTGCTCTCTCAGTCTCTGGACCCCCTGTGATGTCATGTGCTGTACCCAGAACTACTTGGGTTCTTCTTTCTCCCAGGTGGTGCTCCCTGGAGCACACATGCCCCCCAGCTGGAAAGGCTCCTGTCACTTGCTGGCTTCCCTACCACTGTGCTCTGTACCCTGTATCCCCGGGTTGTGTTTTGAAGCTCACCTATCTAGAGTGACTGTATTTGGTGAGGGGGACTCTACAGAAGGACACAAGTGTTACCAGAAGGGGGCATTGGGTAGGACAGGGATAAGGGCCACTCACGTCTAGTTTAGGGTAACAGTTGGCTCTCCACTGGCACCCATATCCTGGGCATTTCTGTTCTCAGTACCCAGCATTGAGAGCAATGCCATCATCACCCACAGGGACAATGATGACATGATGCCACGAGCCTCTGTCTCTACTGGCTTTCTGCATAGCCAGCAGACCTGCAGCGGCACTGTAAGCCTCAGGCTTAGAATTTACCTTAAAAACCCCTCTAACAAAGTCACAAGAGGGATATGATTTCTGTCTTCACAGAGCAACAGAAACTGTCCCTGGCATTCTGGTCTTCTGTTTGCTGTGGCCTGGTGAGCAGAGCTGCCATCTTGGTGAGTCAAGCTGCCCACAGTGAGAAACCACAGATGGATTGGCTTCTCGCTGCAGGCTGGACTTTGGGCAGGCCAAGAGGAGGATCATGAATTTAAGGCCCTTAAATGAGATCTTGTCTTCAAATAAAAACTTATCTTTAATAAAGAGTTGCAGGAAGAACTCAGTGGCCGAGCCCATGCTAAGACACACAAGGCCTTGGGTTCAGTTCTCTGTGCACAGACAAAAACCCACCTCTCCAAGTTGGCTTGCCTAAGTAGCAATGTTGACACCATAACTCATCAAGATTAAACAGGGATGAAAAACCACCTCCTGCATCACCCTGACCACATCTCAAGTGCCTGGCAGCTCCGTGGCTAGTGACCACTGTAGTGGAGCAGTACAGGATTGTGAGTGTTAACTGAGCCTGCTCCTGTTCCCCAGGAAAACCTTTCATCCCTCCTCTGTCTGCCCCCTCCTTCACCTGGTGGCTTTTGGGGAATTGCCACCAATCAAATTCTGTATATAATCAGAATTTATATACCCAGCCCCTTGACCTCCATGTGTCCTACAGAGATCTGGCCAACCTCTGAAGGTGACCACCAGGGGGAGGTGGGGCTGGGGCCAGAGAGACACATATTGGAACCTCAGAGCTTTGTGGTGTGCAGAGCTGCTGATTCACACCCGGAAACCTGACATTGGGCCAGCAGGGCTCAGCTGCCAAGCCTGGCTCCTGACCTGCCTGACCAGGGTAGATCAGGCTGACTTCGCCTGCTTAGAACTGGCTGGGCCAGGGCAGCCTACCACTGTTACCACCAAGGTGAAACAGAACCTGGTCTACTTGGCTAGGATGGGGGCATCAGACCCAGCCCTGGCTTATGACCACCTGTCTTTAAGGTACCCCAGAACAGGCTTTTCCATCTGCCTGCACTGCACCTGCTGGCACTGAACCTATCCCCACTGCATCTGTCCTCACTGCACCTGCCCACACTTTACCTGTCCCCACTGCACCTGTCCTCCACACTGCACCTGTCCGCACTGCACCTGTCCACAACGCACTTGCTCACACCGCACCTGTCCACACTGCACCTGCCCACACTGCACCTGTCCACATTGCACCCTGGCTACCACTTGGCTTGTGATTGGCTTCTTTCATTTCTGCTCCAAGGTCTTGAGGGTCTTCAGAAAATATGAACCCAAATTACAAGATGGGACAGGAAGGCCACCCCGGTGCATCCCCATCTAACTTCCCAAGAGCTTCTCAAGACATCACTAAAATCAGCCGTCAACGAGGAATAGAACAAGGGCATCCTGTACTCAGACATGGCCCAGTCAGGTAGGCACTTTCTTGCAAGGCCTGATTTGGCTCCTAGCACCAACAAAGGCTGAGAGTTCACCTATAATGGTTGCACTGGAAGTGGAGACAGAAGGATCTGTGGGGCCCACTGCCCAGCTAGACTGTCCAAACTGGCAAGTTCCAAATTCACTGAAGGACTATGTTCCAAAAAGTCAAGGCGGGGAGCAAGAGAAGAAGACACTCAAGCTGACCTCTGGTATCCACACAGATTCACATGTGTACAAGCCCCTGCCCTCAGACACGTGCACATACATAACAAGCACACACACACACACACACACACACACACACACACACACACACACACACACACTGGTGCAATCATTTTGATTGATAGGACAGTGGCGAGGGTGCATCGTGACAACAAGGTCAAGAAGAGGCTCAAAGACTGGCAAGAATAAGGTTCCTCAAAATACTGAGTAAAGCCAGACAAGGGAGAGAAAGGACCCAGAGTGCATATAACAGCATCCATGCCTGAGATAATGACAAATGACACTTCCCAGTGTGCCTGACTGATGCTCAGGGGGCATGTATCCTTCTGGCGGGCAGAACTTGAAAACACCAGGTGTTGGACATCGGGCAATCAGGGCAGTGATCCCAGTTAGACCAGAAACAAGTGGCAAATACACGGTGACCTCTCCATGATGGGCACCAGGGCAGAGCCATGCTGGTAGGAAGCATTGTGACTCAGATGCATAGGGTGGAAGGCCAGCGTGTAAGGGTTTGGCTGAGAACCTGGGGGATTGCTACAGATATTCTCTCCCTAGAGGCTACTTTTTTTTTTTTTTTGGTTTTTTTCGAGACAGGGTGGGCCGTGGGTGTGAGGAAACTACCCAGATGAAGAGGAAGAAACAGCTTCCAGAGCTTTCCTTGAGTAGAACTCCTGAGTAGAATCCCCACCAGAGAGAGAGAGAGAGAGCGAGAGAGAGAGAGAGAGAGAGAGAGAGAGAGAAGAAAGATACCATTCACAAGCAATGGGTAGACTGCGCTGGAAGGCTGGCCTCAGTGGAGCAAAGATGCTGATCTCAAGCTTGCTATGCAGCTCAAGCTGGCCTTGAACTTCCGATCCTCCTGCCTCCATCTCCCAAGTGCTAGGATTACAGGTGTGAGGCCCCATACCCAGGTTATGTCAAGCTGAGGATGGAGCCTAGGGTTTCTCACATCTCAGTCTCACCATCACCCTCTTTTGAGTCAGGTTCTTTCCTGGAGAGAGAACTGGAGCTCACCAGGTAGGCTAGGCTGGCTGGCCAGGGGACCCCAGAGATCCACTTGTCTCTGCCTCCTCGGTGCTGTATTTTAATGTGGGTTTTTTTGGGGGGGGGATCAAACTCAGGTCCTCATGCAAGTGAGAAGATCACTGTATCAACAGAGCCATCTCCCCAGCCCAGAAAGAATTCTTTGAAGAAGTACCAGACGAAAGCTATGAACCGATAGACCGAGGAAGCACAGTGGACTTGGGGCTCAGAGTCAAGAAGGGAGCTGTGCACATGAGGACACAGCAAGTCTGCAAGGCAGAGAGACCCCATCACCCAGAGGATGCAGTTCCTTATGCCCGCTGTCATGGTAACAGGATCTAACAGACTGTTTATAGTGTTTATGTTTGCATAAGAGGTCCTGTGTGGGTTCTCAGGCACTCTACAAGAAGTCCAAGGTTTGTATACTGAGTGGGTACAGGGCCAGGATGGGAGAAAATGTCTATAGATCTTTGAATATTTAACCTCCCCAAATTAATGTGAAAGAGACTTCTACTGCATCTTTTATTCTTGTGATTACTAAAAAAATCTACTAGAGGGAGGAGTGTTCCCTCCTATGCCTGGAACTGAACCTAGGACCTCATGTGTGAAGATCAAGTGCTCTAACACTGAGCCAGAGCCTTCAGAGGTACAGGGTGTGTTTTTAGGGCGCTGTAAACATTTGTGGAGGTTGCACAGGTGTGTAAATGCACTGGACTAAACACTCTCAAAGGGTAAAGCTTCTGGTGAATGAATTATACTTCAGCAAGCAATAAATGAGTTAAAACATAGAAACCTGATAAGAACTGGAGCTGAGCCGGGCGATGGTGGCGCTCACCTTTAATCCCAGCACTTGGGAGACAGAGGCAGGCTGATTTCTGAGTTCAAGGCCAGCCTGGTCTACAGAGTGAGTTCCAGGATAGCCAGAATTATACAGAGAAACCCTGTCTTGGAAAAAAAAAAACAAACAAAAACTGAAGCTGGAGAGATGGCTCAGTGGTTAGGAGCACTGGCTGGTCTTCCAGAAGTCCTGAGTTCAATTCCCAGCACCCACATGGTGGCTCACAACCATCTGTAATAGGATCCGATGCACTCTCCTGGTGTGTCTGAAGACACCAACAGTGTACTCATATTCACAAAATAAATAAATCTTAAAATAAAAAAAACAAAGACTACATTTGGTTACAACCTAGTCAGAATGGCCGCCATCAAGGGAAGTGTGGTTGCTGGATATAGGAGAGGAGGAACCTGGAGATGAAGGGGAGACATCGGCTTACTCAATGTCACACTGTTGCAATGTCTGTTTATCAATCTGCAGAGTGGGGGATGGTCCTATTTCTGCCCTGTGTACTTTTACCAAATCATGGATTTTATTAAGGAACCCCAGCTTCCCATGACAGGGTGATGCAGAGACGTTAGCTCACTGACATCCTCAGGCCATGTTCAGCCATGTCTGCCGTTTCACGCTTACACCTTTCTCTCTCCAGAGTTAAGTTCCCTAACTGTTTGAAATACACAAGTCATTTGAGAGTATATCCCTTCTCTGGAGCAACTCAGGGCAGGCACATGGGCCCAGGTGTGAGCCTTGTGTGTTTGTGTTTGAAAATGAAGAGGCCTGGCCCTCCCTCCAGCTATCAGGGTCAGGCTCACAGCAAGCTAGCAGGAAATCCAGCCCCAGCCACACATGGTGACCAGGAGGACCACGAGAAAATAGCACGGAACATTCCCATGGTTGGCTGGAAATGAGCGGGAAAGGCATTTGATTTGTGAAGGGTTCGTGGGGATTGAGGTGGTGTGGGGTCCAAGCCTGAGTCTCTTCTCTCCTGCCAAGAGTCACTTTCTAAATGGGGCAGAGTGCTGGAGAATGCCGGGTCATAATAGCATTGCTCAGGTCACATGACTTTGCTGGAGTTACCCAACTGTCATACAGTGAGTGCCCTGGTCTGTCTGCACACAGCCATCACCACACCCCGAGTATCTCCGCAGTCTTAGCCATGATCTGTAACTGTTCCTCTGTGTGGGTTACTGTCCAGCTCTCCCTTGAAGGTTCCCTTGGTCACCGCTGTCTCCTCACGCCCTGCCAGGCTCAAAGCTAGCATTCAGTAATTGAGTGAATGACTGTGGGAAACACCTCTAGAGGGTAGGTCGCATGATACACAGCTGGGGTGAGGATGGACAGTGCCCCCTGGTCAGCCCGGTCAGTCACTGAAGCCCAAGTCAGCGAGCATAACTTCTATCTGAGAAGCTAAGGATTGGCCCCGAGGCAAACTCAAGTTCACAGACTCAGAGAGCCTTTACTGACAAGATTTACTGAGCCCTTCCTCATCGGCTCTCAGAGATGGATCCAGCAGCTGTCTCTGGCAGGATGGCAGGGACAATATCAGAAGCAGAGGAGGAAGGAGATGTAGTCAAGATCAAGGGTTTGGAGTGGAGGCTGAGGGGCGGGACACCACCCCAAAGAGGCATGCTAGTTCCCACGGAACTTGAGGTAAGAGCTAAAGTTCTTGTCCTGACGCTGGCTAAACTGGTTGTTCCTTTGACCCCCCAGTTTCTACTGTGAAGTGGGTGCCTCAGTTCTTCAGAGAGTGGTAATGGTTCTGTGGCACCCTAACTTGGCAACCACTGGGTGTTGAGACAACGCTCCTGGTAGGATCCTCTTCCTGCCTGTAACCACCTGCCGCCTTCTCCACAGACTCAGAAGGTATTTGTATAGCTCTTCACTAAACAAACAAAACACGGGAGATAAAGTGGCCACATTTCCCAGTAGCCACTTTAAATAAGAGCTTATTAAAAGCTTGAGCCCCACCCCTTCCCCAGTCAGCATCCTGTTTGTGCTATTTTTCAGCCCGGGATGGCTTATAGGGAAAGCAGCAGGTTGGGAGGTCCCCGAGCCACTGCCACATCCCCATGCTCTGTGCATCATCCCCAAGTGCCACCTGGCCATCAATGCAGAGCAGGGGCCTCGGGAGGGACAGGGAGGGGGAAGTGAGCCCAGGGGAGCCCAGCAGGTCCATTCCCAGTCACATGGAGGTTGTATGAGCATCTATGACCTGGAACCAGAGTCTGCTTCCCTCTGTGCCTATCATCCCCTGGTCAGACATTCTGAGTCCTATCAATGGACTTGACCAATCACTCTTAGAACACAAGTCAACATGGCTGCATGGACCTCAGGTTCCTACGCTCCATGAAGATCTCTGCTCAGGGACTCTCTCAGTCTGTCCCGTGTCACCGTCTCTGTTCTGTCCCTTAAACACTGTGGCATGTTTTTGCCACATGCCATTTGTATCACCCATTCCCTCTGCTTGAGATGGTCTTCTGGTGTGTGCATCTAGCTAGCACTACCTCGCCATGGTCTTAGTCCAGGGTCACACTCTCCCCTGGCCTCTCAGCTGTTTGTCAACTGTGTGTCAACACCATGCTGCCTCGTGTGTTCAGCTTTTGGCAGTCTACCTGGTTATCTGCTGGCGTGTGTATCCTCTGTCTCCGACAGAGCCATGGGATTTTCCCCAGGGCTGAACAAGTTTTGGCTATTACTTAAGACGGAGCTTGGCACGCAGTAAGCACTCTGGAAGTCTGCGGAGCGGGTGAATGGGTGGATGGTCATCTACCCTGAGGTGTTCCAGACAGTGTCAGGGAGGGCTGAGCACCACACTCACTGTGCACAGGGTAGGTGTAAGGGCTCTGTCCAGCAGGCGCGGTGCTGAAGCTCGGTCCGTAGCTCAGGAACCCGCTCTGGCTCGGGGAGTGATTCAAACTGTCTTCTGTCTTGATGCCTAGGAAGGAGGCAGAAGCAACAACATTACAAGGTTAGAACCCTTCCCCGCCATCCGCAGAAGAGCCACCGAGTCAAAACAGTGTTCTCATCAGCTTCTAAAACAGACGTCACTGGAGTGCTAAAGTCAGCTTGTGTATGAGCTCTCTCTCTCTCTGCTGTGTGTATATGTGTGGCATGTGTGTGAGTGAGTGAGTGATAGGGTCTCATGCCTCTGTGTGTGTGTGTGTGTGTGTGTGTGTGTGTGTATGTGAGAGGGCCTCATGCCTTCTCTCTCTCTCTCTCTCTCTCTCTGTCTCTGTCTCTGTCTCTGTGTTGTGTGTATATGTGTGGTGTGTGTGTGTGTGTGTGAGTGATAGGGTCTCAGGCCTGTGTGTGTCTTACACACACACACACACACACACACACACACACACAGAGAGAGAGAGAGAGAGAGAGAGAGAGAGAGACTCATGCCTCAGTGTGTGTGTATGTGTGTGTATGTATGTGAGAGGGCCTCATGCCTTCTCTCTCTCTCTGTCTCTCTCTCTCTGTGCTGTGTGTATATGTGTGGTATGTGTGTGTGAGTGATAGGGTCTCAGGCCTGTGTGTGTGTAAGACACACACACACACACACACACACACACACACACACACACACACAGTGAGGCATAAAGACACCACGATGTTGGGGCTGCCAGGAGGTGTAAAGAAGGGCTCGCTTGGTACTTACTGTAAGGGGGGATTCCATAGGCTTGCGCTGGAGGTGGGTACGCTGTATAGGGTGGTGCCTGCTGGATGCCTGTGCTGTACTGTGTCTGGCCATAGGCCGCCATGGCTGTGGAGGACTGACCAGGAGGGACACGCTGGTGAGACCTGGGGGAAGGAGAGATGGTTACGCCTCCCAGTCCAGCCCAGCATCTCTTCCCCTGGATCCTAACATCACTGCCATTTTCCCTCAGGCATTACGCTCTCCAGAGCAAAGGCGTCCTCCTAGCACATCACATTTCATCTCGCTCTTGTTTTCCCGGGAACCAAGAAGATGCGTTTGCCATCTTCAGTGCAGCCAGATTCTACTGCGGGTCAGGGCTCCATCTAACAAGACGTGGGCAGGCGTGTTGTAAACCACGGCCTGTGGCTGGCCCTCCTTTCCCTCTCTTTGGGCTGCAATGGAGAAGTCATTGAGGGTAGATGCTGGATCCCTGTATTGGCCAGCACAAGGAAGCCTTCTAGAGAGTTCTACCAGCTCCACATCAGACTTCACATGGGAAATATAAAGCCTTTGTTGTGGAAATCCCCAGGTTTGTCCATTACTCTGACCAGCCTGATTATCCATCTTTGCTTATACACCTGTGTGTAGGTGTGCACCTCTGCCTGAGCACACATGAGGGCGGCAGGTTGACACCTTCCCTTGTCACTGCACACCTTGTCACTGCACACCTTGTCACTGCACACCTTGTCACTGCACACCTTGTCACTGCACACCTTGTCACTGCACACCTTGGTTTTGGGAACTTAGTTTTCAGTGTCTCTCCTAAACTCAGAGCTCTCTTGTTTGGCGGGCCTGGCTGACCAATGAGCTCCGGACATCTTCCTGACTCCATCTTTTCAGCTCCAGAGTGACAGATGTAAGAGACCAGACCTGTGTCTGCACTGTCATCTGGACTCTATATGACCGTCACTAGACTGTCACCTCCTGTCTGCACCACACCCACAATGCCACTTCCCTTGGGGGTAAACAGCTGGCAGTTCCCTTCCCTGCACAAGTCAGTTTCTGGTCCAAGTCCTTTTCAAGCGGCCCTTGGTTCTGAAGACACTGGGAGGTTCTCAGTTTTCGTCTTCAGGAGACAGGCTGTGGAACACTCATTAACCCACCAAAAGCTTGTGGACTGTCATGGATCTAAAGGTCACCTCTCAAATTCCTTCATGGTGCCAGACTCTCTAGATCCACAGCTGGGTGAACGTGACTCCCACATGTTCACTCTCTCAGCTTGGGTCTCAGTGATCATGGCTGTGGGGCACAGAGCAGGGGCTGCTGGCCTCCTTGTGTCAGCTAAAGTTCTGTCAACTTCAAGTTATCTTTTTGGTTGATATGAAACCCTCTGGGTTGTCCCTGGTATGAAGCTCCAGGACAGACATGAATAGAATGCCAAAGGGTACAAGATCACAAAGAGACGTGATCTGCTTTCCAGAAGGTCCTATTCCTGCCATACAGGATTCTTTTGGGGGGGACTTATACCTGGAGACACCAGGCTGTGGTCTAGAACGTGTCCCACCAGCCACTGTTCCAGCTCCATGGATGCCTGAGGTGAACTCAGGGGGTACGTGGTGTGGTGTGATCAACAGAATTTCTTGCTGAGCAGAGGTCCTTATTTGTTCCTGAGTCATATCTTATGTTTCCATAATGAAGTTCAAGGTGGGAATCCAAGCCTGTCACTCCAGTGTCCCCTCAAAGCCCACTAAAGAGAATTGGATTGAACTGGGGTTGAATTAACACTCAAGTTAAAAGCCTAGAGAAATGTGGCAAAGAAGCAAGGACCCGAGTACCGATTCCCGGGACCCATGGACAAAGGCAGACGCTGTGAACCACACTTTCCAGCATGGGAGAGGCAGAGATAGGAACTCACTGGCCAGCCTGCCTGAGCTCAGTCCATGCTCTAAGCTCAGGGAGAGATTCTGTCTTGAAAAATAAGGTGGAGAGGGACTGAGAGAGACAGCTGATGCTGAACTCTGGCCTCCATACCAGTGTGCCTGCATTCACACATGCACACACTCACATGAACACATACACATGCACACCCACAGCTCACATATTCCACACACCATACAACCCTACCTTACACACACACACACACACACACCACCCCTCTACATCACACACACACACCTCTTACTATTCCACACACCCTCCACACCCCTCACATGTAACACACACACACTCCACCCCTCCACATCTCTCACACACACACACCTCTCACTATTCCACATACCACACACCCTACAATCCCTTACGTATAACACACACACACACACACACACACACACACACACACACACACACACTCACCAGCCTGAGGGAACAGCCCAGAGGTTGCCAGTGCTCCAATGTCTTCCTGAGAGAGAAGCAGCTGGGATAAATGCCCTCACCAGGGCTCCTCTGTGGCACTCAGACAGGGAGATTTCTGGAAACCTGGGAGGGCACCATCTGGCCAGGTCTAGCCTGAGGGTTCTCTGTCTACCCACTAGACTGCGAGCCCTTCTGAACTGGGGCTATGTCCTCTCCTCTCTCATCCTCGGGCTCATAGGGGCTTTGGGATTGAGAAGTCGCAGGTGAATGTTGGAGCTGAAGAAAGGACCGAGGGACAGAGTGAGTGGGAGCAGGGTGATGGGGTGGGGAGGAAGACAGGAAGAGAAGAAGGAGGGGAGATGGGGGGGAGGAAGGAAGTGAGTGGGAGGAGTCTAAATGGTCCCCTTTCCTAGATAGGGAAACCGAGGTTTAGGCACTCAGGCTATCTGTGCTAGGCCATCTAGCTGTGTCCATGCTGGCATTCCTATTTGGCAAATCAGTTCCAGAGTGCCCCACCCCCACCCCAGCCTCCACCTTCTGAAGAAGTAGAAAGATAAAAGAGGGTGCGGCCAGACTACTCACTTCGCAAAGAGCTGAGGCACACTCAGAGCCACCGATTTGGCGATGCCTGGAGAGAGAAAGAAACACAGGGAGGTTTAGCTACTGAGGCCACGGTCAAAACGAACTGTGGCTCCAGACAGAGGCTTGAAGAGAGTTGTTGCTGGGGACTTTTTCCACCATAGGAGTTTCTCGGACCTTGCGCACTGAAATGCTCTCCTTTCCGTGGGTCCTGGGTACAGCTGCTCTGCAGGCACAGAAAACACACAGAGCGTCTAGGGACATCATGTGGAGTCTACATTCTGCATGATGCACAGATGGGGAGACAGAGGCCACAGAGGCAGAGAGTATGTGCCAGGGAGGTCACATGATTGTAGGAAGCAGCAGAGAGCTTCAGGGTGAAGGTACAGGCTAGCTCCAAGCACGTGACGTTTCCGTGTCCTCTCCCTCCATCTCCCTTTCTTCCTTCTCCTCTTCCTCCCCTCTTTCTTTCTCCTCCTCTTTTTCCTTCTCTGTCTCTTGTTCCTCTTCTCCCGTCCCCATACCCTCTCCCTCCTCTTGTCCCTCCCTCTCCCCTTCTTTTGGTACAGGTGCAAGTGTGTACACTTACAGAGACCAGAGGACAACCTCGTGTCATTCCTCAGATTTGGTTTTTGAGAGGAGGGTTTCCCATTGGCCTGGGACGTGCCAGTAGGCTGCCTACCCAACAACTTCCAAGGAATGCTCCTGTTTCCATGTGTCCAGTGCTGGGATTACAAATGCAGCAGACACCATTCACAGGATTTTTATATAGATTCTAGGGGTTAAATTTAGATCCTCACCCTTATGCAGTAAGCACTTTACAGCCTGAGCCATCCCCTTGCCCCCAGCCCAGATATCATCTGATGACATCACCTTCCTATTCCTCCTTCTCCAATTCTAATTGGTCAGGTTCAGGTCAGGCTGGCTTCAGCACATCCAGGGGACACACTTCTCACCCCTGAGACCCAGGTACAAATGAGATATATTCCTGGACACCTGGTGTTCAGCTACCACGGGTGACAATGGAAAGTGATAGGCTTAGTTGGGAGAGCTTTTCCTATGGTGTAATTGATCCCATTGGTTCCCTGGGGGATATTTTAGTGCCTCATCATTTCAAACAATACTATCTCATGTCCTCACACAGCCCAGATGAATTCTGGAAGGGAGCAGGCTGTATCCATTCGTCCAGTTACTCTTCAAGTCCACTGACTCCTCGCCTCTCTCCAACTCCCTCACCTCAGTCTGGAACTGGACAGCCACTTTCTACATCCAGATTCAGAAATTTCTTCCAAACACACACATGAGATGACATCCATCTTTTACACAGCATTCCTTGTGTGTCAAGCTCCTGCTAATCACTTTCTCTGCATTGATGACTTTAATGCCCAGGCGAAGAGCCTGAGGCTGGAGGGTGACTAACTAAGGGCCTATGATCTGAACCCCGTGGCTCAGCCCAGCAGTCTGTCTCAACCACGACACTGCAAGCCAAACGACAGCCACCAGCAAAACGGCAGTGAGCATTCCCTTAGGAGCTGACTGTGGCCAGGCCTAGTGGTAATGGCTTAGACACGGAACCTCATTTAATTCTTGCTATAGGACCGTTAGGCAGGCAAGGCCACCTTCCTTCCACCCTCTGCTCAGAAACTCCACAACAGAGTACGTCTGAACCTGAAACCGAGGGTTACGTGAGCCTGATCTTATATGTCAAGTCTGCCCTGCCCCCAATTCTGCTGAGTCTCCTTGAACTTTATGTAGAGTCACAACTGATCTCAGATACATAGAACTGTGGGCATGATGACAGGGTGTCAGCATGCACTGATTATGGTAAGAAGGACCTGAGTTCAGCTTAACTTATGGATGTGAGGGTATGTGTGTGTGTGTGTGTGTGTGTGTGTGTATTCATGCACACACATTGAGTTATGGCATATTATACACACACACTGAGTTATGGCATAAGATACACTTCTTATATACCACACTTAACCCCCCCAAAAGGTTAGATTGGCATTGTTTTGGTGCCAGGGAAGTTCTGGCATTCACTTGATGCCTCCTGACACTTCCTTAGATGCTGAGGTCTTTGCCCCAGGCAGGCCCCACACGGCCTCCTTTCTCCTCTCCCAGGACCAAGAGCTTGTGTCTGAAGCAGTCAGTCAGCCTCACTGTTAGCAAAAGCACACGTGTGCAGAGAAAATGCAGAAGTCATTGGATTAAGCACCTTTAATGTTTTCCTTAATAAATATGCAAATGCTCACTAAAATGGAACCCACGGAATATTCCTATGGGCTCCCGTTAGCTTGCTGTGCCAGGCATTTGGAGTATCTTCCCTTCCGGTTGCCACTGAGTGAGTGACATGGTGGTGTTGTTCAGGCTTCCTTGCCTCCACCCCCTCTTCCTGAACCCTTCAGCCACCTGCCTCTCCCCTCCCCATGTAGCCAGGCTTCCTCCTCACCCAGTCCCCACCCCCACCCTCCCCATCCTTCACCCTCCTGAACTGCTCTTTACACTTGGGTCACCACCCAGCCAGGGGCAAAAAGTTGGGAGGCAGAGTGTTTTTCACACCAGACTATGCTCTTGAACTCTTGAACTATGCTCTTTTAACTCTTTCCTCCTGTATCGCATTTAGAGTTGCCCTCCAGGCACGCACTGAGGACTCAGAAGGTGGGCAGACCCCCGCTAGCCCTTCCCAGTGTTTCTCCGCATGTTCCTCCGGGCTAAGATGGCATAGACTTCACTGATAGTTGGCTTGTGTCTGTGGGTGTGGGGCTGGGACTCCATGAAGGTTAGAGATTCTGGGTTGAGTGGGACAGTGGTCAGGCCTTCCCCAGGGATGGAGCAGAGCCTTCAGCATGCATGCTGTGTTCTGGCTGTCTGTGACTGCTGTGCTCCTGCTGTGCTCCTGCTGTCTGTGACTGCTGTGCTCCTGCTGTGCTCCTGCTGTCTGTGACTGCTGTGCTCCTGCTGTGCTCCTGCTGTGCTCCTGCTGTGCTCCTGCTGTCTGTGACTGCTGTGCTCCTGCTGTCTGTGACTGCTGGTCTTTGGGAAGAATGTGGGTGAATGTCACTCTGTATCTGTTGCAGCCAAATGTTCAGGAAGTGGCTTGATAGAGGGTTACTGTGGATGAGGCTAGCCCTAGGGTAGCTGCTGGAAAAGCAGGCGATGCTTAGTCCTATAGGAAGCAACGCAGGCGGCCTCAGTAAGGCTTGGGGTGCCCCTCTCCCCTGAGGTGTCCATTTTATTACTTCTGTCTTTTTTCTTTAAAAAAAAGTGTGTGTGTATGTGTGCGTGCGCGTGCGTGCACCTGTTAGTCTGTGAGTGAAGTGGCTGCAGAAGACAAAGAGGGCCTCAGGTCCCCTGGGACTGGAGTACCAGGCAGGAGTGAGCCGCTGGGTTTGGGTGTTGGGAACTGGACTCAGGCCTCTGCAACAGCAGTGTGTGCTCTTAACCACTGGGCCATCTCTGCAGACCAAGACCCAGTTTTCATATATAGAAATGACAGGAGAGTCTCTCTGTGTGTGCATACATTGTATGTGTTTGCGTGAAAGGCACACCCAGTTATTCTTTCACGCATACTCAGTATTTATCATTCACTGTGTGCCAGTCGACAAGTCAGATCTCACACCTGGCTGACTTAATGTTCTTTCCTTGGAAAGCAGGTGGGGCTCACGTGCTCAGGTTCAATTTTAAATCTCACCCCTGTGCACCCTAACTGTGTGGCACTGTGCTCATAATTTTTTTGAGGCTCACTTTTCTCATCCGAAGCATGGGGCAACAGCCTGTATCTGCAGAGGAAGCTCAGGCTACCAAATGCCAGTCCCAGCTGCTCCTATCTTCCCACTTGCTTGCCCAACCCCTTCCCCCCTTGGCAGCCACTTTCCTCTGTGAGCTCGTTTGACATCTGTACCCCTTTACCATACTCACAGGGATGCTGCCAAGCTAAGGACTCTGAAAGCAGTCACCACTGTTACACAGCTCTACAGAGCCACGGGTCTGACTCCAAACTGATCTTCAGTGAGTTGAGATGGCTTCTGATGTCAGCGAGATGTCTCAGGTGTGTGTGTGTGTGTCAACCAAATGCACCCTCTTATCTTCCCCAAGTATGTGACTGACATCACTCCCAACCAGAAAGAGCAGTGTTAGGAGTCCGGAAGTGTGCCTCAGTTTCTTCTCTATGGGGGGCACTTTAACAAACAGATACCCCATTTGCCCCTCACAGTGGGGTTGCTGAGGGCAGAGGTGAATGCGGAAAAGTCTCAGAGTACGATGTAGGAGGGGGTCATAAGTATGCGCTCTTCTATGAAAACCATCACAAGTTGATTTGAACGCATGTTAGGAACATAATGAGGCAAAGCAAGCCAACATTTTCTGAAGCTGGTTTGAGTTGTTTTCTTGAAGTGAATTCATCTTGAAGTTGTTGGTTTTCTCCTTTGTAGCAGTAGGCATAGCAAGAGGCTGCCAGATCTCAGCCTTGTGGTGTGTGTATGTGTGTGTGTGTGTGTGTGTGTGTGTGTGTGTGTGTGTGTGTAACCTAGGCTTCTGCTCTGCAGTGTGAGGCATGGTGGAAGCCCCAGCAGTCGTTGTCCTTGTTCCTAGGGTGGCACCTGGAACATCCAGGATGTCTGAGCATCCCAGCTGCTCAGGATGCACAGAGAAGGGACGGAAGAAAGTAGATCTGGTCTCTTGGGTCAGCATCCAGTCGGAGCAGCCTCAGACTGGAGCTGGCCAGAGTAAAACTGAAATGTTCAGTCTGAGGCAGGAGGGGTCGGGGAGTCAGAGAACTGGGCACCTGCTCCCCAGGGCGGGTTCATCTCCCTTGATGGGATTAAGTGCTTGCGTCTTAAAAGAGGAATCTTCCGCTTGCCTTCTTAGTATCCACAACTTTGACCTCTTCCTTCCAGAAGGCAGGACACAGTTCAGATCTATCACTTGAGCAGGAATGTAGGAAGGGACAGAGTGGCTTTATCAAGTGGTTACTGCAAGCTGGGGGCGATGAGGTCACCTAAGTGTTATCTGTTTCATCTCTGAATGAATCGGTTAGCCTTAGCTGTCATCTTGACACAGGAATTGCCTAGATCTGATTGGCTGGTGGGCATGCCCATGGGGGAATTAACTGATGAAGGAGGAAATTGCTCACTATGAATGACACTATCCCTAAACAGATGATTTCTGGCTGTGTACGCAAGTCAGCCAAGCATGAGCCTAGGACGGAGCCAGAGAGTGAGTCACCGAGCAGTGTTTCTTCATGGCTTCTGCGTCAGGTTCTTGCCCTGATGTCCCTCAAAGATAGACTGTCACCTGTAGTGTAAGCTGAATAGCGTGTTTTCTTCCCTAAGTTGCTTTTGGTTGGAGTGTTTAATCACAGAAAAGCAGGGAAGAAGGAAATTAGCACCAAGATCTTGCTGTGATGCAGCTGAGTGTGTGGGTTTTACGCCTTTGAGGTATTCTGTTGCAGGACTGCGGAAGATTTTGGAATTTAAGCTGGGAAAAACGATTGAGTGTTCAGAGATTCATGGAATGTTTTGTGGGAACTTAGATGCCGAGAGTGTAGAGAGAGTATGGACTGTGGAGGCCTAGCTCGTGAGGTTTCAGGAGGAGGTAATTTCTATCTTTGCTATCTGTGTGATATTTTGAATTAAGAACCTGTGTTTGGGCTGGTAAGATGGCTCAGCAGGTAAGAGCACTGGCTGCTCTTCCGAAGGACCTGAGTTCAAATCCCAGCAATCACATGGTGGCTCACAACCACCCGATCTGGGGCCCTCTTCTGGTGTGTCTGAAAACAGCTACAATGTCCTTATGTATAATAATATATCTTTGGGCCAGAGCAAGCAGAGGTCTGAAAATTCAATTTCCAACAACCACATGAAGGCTCTATACAGCTGTACAGCTACAATGTACTCACATACATAAAATGAATAAATAAATCTTTAAAAAAAAGAACTTGTGGTCGCTGTCAGCTAGGGTCGAAGAATCATCTAGGATTAATAAAAGACCAACTTATTGAGGTAAACTTCTCTCTGTGTTTCATTAGGACAACGGAAAGGATTTCCTCAGGGCTGTACCCTGAAGCTAATGTTCAAGTGGCACCTGGACTTGACAGTGCATAAGAGTCTCCCCTGTGGTAACAGATTTAAAGGTATGAAATCTGCAGGACTAAGGGAATCATGCCAAGCATGAAGCCAGGCAATGGCCTGCAGGGTTGGCGTTGGTGAAGAAAGGCCAAGAGGGGCCGCTGGGGAAGCTGCAGCCTCAGTTCTAAGGGAGCCTCCAGGATATCAGAAATGGTGGGAGTGTGGGATGTTTACCAAGGACAGAAACAAGTGTGGGTGGAACTGACCTCAGACTAGGAGACAAGCCTTGTGTGCCAGGAATGGCAGAGCTGGGAAGTCAGGCTGATCACGCCCTTTGGAGTCCAGAAGATCACGAATGAGCTCCAGATGTCAGACCCTGAGCTACACAATTCAGACTCACACTTCTGGATTCAGACTCACACTTCTGGATTCAGACTCACACTTCTGGATTCAGACTCCTCACACTTCTGGATTCAGACTCCTCACACTTCTGGATTCAGACTCCTCACACTTCTGGATTCAGACTCTTCACACTTCTGGATTCAGACTCACACTTCTGGATTCAGACTCCTCACACTTCTGGATTCAGACTCACACTTCTGAATTCAGACTCACACTTCTGGATTCAGACTCCTCACACTTCTGGATTTTAGTTTTGCTTTGACCTTTCCTTGTGGGATAAGAAAGTTTATAACTTGTGGATTTTTTTTTAAATTATTATTTTGTTGAAGTTCACAGTTAAGAGACTTCGGATTTTACAAAGGACCTTGGACTTTTAAAGTGCTGAAAAATTTAAAGATTGGGGCTTTTAAAGCTATATTGTATTTTTTTTCTGTAGAAATGATTTTTTAATATTTTCAACTGTTAATATTCAACAAACAGAATAAATTATTTTAAGATATATTTCATTGTATGTCTCCCTTCTCATTTCTGATGTTATTAATGTGGATACTGTCTCTGTGCCCTCTGGTTAGTCTGGCTAAGGTTGATTTTCTCAAAGAACCAGCTCCTGGTTTTGTTAATTCTTTGTATAGTTCTTTTTTCTTCTATTTGGTTGATTTCAGCCCTGAGTTTGATTATTTCCTGCCCTCTACTCCTCTTGGGTGTATTTGCTTTTTTTTTTTTTTTGTTCCCTAGAGCTTTCAGGTGTGCTGTAAGCTGTAAGGTGTAGTATAAGCTCTCTTCAGCTTCTTTTTGGAGGCACTTAGAGCTATGAGTTTTCCTCTTACCACTGCTTTCAGTGTGTCCCACAAGTTTTGGTATGATGTGTCTTCATTTTCATTAAATTCTAAAAAGCCTTTAATTTCTTTCTTTATTTCTTCCTTGACCAAGTTATCATTGAGCAGAGAGCTGTTCAGCTTCCATGTGTATGTGTGCTTTCTGTTGTTTTTGTTGGTATTTAAGACCAGTCTTAGTCTGTGGTGATCTGATAGGGTCCATGGGATTATTTCAATCTTCTTGTATTTGTTGAGACCTGTTCAACGAACAGTTATATGGACAATTTTGGAGAAGGTATCGTGAGGTGCTGAGAAGAAGGTATATTCTTTTGCTTTAGGATGAAATGTTCTATAAATATCTGTTAGATCCATTTG
Organism: Mus minutoides; assembly: GCA_902729485.2. Taxonomy (NCBI): domain Eukaryota; kingdom Metazoa; phylum Chordata; class Mammalia; order Rodentia; family Muridae; genus Mus; species Mus minutoides. Next base: position 112,356 of record LR751772.1, read on the forward strand.
GTTCATGACTTCTGTTAGTTTCACTGTGTTTCTGTTTAGTTTCTGTTTCCATGATCTGCCTATTGCAGAGAGTGGGGTGTTGAAGTCTCCCATTATTATTGTATGGGGTGCAATGTGTGCTTTGATCTTTAATAAAGTTTCTTTTATGAATGTGGGTGCCCTTGCACATGGAGCATAGATGTTCAGAATTGAAAGTTCATCTTGGTAGATTTTCCCTTTGACCAGTATGAAGTTTCCTTCCTTATCTTTTTTTGATAACCTTTAGTTGAAAGCTAATTTTATTCGATATTAGAATGGCTACTCCAACTTGTTTCTTGGGACCATTTGCTTTGAAAATTGTTTTCCAACCTTTCACTCTGAGGTAGTGTCTGTCTTTATCACTGAGGTGCATTTCCTGTATGCAGCAAAATGTTGGGTCCTGTTTATGTATCCAGTCTGTTAAGTCTATGTCTTTTGTTGGGGAGCTGAGTCCATTGATGTTTAAGAGATATTAAGGAAAAGTGACTGTTGCTTCCTGTTATTTTTGTTGTTAGAGGTGGAATTGTGTTGTATAGCTCTCTTCTTTTGGGTTTGTTGAAAGATTACTTTCTTGCTTTTTCTAGGGTATAGTTTCCCTCCTTGTGTTGGTGTTTTCCGGTTATTATCCTTTGTAGGGCTGGATTTGTGGAAAGATATTGTGTAAATTTGGTTTTGTTATGGAATATCTTGGTTTCTCCATCTTTGGTAATTGAGAGTTTTGCTGGGTATAGTAGTCTGAACTGGCATTTTTGTTCTCTTAGGGTCTGTTATGACATCTGCCCAGGATCTTCTGGCTTTCATAGTCTCTGGTGAGAAGTCTAGTGCAATTCTGATAGGTCTGCCTTTATATGCTACTAGACCTTTCTCCCTTACTGCTTTTAATATTCTGTCTTTGTTTAGTGCATTTGGTGTTCTGATTATTATGTGACAGGAGGAATTTCTTTTCTGGTCAGTCTATTTGGAGTTCTGTAGGCTTCTTGTATGTTCATGGGCATTTCTTTCTTTAGGTTAGGGAAGTTTTCTTCTATAATTTTGTTGAAGATATTTACTGGCACTTTAAGTTGGGAATTTTCTTTCTCTTCTATACCTATTATCCTTAGGTTTCATCTTCTCATTGTGTCCTGGATTTCCTGAATGTTTTGGGTTAGGAGCTTTTTGCATTTTCTTTGACTGTTGTGTCAGTCAATGTTTTCTTTTTCTTTCTTTTTTTTTTAAATTTATTTTTTATTACATGTAAACACACAGTGGCTGTCTTCGGACACACCAGAAGAAGGAGTCAGATCTCATTATGGGTGGTTGTGAGCCACCATGTGGTTGCTGGGATTTGAACTCAGGATATTTGGAAGAGCAGTCAGTGCTCTTAACCACTGAGCCATCTCTCCAGCCCCCAGTCAATGTGTTCTATGGTATCTTCTGCACCTGAGATTCTGTCTTTTGTCTCTTGTGTTTTGTTGGTGATGCTTGCATCTATGACTCCTGGTCTCTTTCCTAGGTTTCTTTTCGGTTTTTCAAGACAGGGTTTCTTTGTATATCCCTGGCTGTCCTGGAACTCACTTTGTAGACCAGGCTGGCCTCGAACTCAGAAATCTGCCTGCCTCTGTCTCCCCAGTGCTGGGATTAAAGGCATGCACCACCATGCCTGGCTTTCTACTGTGTTTCTTTAAGGGAGTTATTTATGTCCTTCTTACAGTCATCTATCACTATCATAAGAAGTGATTTTAGATCCGAATCTTGCTTTTCTGGTGTGATAGTGTATCCAGGACTTGCTATGGTGAGAAAATTGGGTTCTGATGATGCTAAGTAACCTTGGTTTCTGTTGCTTATGTCCTTATGCTTGCCTCCTGCCATCTGATTATCTCTATCCTGTGATCCATATGGGAGTGGATCTTCCTCTGGGTGTTGTGGAACTGGGTGGGGAGTTCTTGCCCAAGGTCTGCTCAGGGCCTATATTGTATTTTATAATATAATATTAACATGAAGTCTTGGGGACAAGGGATTAAAAGGTTATGGCTTAGAAGTGATATGGTTTTGGGTCAAATGGTAAGGGGTAGAAGGTCCTCATTAGCTTTAATTTCTACCTTGACGTAGCTTGGAGTCAACTGAGTGAAAAGCCTCAGCAGACACTAAGGAATTGCCCAGCCGGTCCTGTGGGAATGTCTATGGGAGACTGATTATTAATTGATGGCCTCAGCCCACTCTGGGTGTCACCATCCATAGGCTATTGGTCGTGGGTTATATAAGAAAACTATTCACTATGAGCTTTGATACATATAAGGACTATGATAAGGTCAAGAGAGCTCAGAGGGTTGGAGGTGTTGTGGGGAGGTTGGTTAGCTTATAATTAAAAGCATAGGCAATAAGAAAACTAAAGTGTATGAAGCACATACATGTAAAGTGTATGCCCGTGTGACAAATGAATATCAAGGCAAGAAACCTGCCGAGCATGAGTCTATGAGTGAGCCAGAGAGCAGCGTTCTCCTCTGTGGTTTCTGCTTCCAACTTCTCCTGCTTTGAGGTATTGCCCTGATGGTCCTCAGAGGTGGACTGTGATCTAGAAGTACAAGCCAAAGAAACTCTTTCTCCTCTAAGTCCTTTGGTCAGAGTGTTTTTACCATGGCAACAGAGATGAGACTGGAAGAGAATCCAAGAGGAAGCTGCAATGACTTGAACCTTAGGGAGGCAACAAACTGGGCAGGGAAAGTGAAAACACCTTCGCTAATGGTTCAAAGCTAACACTGACCTGAAATTAGTTCATCTCTCAACACCACTGTCTGTATCTATGTTTCAAAGTGCTCAATCACTTGCCCATCTACCCAACCACTCACCTATATATCTACCCAACCTCCCACCTACTTATTCATCTACCCACTTATCTATCTATCTATCTATCTATCTATCTATCTATCTATCTATCCATCCATCTTCTATCCATCTATCCATTTCTCTATTCACCCATGATCTCAAACACCCATCTACCTGTTCATCCTCCCACCTACTTATCCATCCATCTATCCATCCATCCATCCATGCATCCATACAACCACCTATCCACCCATCTATGCATCCATCCATAATTCTGAAGTTAATCTACAAGCTGGGAGCTGAGCTATGTGCTATGTAGGAAGGGAGTTTAAAGGCATTTGCAGGAATGAAGCACTGTCACTGGTGGACTCTAGGCAAGTGCTACATTGTTGAGCTATGCCCTCAGCACCCCACTTTGTTGAGCTATGCCCTCAGCACCCCACTTTGAGGCAGGGGCTCTACCACTGAGTCACACCCTCAGTCCCCAGGTCAAAATGACAACCAAATGTTTTCTGTGGTGATGGCAGAGAACGAGGGGTGGAGGAAGCCAGATTCATTGGCCTGGGCTGGAAATGCATTCCCAAGTGACTGGGTTCTTCGGTAATGTCAGCATTTCTTGGAACTGGAGATGAGGAAGGGTCTGCTCCTGAGTCAGATCTCAGGAACACCGAAAGATGAAGGGGAGGAGCAGGGACTCGTCTATGGGATGGTGGCCAGGTGGGAAGGTGGGCCTCCTAAGGCTGAAGCATTCAGCACCTCAAGGGAAAGCAGGTTTTAGCACAGACTCTCCCCAGTTTTTACAAAGTCATCATCTTTGCACAACATACAGGGAAGACCAAACAAAGGCATGACCCAGGGCCAGACTCCCACCTGACTCTGATCCCTGTGGTTATTTGATGAGAGGGTGACAATGGCCTACGTTAATCATTTACCATACTGGGGTGGGCCAGGGCTAGACTTGCCACACACCATAACCTCATTTAATCCCCTGCGTGGCACTCTACAGAGTGGGTTATTATCATGGCCCATTTGCTAGAGGAAGAAACCAAGACAAAGATTGCCTGGCAGGCTGTGGCTGAGCTGAGAGTGAGACCCGGATGCCCCCCCACCCCCACAGCTCAGACCTTTTCCATGCTGACTCAGTCCACGCTGACTCTGAGACACAGTAGAACCTGGCCTGGGTCTCTACCCAGGAAGAAACGGTGAAGGTCTTTGAGCATGGCCTGTAAGTCCTTTTAAAACCTCAAAGAGGATTGTCTGCACAGATGCCTGTGATGTCAGGAGAACTGCTGGCTGCCCTCTGCCACCCAGTCCTGGTCTCAGAGCCCACACCTTTGTGGTGAGATTTTGAACAGGGTTGTCTAGTTTCATGAAGCAGGAAGGGGCAGTGTCATGGTCTCAATGACAAAATAATTACTCAGAGAAGCCTGGCTTTACTCTCAAAACGCTTCATGTGACGTTGTTTTACACTGGACACATGACCTGCTGGTTCCTTGGGACAGTCCTGTAGCTTTCCTCCTTCATGATCTGGCATCACACAGAGACCATAGAAGAGAAAGGGCAAGCCCAGGCATCTGCGGACACCACTGGCAGCAAATCCTTCAGCATTCTGCCCGGGAAAGGGTTAAGCCTAATGCCTCAGCATGATAGCTTAATGCCTTCTGCTCAAGCTCTACCAGGAAGGCTGACAATCCCAGCAGAGCAAACAAAAGGTCAGATTGTTCTGGAGAAAACCAGTCCGGCAGCATCATTTGCCAATAATTTTCTCAACATCTTAAACTTTCTTCTGCTTCCTTGACTTCAACCCAACCTGAAAACAGCCAGGAGACAAGTTCTTCTTTGGGGATCCTGTGAACAAGACTGCTTCAGGGAGAAGGGGTGGCAGGGGGGAGGTAAGGGACATAGCTGGCGACCTAGCAGATGATGCCTTAGGTGGCCAGAAATGCACCCAACGCTAAGGTCCAGAGACCAAGACCAGAGACCAAGAAGGGCAGCTCAAGCCATGACCATGTCTACCTGTCTCTTGAGTGATGGGCAGGGCTGTGGTCCATGTGCGCACTGGTATCTGTTCTAGAACCATCAGTGTGAGTGGTAGATTCTGGGAATGTACCGTGGGTCCCTCAGTCTGTCATGAATGAACGAAGCCTTCTTAAGCCATCCAGCCAAACTTTTGCAGAGGCCTACCTTCTCTGTCACTCAGCGCCCCCACGGCAGCACCGTGCTCGCTCCAGTCACTGCTTGTTGCCAGGCTGGGTGAGATCACCACTTCTAACATTGCCTTCTACCTGAGAGGAGACAAAAGGAAATGTAATGTATTCATTATTATGCATGTTTGCTAATGAGTCAGATCTCTTCCCCCGAGTATGTAAATATTAAAAGCTGATTACCTATCCCCAACCTTCTAAAAGATTCCATATTATACAAATTCACAAACTTTTTTTTTGTCAAAATGGAAATGAAGTTCTTGCCCCTAGAGAGAGAGAGTGCACACCCACTCCTTTAAGATGACTCCTGTGATCTGAATTTTCCTGTCAGAACTCCTGTGCTTTGGCCTCTGTTCTGGATTGCCCTTGAGCTGGGAAGACTTCTCAGGAGAAGAAGGGGTAGCAGGGGAGGAGAGGATTGGCATCCTGACTTCTAGAGACTAGAGGGGCTGGCGGAGGGCACTTGGAGTTGGCTGTGTTTATGGCAGAAACCATAACCACAGTCTCACAAGTGCCTTGAGGAAGGGGCCTGGTGCCACAGATCTGTAATCTCAGCTGCTTGGCAGGCTGAGGTAGAAGGATCACAAGTTCAAGGCCAGCCTAGGAAACTTTGTGAGACTCTGCCGCAGAATGATAAGTAACGAGAGGGCTAGCGAGGGGTAGAGCAGGCTCTTGCCTTACTCATGTGAGGCATTGGGTTCCATCCCTGGGACCCAAGTGCCTCTTGGTGATATGCCATCTTAGCCCAGCACAGCCACCCCTTCCAAGAAAGAAAACCCTGGGGCTAGAATTGCTCCAGATATTGACATGTCATGGGGGTGTCCATGGAAGTGGGGCTCACACAAGGGACCAAATGGGTTTTCTTAACTTTCCATCAAAATGTCCCACACTGCACTGTAACAATAGTTGCTCCTAAGTGTTTACCTGCTACATCTGGGAAATGTGGCTGCCCGCTCACTCTTACAGCATGTGGGGTAGCCACACTCAGTGGCCTAGACTTAGCACACAATCCTCACAGCTGACTGCTACTGTCAGTCAGTGAGAGAGTAGCTTACTGAGCACTTCATTAGCTGAGGCCATCCTGGGTATGGCTGGGTACCACTATGCTGATGCACCTTGGCCAGGACACACAGCGGCCACGGACTAGGTCTGTTCCAGGAACATCATGGATCCAGCGCACTCTAGTTGTGATACTGCTGACTTGAATAAGTGTAAACATTGGGGACCATCAAAATGTCACCCTGACAAGACCATGGTGCAGGTTAGGAGGCAAGGTGTGGCAGGGGCAAGCTTGAGACCACTGCCCAAGCACCTATGTGTACCACAAGACTGAGCCCATCCAGACAGCACGTGCAGATACCGCTCTGCAGGCAGCCATAACGAGAACTGAGCGGGAGCCCATGCAGCATGGTGATGGATGGCCACGGTCCAGCAAAGAGGCAGAAGGGCACTCATGTGAGGAGGCCAAGTCTATGAAGCGCCAAGCACAGGAGTCAGGATTGTTCACTGGTCAGGTACATGAGATCGAAGGACAGCAGTGTGAGCCGGAGAGAAGGCTCGGAGGTTGGGAGTGCATCCTGCTCTTGTTAAGGACCCAGTTTGGTCCCCAGAACCGACATCAGGAGACTCGGCCAACAGTCAGTTCCAGGGATCTGACTCTCTCTGGCCTCTTTAGATACATGTCCATACTGTACAATACAAATGCAAATATTTTTTTTAAGACTGAAAAAAGAGGACAGCATGAATAATAGGAATGATAAAATTCTCAGGAGGGAAGGGCTGGGGCTGTTAGCACTGGACCTTGGGAGTTCAGTAGATCAGCCTTACTTCAGTTGAGGATTTCTCCCCAAATAATGACTAACACCCCCCCCCCAACCCAGGCTAGCTCCAGTTCATCTCCTACTCCAACCTGTGAGCTAAGAATAACTTTCAAAGTTTTTATGTTTCTTTCTTTGCAGTGTTAAGAGATTGGGCTTTGCCTGTGCCAAGCAAATATTCTACTGCTGAACCTTGGCCCCAGGCCAAGTTTTCATATTTTTAAAGAGTTAAGGGGAAAAAAATCAAAAGAAGGACAGCATCCCTCAACATGTGAATACGATATAAATTGAAATGTGAGTGTCCGTGGGTAAAATTCCAACAGGCTGGGACCCACTGTCACAAGCATGGTTACAGTTACATTATAACCTCCGGGCAGAGTCCATCTAAGAGAGGCTGTGTCTGCCCCAACAAAGCTGAAGATATTTAATGTCTGGAAGAAAAAAAAGTTCACCAACAGTGATTTAGTCTGCAAGGCTGTGGATATACCATTGTTCTACAGTTTACTAAATATGTTTGTAGGCCCAAGGCAGCAGGCTTTGAAAGTGTGTGTGTGTATGTGTGTGTGTGTGTGAGAGAGAGAGAGAGAGAGAGAGAGAGAGAGAGAGAAAGAGAGAGAGAGAGACTCATCCAAACGGGTACATGTAGGGAACCAGTCAGTGTCTCTCATTGAGGAGCCTACAGCTGGCTGTCTTGGTTATGCTCCATAAGCTCTCAGATCATCTGGTCTCTTCCCCAAGGCATTGGGGTTACAGCAGTGCGCCATGATGTCCAGCTTTTGATATGGGTACTGGGGATTCGAACCCAGGTCCTTATGCCTGTACAGCCCACTGAACCATGCCCCTAGCCTGAAAGCACTTTATCTAAAGTTTTGAAACTGGTGAGATACTCTCACACAAATTAACGAAGAGACAAGTACTGTCCTAATGTTCCACATACACAGGTGTCCTGAGAGTCCATCTCCTTGTTCCCACAGGGAATTGCCACAGGGAGGGGGTTCAGGTAGCTCCCTCCTTTAGTCCTGCAGGGTGGATTGTGCCCTCTGCTGCAGCAGACTTTGAATCTGTCACCTGATTGTAGGTGACAGAAATTCACATTGAACCCCGACTTTCTTCTTGAGAGTGTCAGGGAATAACTTTATTTTAAAGAGATGATGTAAAAACCTTGGTCTCCAAGTGTCTCCTTACTGTCTCTGAGCATGGCTATCAGAGGCCAGGGCTGCTGGTGAAACTGCCAAACCCAGTCTTAAAGCTACACGAATTACTCTCTCCTTGGTAATTAGAACTCATAGGAGTGGCTGGGAAAGCTTAATAATACAAGACAACAGCATGTGACAACCTAAGTCCATGCTTTCTCTTGGAAACGAAGGACTAGCTCCACGATTTTGCTTGGTAACCATCAGCTGGGGCCAAAGAGGCAAGCACGAGCTGGCCAAGGGCCAGCGCTGGCGTCTGCTGCAGGCTCTACCCTGTTTGACTCTTGTCCACTCTGCCCCACCCTCGTTTCCCCTATTTACCCTTTTTTTTCAGGTCCCAAATAGACGTTTGCACTGAAAAGCCCAGGTGTATATATTTTCAGGAGACAGCAGAGTGTCCCTTGCAGTCTGTCACGTGACTTAGGAATTTTATACATTTCTGCTGGCGCTCCTCAGAGCTTACTCGTTTTACATTGAGTGGCCCTTGCCAGTTTTACGCTCTGGTGACTATGTGCGGGAGTCTGCTGTGGGACAGGAGGAGAGTGACAAGTGCTTTGATGGATTTTATGTGGACCTCCACCTAAGCTGTTGGTGGCTTGGAAATCAATTTTGGTTTTTCCCTTAGGTCTTAACACAGAACCTTGTTACTTTGTTACCCCATTAACACCTTCTGAAGAGAAGAAGGACAAGCGAGGTACAAGAAAGCTAGGAACATGGCTTAGTTGATAAAGTGCCTCCCCTGCTTGAGGACTTGAGTTCAAATCCTGAGCACGGGGCCACGTAGTTGTGATCCCAGCATTGGGAAGACAGAAACAGGGTCCCTGGCACTGTTTAGCTCCTGGCCCCAGTGAGAGAGATTGTCTCAAAATTCAAGGCTAGTATCCAAGAAAAAAAAAACCTCCAGGTTGTCCTTTGGTCCCCACACACTTGTGCGCATACACACACACACACACACACACACACACACACAGTTCAAGGCCATCTTTGGCTACATAGTAAGTTCAAGGTCAGCCTGGCTACACAAAATCCTGTGTCAATTTAAAACATAAAAGGAAGAAATCTATACTTAGTAACCAACTTCTTTCCATTGGATCAGACTTTTTCCTCTTTCCTTCATTTCCTACTGGACCCTAGGTAAGCTTTTTATCTTCAGTCTGCTAGAAGCCTAGCTTGTAGCTATGCAAAGCCTTGCCCTGGTAGGGGAATCCAAGTGGTTACCATCCCTTACCCATCCCAAACAATGCTTCAAGAAACATCTGACTATCCATTTAAGCAACATCTTCTAGCTATCTATGTATCAATCTATGTATCAATCTATGTATCTTTGTATCTATCTATGTATCTATCTATGTATCAATCTATGTATCTATGTATCGATGTATCAATCTATGTATCTATCTTTGTATCTATCTATGTATCTATGTATCTATGTATGTATCTATGTATCTATGTATCTATGTATGTATGTATGTATGTATGTATGTATGTATCTATCTATCTATCTATCTATCTATCTATCTATCTATCTATCTACCAGTCTATCTACCAGTATAACTACCAGTATAACTACTTATCTATCTACCTATCTATGTACCAATGTACCAATCTACCTGCCTATAATTTGCATATGTCCTTTGTATGATGCTGGGGCATCAGAAAGGAATCTTGAATGACATCCAAGATTGTTTGTTTGTTTGTTTGAGACAGGGTTTTACTGACCTGGAACATTGGCAACTAGCCTAGGCTGCATGGTCAGGAAGTTCCACCTTCCTGGTGCTGGGATCACAACTGTGCAATGCCAAGGTGGGGTCTGGGGATTGAACTCAGGTCCTCATGTTTCTGAGGAATGAGCTTTACTGACTGAGCCATCTCTCAGCCCTGTATCCGTGTATCCTTATTATGCTTATATATATATATATATATATATATATATATATATATATATATATATATATATATATCCAAGACAAACAGACAGACAGATGGGGGAGGGGGAGAGGGAGAGGGAGAGGGAGGTGGGAGAGAGGGAGAGGGAAAGAGATTTTCATGTGAACTGAATTGGGTCAAATGTTGACAGCCTGTTTCTTATAATTGCTGTGCCTTTAAAGACTCCCACCAGCCATGCACACAGGCAGGCTTCCAGTTTCACAACTTGCTGTTAACACTTGTGTTGTAGTTTCGATATAAAGCATTCTCTAGAAAGGCTGGTGTGTGGAAGGCTTGGTTACCAGCTGGTGGGATCCAGTCACTGAGTTGAGGCATCTGGTCCCCAGACCCTTCCTGTCTCTCTGCGTCTGACCTTCTTAAGATGAACAGCTTTCCTCTGGGTGCACTCCCTGCCATGGTGGGCCTCACTGCACCCTCACTGCCATGGAGTCAGGTGGCTGTGGCCTGATACCTCTGAGATGAGGCAGTGCCCAGGAACAGCGAGGGCAGTCTGGTTAACACACGCAGAGCTGCCCACCCTCTAACCCACGTGCTGAAGGGCAGGGGGCAGTATTCACAGCCATTCCATCCCCATCTCCCGTGCTGGGATGTTTGATTCACATCTGGGTTCTGGGGAGAGGCGTGTATTCAGTTCCTTTATTCTCTCCCTTCTTCATTACTCTGACTTTGCTTTAGTGTTGTTTAGGGTTTTCTCCTTGTTAATGTATCTGTGCACCTTATATATTAGTCTATTATTCTGTTCAGATGTTGTAAATTTCTTTCTCTTATTTCCCTCAACCCCTTTCTTTGGGACAGGGTCTCATATAACCCAGGCAGACCTGGAAACCACTTCATAGCTGAAGCTGACCTCTGATCCTCCTGTCTTGGCCTCTCAAGGGCTGGGATTACAGGAACATGCTGTCACATATAACTCAAAATAACAACATTATTTTTTCCATTGATGGGCTTGAACCCGGGGCCTGTGGATACTAGGCACATCGTGGGCTGCAGCTCTAGTCCTACACGTTTGGAATGTCTTTCCTCAGTCTTCTATTATTTCCTTTATTTCTGGAATTAAAAAGGTATTATTTTAAATTGTATTCTACGTGTATGAATATCTCTTTTTGTTTTGTTTTGTTTTGTTTTCCGAGGCAGGGTTTCTCTGTATAGACCTGGCTGTCCTGGAACTCACTTTGTAGACCAGGCTGGCCTTGAACTCAGAAATCCGCCTGCCTCTGCATCGTGAGTGCTGGGATTAAAGGCGTGCGCCACCACCGCCTGGTATGTATGGATATCTCACCTTCATGTATGCCTGTGTATGCCTGGTGCCTGCAGAGGTTAGAAGAAGGTGTTGGATCCCCTGGAACTGGAGTTACAGATAGTTGTAAGCCAACATATGGGTGCGCTAGTAGTCAAACCTGGTTCTCTGGAAGAGCATCCAGTATTTTCAATCACTGAGTCATCTCTCCAGCCCTCTGGCATTTAAAGAAACAAAAACAAAAACAAAATAAAACAGAACAAAAAAACAACAACAAAAACGAATGAAATTTCTTACACACTTAACCAATTACTTTTTAGTTAGGTTTAAAAAAATCATTTCCCTTTTCCTATTTAAAATTTATCTCTGTGTTAAGCTATTCCTGATTTCACCTATTCTAATAAGTCTTTAATTATCTAGAATTTTTCTCTCTTTTTTATTCCAAGTTGTATTTTTGTCTAATGTTGGAAAAAAATAAAATGGGTAATTTTTTTTCTAGTTTACATTAAGGCGGCCAACTGATTGTTGATGGTGCTATAATTTACATTTCTCAGTCACAAACACTAGGAAGAATGTTTTAAGGTATTCAAAGACAAGGAAGTCCAGGCTAGAGGGCCCAGGATCTCAGAGAGCGAGAGATGGCTGCAGTCAAGTCAAACCTCTAGGTTCTTTTCTTTCGAGACATTTACCAAGTCACGAGCAAGAGCAACATGACACCTTAGTGTTTTCCAGTCCCACTGGGCTGTTGAGACAAATGTCACCAGGCCAGCTCAGGCACAAGGGGAAGCAATCTGAGAACCCAGAGTGTAGCTTGGGATTGCAGATGGTGCTGCTTTCGGGGAACTGCTGGAGGGCTGGGGAAGGGACAGCAGAGAATCCAGACAGAAAGGTGTTCCTTAGCCAGAAGCCAAGGATGGAGTGGTCCCTCAAAGACAGGGAGCCTCCACCAACACCCTAGACTTGTGCCATTGAGAAGGGAGCGTCGTAGATAGACAAGAGTGTTTGACAGATAAGCCACGAGGACCTGAGTTCAAATCTTCATCGCCCATGTGAAACCCTGGATGAGGCTGTATGTGCATTTGGAATCCCAGCACTGTGGGAGAGCAGATGCAGGAGGATTACCAGAGCTTGCCAGCTGCCAGCCTAGCTCCAGGGTTAGTGAGGAACCTTGTTACATGGGAGAGAGCAGAGAGTAACAGGGCAGGACACCCACAGTCCTTTTGTGGACTCAACATATACACACACACAGATGCATGAGCCCACACATACAGCACTCCGGACATACACAAAACAAACCTTCCAGGATTTAACTGAGATCCCTTACTCAGGGTAAGGGCAAGACAAATAGATGCTGCACCGGGTCACACCTTAATTTCACATTGAATCAAGAATTGCTTCTGCCATCAGAGCCAGCCAAAAGAAAAGCCACATTTCTCCAAGGAAGATGTACTCTCTCAGAGATCACACATTTTTTTTCAAACACACACACACACACACCAAAACAAAGCCTACCAATCAATCCCCAAGATGAAAAATATGTGTGTGTGTGTGCTTATATATGTATGTATGTAAACACACACACACACATGTTGGGGTGCACTGTGTGAAGGCTGTCACTGTGTATTCAATTGTTGGTTGCTGCACCGGCAGAGAGCTGAGTACTGACCCCATTATCTGGTATTGAGTACCGACCCCATTATCTGGTATTGAGTACTGACCCCATTATCTGATATTGAGTACTGATCCCATTATCTGGTATTGAGTACTGACCCCATTATCTGGTATTGAGTACTGACCCCATTATCTGGTATTGAGTACCGACCCCATTATCTGGTATTGTTATTCTTTTGGCTCATCACCTGTTTCAGTGTTTTGTAAACATATGCCTTCCTCACTTGCTGATTGGCTTAATAAAGATCTGATGGACAATAGCTAGGCAGGAAAGGGAGGGCGGGACTTCCAGGCTGAAAGAGGGTCTTGGGGAGAAGAGTCAGGCAGGGAGATTTGCCAGCCTGACATGGAGGTGCTCAGACGTACCGTACCAGGACGGGGAGAGAGAGATAAAGGCAGGTTGTGAGCTAGGATAATAAGATTAAGTTAGACACGCTAGCTGGAAGGTAGCCTAAGCTAAGGCCTAAGCAATAATAAAAATTAACAAGTGTCTGTGTCATTGTTTACACTGCTGGGGTGTCCAGGAAATCCTATTATGTGTGTATGCATGTATTCATATATAAATGCACATATATGCATATATACACATATATGCATATAGCTCATACACAATTGAAAATCAACTAAGAATTGTGCTTATTTGCCCTCCGCAGACTTTTCTTCCAGAAAAGACTATTCTGGAAGCATGAAAATTCAGCAAAGATGCCCAGCAACATAAGAAGACAAACACACGCAATCTGTTTTGTCTAGGAAAGGCACATGTGAGAAGTTATCCGGTCACGAACCATCAGGGGCCCACATTATGATTTTTACTTTAGTCACTTAAAGAATAAAATGGAATGCAAGAACTTACTGTCAGTTTGCTTCCTTCCTAAGGTATAAATATAAGCAGAGTAAAGCCTCCAGTTACAAAAGGGTTGGGCTGACGAGATGGCTTGGTGGGTATAGGCGCTTGCTGCCTGACATTGCATGTAAAAAGGGGGTGGAGAGAACCCCACAAAGATGCCCTGTATCTTCCACACGTATACTTTGACATATGCTTTCAATTAAAATAACAAGAACAATAAAGATTATCGAATCAGATTCTTGAAACCGACATGCTTCTTACGAGACCACTTTTAAAGATGAATCAAGATAATTTGGAAGCATTGGAATAGCAAATCCCGAGCAAAAAAATGAGAAAACCCACATGATATAAACGCCAGGGAAACTGGAGAAATTCCAGACAGACATTAAGATAAAAACCACAGCAATGGACTTAGGGGAACATATATTTTGCAAAAGAATCCAGCCATCAAGGTGTAATAATTTAACATGTGCCCGGGAACTGACTCACAAAAGGGCTAAAGACAGCCATCTGAGTCCAGGTCTCTACTAGACACATCAAGACCTAAAATTCAAACACACAATAAAAAGTAATAAAGTCAGAGGCTGCAGAGAGGGTACAGTGGGAGAGTACCTGCCACAGAAACCTGAGGATCTGAGCTCAGATGGAGAGAGCAAATCAAGAGAGCCCGTGGAAGGCTGGATGACTCTCTTACCCCAGGGTTCCTATGTCACACTAGGGAGCAGAGGCAGGAGATGCTTCTGAGACAGCTTGCCTGGAGTGTGTGTGCATCGGGGAATAAAAGGCTAGCTTCCAACAAGGTGGGAGGTGAGGACAGAGCACACACACACACACACACACACACACACACACACACACACATTTTAAAAGACAGAGTACGAGAAGAACACATTTAAAAAGGAATAAGTACCCTTGACCGATCCTGCCAGGCCATTCAGTGCCCCAAACTCCAACCCAACCGCAGTGATTCATACATGTCATGGTTTGGAGACAGCCAAGCCTCTGCAGAAAGGAGGTTAGCCTTCACGAGGAGACCTCAATTCCACTGATCGACAACTGACCTTTCCGGCTGCTTGCTCTAGCTCCGGGCTCCTGTGCAGAAGAGGTTGACTTTCACCATGAGCTCTGGGAATTTGCAAAGTCAGAAAAACCTAACATTCAAGTTACAGCTCTTTCATGGAGAGCACCATTACATTCCAGGCAATTGCCTGGGTCTGTTTCCTCCAGTGTTCCCAGCGCCTGCGGAATGAGAGAGAGTACCCGCTCCGTGTTTCCCAGTAGGTGACTAAACCCAGGTTCAGGTCTGAGCCAAGCCCTGGCACCGGCAGCTTGTGAGTCATCCCTAGTAGGTAAGTGCTTCCTGTTCTGCACGGTGAGTTTTGTGTTTTGTGAGCCGTGGTTTTGTTAGTGACTTCCTGGGGCAGAGGAGAGGGGAGGCAGACCTGTTCAGTGTCTAGAGGCGTTTGAAGGGCTTAGCTTGGTTATGTTCCCATTTTAGAGAAAGTAGAAATAAATAAATCTCCCACTTAAAAAGTATTCACTTTGGGGCCAAGGATTCTTGGCTTGTGTCATTTTGTGTCATCCTATGAAGCAGGTAGAGATGAGACTAAGAGGCCACTTCATGCGGCAGCTAGGATTCACTCTCAGCCTGGTTCCAGGCTGTGTGCTAGGAGCCATAGCTTTCAAGGAGGCTGGGTGGAGCTGTGGGGCTGGGAGGATGACTCAATGGGTAAGAGAGCTTGCAGCACAAGCATGAAGACCTGAGTTCAGACCCCAGCACCCATGCAACAAACCAGGTGTGGTCCTGTGAGATGGCAGCCCCAGTGCTGGGGGAGGCAGAGGAAGGTGGATTGCTGGAATTTGCTTTCAGTCTAGTTGGAACTAGACTCATGGAGAGACCCTGTTTCAAAGGGGAAAGGTAGAGAGAGAGAAAGTGTAATAGATAGGACATTAACATGCTTCTCTGACCTCTGTGTGTACGAGCCACAGGTGCGCACATCTGCACATATAACACACACACATGCTGACATACTGGCATACACACATGCACACATACACGCACACGTGCATGTGCGCAGACACACATACACTCAAAAGCAGAATAGGTCCCACCTTAAAATAAAAGTCTCTCCGCTAACCCACAAAGTCTCAGGTTTGCCATCTGCTACGGACTACAGACACAGGATCCTCAGCTAACCCATCTTATCAGCTATATGATCTGAGAATCAAACAAAACCTCTTGAGCGTGGAGGACTAATAGAATCTTCCAGACTGTCAGGCTATGCGGCAGATTAAATCAGAGAAAGCAAGAGCCAGAGAGTGAGCTGTCCACGGGGTGGTTCAGGACAGGTTCAGGACACAGCCTGTGTTCCACGGTCAAGAACTTAAACACACCACAGGGTTCACCGAGGGGGGACAGTGGGGCTCAGGACAAGTCATTGTTAGAAACCATTGCTTCTTCTGCAGTTCCAAGGGATAGAGCTGAGACCTGCTATAGTGTGTGTGTGTGTGTGTGTGTGTGTGTGTGTGTGTGTGAGGGGGGGGGGTTGTTTCCCTTCCAGACTGTTCCCCCAAAGGCCTGCAACAGGGGAACTGCTTTTCTCTTTGGAGGGGGTGGGAGTGTCTCATAACCTGAACAGAGGCTGGCTGGAAAGAAAGTGGACCTGCAGAATTAATTTGCAACTCTGCCGATGCCACCTTTAGAACCTACTCTGGATTCAGCAGGAAAAGTGGTTTGCAAAGGCCCCGCCCCTTGGCCTCCTGGGGGAGGGGACCTCTGCTGTCTGCCTTGCTCCATTTATTGCCCTTGTCACCACCCTGGTCCCCAGGGCCTGAGGCTCTTTGGGGTAGCCAGGGCTGCCCAGGAGCAGAGCTGACAGCTGGAAGCTGGGGGGCGGGGTGACTTCAAAGGCTGGCAAGGATCAAAAGCAGATGGAGGGTCCCAGGCGGTGGGTCCACTCACCTTTCCTAGCACAGGGTTACCTTGACTGAGCGCAGGGGGCCCTCCCTGGTAGAAGGAGAGAGGACAGATGGACCTGGCAGGCTTTGGAGAGAGCCAACACNGGAGCAGAGCTGACAGCTGGAAGCTGGGGGGCGGGGTGACTTCAAAGGCTGGCAAGGATCAAAAGCAGATGGAGGGTCCCAGGCGGTGGGTCCACTCACCTTTCCTAGCACAGGGTTACCTTGACTGAGCGCAGGGGGCCCTCCCTGGTAGAAGGAGAGAGGACAGATGGACCTGGCAGGCTTTGGAGAGAGCCAACACGCATTCATAGAGGGCTTGAAACCGAAGCCTGTTGACAGCACTCAAGGGCTTCTGGGTAGACAGCTGTGGCCCAAATCCAGCCTCGCTGGCCGCCTTACCCCCATTTGACTTCAATTCCAAAAGTGTCTGCTGATCTCTAACAGCCTGGACACCATCTTCCTGAGATGGGGACAGGTGCTCACACAGAAAGCCACCTTCTCCAGGTTCCCGAAGCTCTCAGATCTGATCCATCACCTGGTCCTGCCAAGCTCACTTTTATGGCTGCCACCGCTACCACCTTCTCTGGCCCAGAATGCTGCTGTGGCCTTCACACCCATCTCCCTGGGGCTACTCTGGCTTCCCTCCAGTGTGTTCTCTGCCATCTGAGCCCCGCTTCCTCTCCTTGCATGACCTCAGGTTGTTTCCTGTTATTGCCTTGGAGTGAACCTTTGACCCAGCCTTCTTCTGGCATCTCTTTGTCAGGCTTTCTCAAGCTGCTGCTTCTTCTTCTTCTTCTTCTTCTTCTTCTTCTTCTTCTTCTTCTTCTTCTTCTTCTTCTTCTTCTTCTTCTTTTTTTTTTTGGGGGGTTTTTTGAGACAGGGTTTCTCTGTCTAGCCCTAGCTGTCCTGGAACTCACTTTGTAGACCAGGCTAGCCTCGAACTCAGAAATCCGCCTGCCTCTGCCTCCCGAGTGCTGGGATTAAAGGCGTGCGCCACCACGCCCGGCAAAGCTCGTTCTTCTAAGAAGCCCTTCGCACACACTGTTCCCTCTGTCTGGAATACCATTCCCAGTAGCTCCCCGTCTTTGAACTCTCCTGTGCTTGCCCAGTCCCGCGTGGGTCTCCATTCTTATCTTTTAAACTCCGCTCTATGCACGTTTTGTTTGTGTGCGTTGAGTATGTAATCTCCCTGTGTCCCCCCTCCCCCACCACACTTTAATCTAATGGCCGGGATTTTGTCTATATAAAAGGTCCCTCTGCTAGTCCCCAAATCTCCTACGGGGATTTTCGTAGTGGTTTTCATAAATACTTGTGGCATGATAAATGAATGAACCCTGTGCATGAAGGCACGCATCCAGCCAGTGTTTATTGTATGCTTGTTAAATGTGCCAAACTGCACTACGCGTAGCTTTTACCACCTCTCCAGGCACTGCCTTGATTAACGTCACCTGCACAGCCCCTCTGGGCATCAAGTCTGAGAGGCCTGACCCCCTCTATCTGTAGACATGTGCTGAAGTGATGCTACTGTCCCACACCGTGTAGGAGGCAGCAGTCCACCTGACGTGAGATGCCACCTCCTGGCTGTCACGCCTGGGTTGGCTCTGAGCAAGAGAAAGGGGACGGAGCAGGCGTGCTCAGAGATGCAACAGGGAGAGGGAGCCAGGGATTGCTCCAGACACAGGGGATATGGTGGCAGATCTCACCTACAAGTCCCCATGCCCACAGTGACAATCCAGAGTGGGATCCTGCAGTGGGTGACTCCACACAGAGCCCTACAATTGATTCCCCCACCCCACCCCATCCCTTCCCACCCCATGCCTGTCCCATCTCATGTAGCCCAGGCTGACCTCACGTTCACCTCCTTGTGCTGGATAATAGGTATGCACCACCGTGCCTGACTAACTCTGTGCTGGGAATGGAACACAGAGTGTCACCCATGCTAGGCAAGGATTCTATCAACGGAGCCACATCCCTAGGCCTTGCCTCCTTTCTCATTACCCCAATAGTGTCTCAGAATGGTTTGAAATGGTTTCGTTTTTTCCCCTGGGATCCAGGTCCCACAGTTGAAGTGATAAACCCCCATAACCCACAGAGATGCTGATTTTGTTTTTGAAATATATTTGTCTTAGTCAGGGTTTCTATTCCTGCACAAACATCATGACCAAGAAGCAAATTGGGGAGGAAAGGGTTTATTCGGCTTACATTTCCATACTGCTGTTCATCAAAGGAAGTCAGGACTGGAACTCAAGCAGGAGCTGATGCAGAAGCCATGGAGGGATGTTCTTTACTGGCTTGCTTCCCTTGGCTTGCTCAGCCNCTCTCTTATAGAACCCAAGACTGCCAGCCCAGAGATGGTCCCACCCACAAGGGGCCCTTGATCACTAATTGAGAAAATGCCTCACAGCTAGATCTCATGGAGGCATTTCCCCAACTGAAACTCCTTTTTCTGTGATAATTCCAGCTGTGTCAAGTTGACACAAACCTAGCCAGTACATATATATATATATATATATATAAAATGAATTTTGCTAATTCAGTTATTTTGGCTTTTATATCCCAGGCTTACCTCACTCTGGTGGTCCTCCTGCCTCAAACTTCTGAGTGCTGGGATTACAAATACGCACATGATAGAAATGCACTTTCTGGATTTTCCCTGTACATTTTTCTGGGGACCCTTTCTCCATCTTGTCAATGAAATACCTTGGTGTTCTAGGTCATGACACGAAGACCTAATTGGTTCTTTCTATTGCCCCACAGCGTCCCAGCTGTGCCTACCCACAGCTCAGCGCTAGGCGAGCCCCCAGGTGGTTGGTTAAAATGGATTCCTTATGCCTGGAGGACTTCTTGATGCACACACGCGTGCTTCTCCATGAGTGATTCCCCCAAACAAAGTTTCTGGGGCCTCTCACTTCAAACTGTAAAATCAGTTTGCACAGTGCTCTTGAGAAAGAGTCTTATTCACAACACACTACTCCTTCATGATCTGATTAAAAAAAAACTCTCGGGAAAACACAAGCAATTAATTTATTGACGTGTTTGTAGTGCTGGCTTCAGACCTTGGTCTTCAGCATGTCAGGCAAGCATTCTACCTCTGAGTGATGAGCCTGTCCCTAAAGGATGACGGAAAGTGCTTCTGTACCTGTCTGCACGCCATCTTTCAGGGAAGCACATTCAGTCTGGGGAGCCTCACACAGCCAAGGATGCCCGGTCTGGGTTCCAAGGCTCAGCAGGGCTGTGCTTGTTCTGTGGAGCCCAAAGAGCTTTCGTCTAAGGTGGGGATCAGGGTGTGGGTGGTCAGCTCCAGGCTTATCTCTGCTCCCTTCATGCCAGTTAGTTAGAGTCACCGTCTCTATCACTGGGCCCCCTAATCACATCCTTAGCCTAAAGCAAAAGAGCCTGTGTTGTGTGTGATTCAGGGTCTTGAAATGTCTGTATGCTTGCTTAGAGAGTGGATCCCCTCTTATGGACATTCATGGCGAAGTTCCTTTCGCTTGTTCTTTTTTTTTTTTTTTTTTAAATCCTCTTCCTGTTTTTGAACTTGTGGCCTTGGGATGGAGGCTGAGAACTTTTCAAACAGATGAGGAGCTGCAGGGTCCTAACAGTGCACACATCTGTGGGAGCCTGAGGTTGACGCTGGGTGTCCTCGACTGCTCTCTGCCTTATAAACATGTTGAACGTGTTTGGGGTCGTGTATCTCTTATGAGCTTCCTGGCTCATTCCCTCTCAGCTGAAGTTTTTTTTTTTTTTTTTTTTTTTTTTTTTTTTCACCCAGTGTCTCTGGCCTTCATTACAAATAGGGACAATTTTTATGATCACACCCCAAATCTACAATTGTATCTTATAGCTTTAAAAGTTACATTTTTATTGATTTGTTTTGTGAGTGAGCAGGGTACTAGTCTGCCACAGTGAGCACATGGAGGTCAGAGGACAGCGTGTGTGATTTAGCTCTCTCTCTTCTACCATGTAATCCCTGAGGATTGAGCTCAAATGGCTAGGCTTGGAAGCAAATGCCTTTCCCCTCTAAGCAACCCTCCTAATGCTGTGACCCTTTAATACAGCTCCTCACGTTGTGGTGACCCCTCCAACAAGAAAATTATTTTCACTGTTACCTCATAACTACAATTTTGCTACTATTATGAATCATAATGCAAATATCTGGTTTGTGACCCACTGTGAAAAGTCATTTGACACCCAGAGGGGTCACGACCCACAGGTTGAGAACCACCCCTCTAAGCCATTCCCACCAACCCTGCCATACTGCCTTGAACACGGTCCGAGTTTAATCTTCTCTAAGTGCTGACTCAGGAGAGACATAGCCTGTCTATACAAAGCACAAACAGTGCTTCGTTAATGGTGGATGCCCTAACACTCCCACGGTGGGACTGGCCACCTCTCCTTTCCTTGTGCAGACAGCTGACACATGGAAGCCGCCAAGCCACCTGCGGTATAGAATAGTCTCATGTGCAGGAGCTGTCTGCTTCTAGCTTTTAAAAAAGTATTATTATTACTTATCAGTATTTTTAAATACTTTTATGGATTCTTTGTGAATTTCACATCATGCACCCCAGTCCCATTCATCTCCCTGTCCCTTCTTATCTGCCCACCACCCCTGCCACTTCCTCACCAAAAGAAAATAGAATAAGAAAAAAAAAGCTTGTCATGAAAGCTATGGCGCATCACACAGTATATTCCTCTGTTCACACTTCTTTCATTGCAACGAGTCATTAGTCTTATTCAAAGCCTCTGACTCCTGCTATACTATCAGTACCTGATCCTCACGGGGACTCTTCTTGGATATCCTGTTGTCGCCCTGTGTCATGGAGGTCCTGCAGCTTTGCATCTACAGGGCCAGCCCTTTCATATGCTCCAGCAGGTCATAGATGGGGTAGATGTTGGGGTGGGCAACTCAAAGCCCTGGATCTGGACCTGGGCGGGGGTAGTTGAGCTGGTCAGCCCTCCGGCTGGTTCTCTTGCAACCATGCCACCAGGGTGAGCTCTCCGGCACTGTGCGGGCTAGCTCACCCAATGCCACAGCTGGCAAGGGACAGGGTCAGTTTTCCCATTCTAGTGCCTGTGGGGTCGGCTCACCAGCCATCAGGACCAGCTTTGCTGTGCTGCCCAAGCGAGGTGCAGGGCCCACTCTACCGAATGCTGAAGCCAGGGAAGGGGCAGGGTTGCTGCTAGCCTCCTTTACTTCTCTTTCCACAGTACTTCCTGTGAGCTAGCTTTAAACTGTGAGCAGGCTGAGGTGAGGTGAGCAGACAGGGGTGCTTCCAAAATGGTGTCTCTCTACTCCCTCTCACCAGGAGGAGCGTGTCTGGTGAAGCCAGCAGGGGCCTGCACATTGAATGGCAGCATTCCTCAGCCACCAACCTGTCCTCAGCCACCAACCTGGGTGCTAATGATTTCACCCCTGAATGTCTGTGTTCTGCATCAACTCTTTCACATGGGGGTGGGGAGAGGCCAGAGAATTAAAGAATTTTAAATGTGGAAGAACTGTCAAAATGTTTAGGTTTTACTTTCCTTGCATGAGGGTGTGTGTGTGTAAGCCAGAGGTCAAAGTTATGCATTATGTCCCCAATCCTTCTCAGCGGCTCTCTGCCTTGTTTTTTGAGACAGGGTCTCTCTCTGAACCTGGAGCTCATGCATTCAGGTAGACTGATGCTAGCCTCAGAGGTCCTCCCGTCTCCACCTCACCAGCCTTGGGATTCCATCTGTGCACCACCACGCCTGAGTTGTCTTTTTTTTTTTGGTTTTTCGAGACAGGGTTTCTCTGTATAGCCCTGGCTGTCCTGGAACTCACTTTGTAGACCAGGCTGGCCTCGAACTCAGAAATCCGCCTGCCTCTGCCTCCCGAGTGCTGGGATTAAAGGCGTGCGCCACCACGGAAGTCGGTTCCTCTGCTCACGGTGAGCACTTTACCGACTGAGCCAACTTCATCCTCTAGTGTTTACACATGCTACATGGCTGTCATGCCCTTCCCTCTGATGTACTCTCCCGAGCAGCCCGGGCAGAGCCAGCCAGAGCTTGTGGCAGGCCTCCTGAGCACTAAGGGACCTGCTTGTCTCAGCTGCCTGAATTTTCTCAGGTATCAAATGGTGACCCAGACATTCCCGAGGGCTCCGATGAGGATATCACAGTTGACTGTTGGCAGAGTTCTGAGGATGGAGCATGGTACAGAGCAAGTTCATGTTCCTGCCCGCCCGAGAGTCAGCACTAAGAGGCAGCCACAGAAGAAAGGTCCCTCAGGTTCCATAGGCGCTGACTGGCAGAGCTGAGTTAAGAGCCCCTTAAGCCGGTCTGTCTCCAGGAGCAGGCCTCAGATCAAGATGGTTATGAGGATGCACGTACATCCAGGCTCCCTCAGAGACACGAGTGGCATTGTCTCTGCAGGGTCATCACGCTTGAAAGTGTGGGGCTGAATGTTGGGGGTGGCGTACCAATCTCTGCGTTCTCCTACCCGACACCTCTCCATACAAGGATCATTCTAGTGTTTTAACAGAGGAGCACTTCTCAGTGCTAGTGGAAGCCAAAACCGGTCTTGGAGATGTCCCCTGGGCCATGCTTAACATCCAGGCAGAACCTGCCAGAAAAGGTCAGGCCTGGGAGAATGCAGTGTGGTGTGAACTAGGCCAGGGGTTTAGGTAAATAGACTCCCAACTTCAGTGAGTCACTGTTAGCTTACAATGTGGGCTGAAGCATTCCTGGGGTTTGGGAGCAGGGAGAGAGAGTTGGTTGAATCAGAGTGTTTCCACGCAAGTGTGCAGGCCCACATTAAATCCCAGGGAAGCCAGGCATGGTGGTATGTACTTAACAGTCTCAGTGCTGGGGGGATTGGAGACAGGCAGATTTCTGGGGTTCACTGGCCAGTCAGCCAGTGCTGATCAGCAGTCCCCAGGTTCCATTGGGAGACCCTGACTCAAAAATAAGAGGGACAGTCCTGAGGAAGGACACCTGAGATTGACCTCTAGCTTCGGTGCAAAACACGTGCACACGTGTGTGTCCCCTCTCACAGTGTGCACACACACTCCAAAACAAGCCAAGTGAAAGTCAAAATCAAAACTCAGGTGTGTCAGGAGGGAAGCAATCAGATACCCACACTTGTCCGGTATTCATTTAGTAACCACCACTGCACCCCACCCCCACCCCCGTGTGCCCACTGCGTTTAATTCCTGGGACTCCTGAATGAGGGGAGACATATGGAGCCCTAGCTCCCGAAAGCCAAGGTCCCCATGGCTGGTGAACCTCGCTGGTTGCTCCTCCTTTGTGGGTGTGAGTGGTGAGATTCCTGTGTAGACCAGGCTGGCCTTGAATTTGTGATGCTCCTGCCTCAGGCTCCTGAGTTCTGGGATTACAGATGTCCTCCCCACACCCTGCCTAACAGCTTCTCCTGGCTGAAGAAATGCAAAGCAGAGACCAGGGGACTAGCTCTTTGGGTGGAAAAGGCGCTACAAGCCTTGGCCCATGGGGTAAAAGACATAAAGAGAGGAGAGGAGAGGAGAGGAGAGGAGAGGAGGGGAGGGGAGAGGAGAGGAGGGGAGGGGA
>LR750660.1:0-207402 GCA_902729485.2 Mus minutoides
GCCGGGGCGGCCAGGCCCGAGTCCGCGGAGCGTCCTGGGCGCGGCTGCCGGCGACGTGGCCGGGGACCCGCCACCCTGGCTCCTGGTCCTCCGCACGGCCTCGCCGCGCACTGGCCTGAGCTTCAGCTAGGAAGAGCAGGGGGCGCCACCTCCAGAAGGAGCCGGAACCCGTACCCGTGTTCCTGGGGAGGGTGACGGAGCCACAGGCTAAGCGGAGATGTCACGACCGGTGTCGGTTCATCTCGCCACCCCTGGATGCTTGCAAAAGCCACCTGGGCAGGGAGAAGAGCACGAGCGGCCTCGGGCTAGATTTGACAGACTTAAATTTAGTTGGTTTTTGATAGGACTTTCCCGTTCCGGGTCGCTCCTGACCCTTCCAGATCTCTCCAACATTTCCTGGAGGAGAGGAACTTCCGTTCTTTCTAAGATGAAATAGTCGGGGAGATTGAGGTTTAGGTCCGCGGAGGAGCGTTTCCAAAATAGCCAGACTTGATGAGGGAACGCAGCGCCAGACACCAGGGGTCAAAGACACATCCTCCTGTAAACGGTCCTATCCTCGTGGAACCAGGAATGTGGTGACACCTGTGTGAGTGTTAACATGGGCTGTGAACAGAGTGGCTTCAGTCTGCATCGCCATTTGGGGACAATCTTTCCTGAGAGTGTGCTTGCTACCCGCATTTTCTGCCCCGGGTCGCATGTTCTGAATGAGATAACGCTTTAAAATAGCCCAGATACCTGAACGATAGGACTGTGATGGATCACCTGATTGTCAGGGATCGTGGTTGTCTTTCCATTCCACTCAAAAGAGACTTTTGAAGCCCAGCTCTTGGTAGGTAGAATTGTTTTTCCAGGGTGTTTCTTCATAGGCCTTATTACTTTCCTATTTCTTTCAGCTAACCAAACTCCTAAATCCCACACTAATAGGAACACAGGAGAAAGAACTGCCCCATCCCGGATTCGAAGGAAAATTAATGGCGGTGATTTTTTTTAATCTGGTCTGATTCTGAGTTGACTCGTGTGAGGTGTATTATCCTGTAACTTGCAGATTCTCAGAGTGGTTGACTGTGGCCATGAACCCTTAGGGAGCTGTAGTATTTTTATTATAATAAACACCCAGGGAAACCTAGTAAGACACATTAGTGTTAATGAGTAGGAAAAAAAATAGTCTTTAGGGTCTTAGACAGTTCTTCATGTCAACAGGATTCCAGCTTAATGAGCTCATTCCTGTAGAAGACAGTTGAAATATGTCTTCTTCATAGGTATGCTTTGGAGGGTTTCTAAATGCACACATAGTTAGTGGTACAGGTGTGCTATTACTCTCTTCCTTGAGCTTTAGAAGTAGTAGGGGCAGCCTCAGTTACCAGTTTGCATCTGGAGCACAAATGTTACAGAGTATGAAATCATTGTATGGAGGGTTTTTATAAACCAAGGGAGCCTTAGTGATTATGTCATGAAAGCAAATGTTTTTTTTTGTTTTGTTTTGTTTGTTTTTTTGAGACAGGGTTTCTCTGTATAGCCCTGGCTGTCCTGGAGCTCACTTTGTAGACCAGGCTGGCCTCGAACTCAGAAATCCGCCTGCCTCTGCCTCCCGAGTGCTGGGATTAAAGGTGTGTGCCTGTTTTTAAGTTTTTAAACCCTCTCTCTCCCTGATTCTGCCTCTCATTGCCTTACCTCTGTTTTCAGAGAGAAAAGAACAGTTTTCTCCCTCCCATCTGTTGCTGCCTAAGGCATGGTGGTATGTCCCACTACGGACCCGGAACTTGTGAGCCAATGTGTCCATAGCAGGAAACTTTTGAGATAAACTCACCCATGTTTGAACTGATGTAATTTCACTTGCTGTGATAACTACCAGTTTGCTGGCCGTTCACTTGTTAGTGGTAAAAACGCTGTTCTGATGCCCATATCTGCTGTCATACTACAATGTCAGGTGTCCACATAATCCAAGTAAACTTGGAGAGATTATTTTTAGTATTTACGGCTCAGCTCTGCTTTACAATCTTTGGGCAATCAGAAACAGACCCAGAAATTACTCTAAGCAGAGTACTTTATCTTCTTAGGTGCTATGAATTTCTGTCTTCCTGTCTGTTCTCTTAGGTGGCATATACGTGTTTCTTCTGCCTTCCCGCGTGGTTTGGTGAAATTGTGATCCCATTATATATTCACTGTTATCCCCATTGCAGAGGTGACTGAGCACGGCAGGGTTTCTCCTGCAGTCATTCAGTGTGTTTTATGCATAGAGAAGCATCTCTTCCCACACCTCATCTGCTTTTCCCAGGTTTTTGCTTCTTTGTGTGATGGTTGGAAGCATATGATACATACTGTGATGGTTCTGAACAGGGCAGTGAGGTTCACTGCATTGAGCTTCATTGGAGAATGTGGTTAACTAGCACCTCCTGGTGTTGAGCACTGAGTTTTCTGGTCTTTAATTCTTAAAAGGATATGTTGAGACCCTTAAATTCTTTTTTGTTTCACTTAAATTATACAATTCCAAAATTACAGACTTTTAAAATTCTCTAAGTACTGATATTCATTTTACTAAGTTGCTGTGTTTTCTGGTTATCCATTCTCTAGAGAACACTTAAACAAATTTCAAGATAAAGTTTCATGAAATTGCATTGTCTAAATGTAAATATTGCTAGAGTATTGTCTTTATTTTCCTGTGCTGTACTCTACCCCGTATATATATGTGCCACAAAGGTTTTGAATGCTATGGCATAGTGAAGTTGAGTGTAGGCAAAATATATATTAGAATGGGGTGTGGTCAACCACACCCATAATTCAGCACTTGTGAGGTAAGGCAGGATTGACAAAAGTTGAAGACCAAGTTTGAGTACAAAATGAATTTTAGGCTACACTTAGTTACAGAATGAGACCCTGTTTAAAATCAAGAACAAATAAACATAGGTTAGTCTTCCAGCCTAAATAATTAGCAGTCTTATTTCTTGGTAAGTAAATTGGAACTTAGGAATTAATTAGAAAGCTGTACTTTCAAGGAAAAGTTTAGCAAAAACCCTGAATATTTTCAAAAGTTATTTTTTAAAAGTGGGTACTTAGGCCAAAGAGATGGCCCCCTGGAAGTGGGTACTTAGGCCGAAGAGACGGCCCCTGGTTAAGGTTACATACTGCTCTTGGTGAAGACCCATGTTCAGTTCCCAGCATCCAAATTGGATGGCTCACAGATGCCTATCACTTGAACTGTAAGAGTTACACCTCTGGCCTGTGCAGGCATGTGCACATACTACTGCCAAAGTGAACTCTGGTGGAACCTTTATTCCCAGCACTCTGGAGGTTGAGGCAGGCAGATCTCTGAGTTTAAGCTCAGGTCCATATTTTTGAGTTCCAGACCACTTGTGTCACGGGGTTTAAAAATATTACTTTTAAAATCCAAACAATAGATTAGGATTATCACTATGAATCACTTTTTACAAAAAATGTGCCGTTAGGGCTTGTAGATTTTGTAGAAGTACTATAGGTTGCCTCCTACAGTCCCTGTATGTTGAATGCCAGATTCTTGCTTCCATTTGACATTGTTACTCAGTGAGTCCAACAAAGCCATTCTCAAAAGTTTCATCTTTAGAGTGGTCTCTTAGATGGCCATTATAAATTTTTAAAATCTGGCCTTACATAACACTCTCAGAAAGGAGCTCTCCATGGACATTGTGGACCCAGCGCTCACACCAGTTTGGGGACATGCTGTGTTACTCTGTTGACTGATGGCCATTGATACGCTTTGCATCTCCCCTGTAATCAGAGTCCTAACCCAAGCTTGCTGCAGACTCCACAGTAGTTAGGTGCTAACTTCAAAGTGCAAAGTGGTGTAAATTAGTCCTGTAGAAAGAACACCTGGACCATGTCTGCTCTTGGATGGAGCTGCCCTATTTTAGGGGTGCCTCACTGACAAAGAAGCCCTGTTACAGGGGACTACTGTTTTTTTGACAAACTCATAAACAACTGGGCTACTTAATGTTGCTTTCCAAATGTCATTAGAATGCTTTATAAGCAGGTCCCACCTGCAGATTCCTCCTCCTTCCCCATTGATTTCTTCAGTTTAACACCAGGAAGCTTTTTAATTCATAAGCATTCTTTGAAATTACATTCAAATACAGGACACAGATGATTGCAGCTTCCTACAGCCCCAGACATACAATACATGGACCCGAGGGCACCTTTAAACATTGTATCACTGAATGTAAACTTTATGTCCAAAGACTTGAACAAGTTAATCTGGTAGGCTGGGCTCCTCACTGGCCAGACCTCCTGTTCTCCATTACCTGTGGCTTTGGTAAAGATTCTGC
The DNA here is from genome assembly GCA_902729485.2 of Mus minutoides. Taxonomy (NCBI): domain Eukaryota; kingdom Metazoa; phylum Chordata; class Mammalia; order Rodentia; family Muridae; genus Mus; species Mus minutoides. Next base: position 4,296 of record LR750660.1, read on the forward strand.
GCTGTGCTGGTTCCGTTGCCTTCTGGGCCAGTGCCACTGACACCACTGCATTTATTTTACCGTCTTTAATATTCTACTGAAAGGATTATATCCTCAGGATTCATTAACTTAAAAAAAAATGTGAACTGGTAAATACTTGGGAAATTCAGCATGTGCACTGGAATCTGACTGCATATTGCTTGGGGAAATGTGATTATCTAGTAAAATGACTTGTTTCTTTAAAAGACACTCTCAGAGTTGTTCTTTGAGAGACTGTATACTGCCCTGTTTGCATTGCAAATAAATTTTCTACACTAGGAAAAGGAATAATGCTGGCGTTTTTCTTTCTCTTCTCCCTTCCCCCATACACACCTTTTGAAACCATCAAAACATATTTTCAGAAATGGGGAACCACATAGACTGGTGACATGGATACCCTGAGAGACTGTTCTGGTAGACCACTCTAGTGTCTAGTAGACACTGGGGAACTGGATTCCAGCCCCTGATGCTGGCTTAGGTGACTGCCTGTTTGTCTGAAAGTCGACTAGAGCAGTGCCTTCGTCGCCTTCGTCACTCAGTCCCACAGCACGCATTAGACATAAATATTTGAAAACAAGTACTGTTAAATCTTAATACGTCCTACCCTTCGGTTATCCTGTGCATTAAGTGAGCTATTCCATGGCACACTCTGAACTGTGGTAAAGACTCAATGAAGGTTAGCTGGTGGCCTTAATTACCAGCCTTACATTATTGCCTAGTTTGTGAGATCCACTATTGCAGTGGTAGTAAGCAGTTTCAGTAGTGTTCCTTTCTAATCAACTTGTAGATACTTTCTGCATGTGTGCCTAGCCCTGTATATGCTGCTATTTGAAACAAGTTTGGAGGGAATTAACAAGGTGACTTGCTAGGTGCCTGTGCCCGTGCACAGGCCTGTCAACCTAAGCTTGATTCCTAGCTCCCACAAGACATCAGGAAATAAATGACTCCCAGGAGCTATCCTCTGATCTCCACACCCATCTTTGTGTGTACATTGCACTCTGTCTGTCTTGTCTATCTGTCTCTCCCCCTCACTTCCTCCCTCCCTCTCATACTTGTATAAAACAAAAGTAAATAAGTATAAAAATTAAAGTATAAGTTTGCTTCAAATCTGACCCTTTAATTCCTGTCCCTAAAATATATGCATATATGTACTTGTTACTTTTACAGAATTTACGTTTTTTAAGAAATTGTTTCTTGAAACTCAGGTGAGCACCATTATCTTTCTCATTACTCTGTCCTGCTATGAGTGAATACAATCATTCGTTCCTAAGAACCCAGGTGGTCACAGCCGTCTTCTGCATTTGGTGTTCTCCGTACTTTTCAGCTTCACAGACCATCTGGTTGACTACCTCACTTCACAGTTAGAAAAAGCACAGAGAGGTTAAGCCGATTTGCCCAGTCACACCGATAGCTTTCCTTCCTCAAGAAAAGCATCTAAATCAGTATTCGAGCTGGGGGATTTGGATAGTTCTTGCTCCCTATTCCCAGATCTTCTAGAAAGCTAATTTTGCCATGTTTTTCGGTCATCAAGAGTTAGGTTTGTTTGAGACGGGGTTTTTGTATTGGAACTTTCTTAGCCTTCTGAGTAGTTGGGACGATAGGCTCAGTACTTCAGCTTAATAAATAATGCATTTAAAGTTGCTTTCTGTGTTATGCACTACATCCTGGGACCAGTTGTTAGAACGTAAAAAGAGAGTTTGTTGGTAAATGAGGCCTAACATTCTAGCCGGTCACAGAATCGTTACTATACATTTTGTCTTTTATAACCACAGAGCATTTAGGCTTTGGGTTTTTTGTTTGTTTGTTTGTTTTTGTCACATTTGCAAAATCTTGCATTGCTGTGATCATGTAAGCACACACATATAAGGATTTCTGTGTGCAGTTGAAGTGAGTCCACCAGGGTCCATATACATGGAATTCTTTTCTAGTCTTTTTGAGTTGGGGCCTCACTTTGTAGTCCAGGTTGGATCTCACTAGATAGCCTAGGCCAGCCTCAAATTTGTGTTAATGCGTCTGTATCAGCCTCCGAAGAACAGGACTTACAGGTGGGCCTACCACACTCACTCAAGTGTTTTCTAGCCTTGATTAGTATCTTTACTGCTTTTAAGTCAGTACAAAAGTGAAAATGCTGGGCTTATATTGAGAGCCAGGGAACATGGTGGTACAGTCATTCATAGAGATTTTATCTGTATTTTCTGAAGAAGAATCTGTGGTACAGTTGGCCTGGGGAGGTAGTGGTTGCCAAGCACGAAGACCTGAGTTTAATCCTCATTACCCAAATAGAAAAAAGCTAGGTGTGGTGGCCTGTTTGTAATCCAAGCATTGGAGATGCTAAGATAGGCAGATCCCTGAGACTTGATAGTTCTGGTCAGTGAGAGTCCCCTGTCTCAGAAAGGCAGAAAGCACCTGAGGAAAGATACCTGAGTTGCTCTCTGACTCCTCAGCCATGAGCACATCCCCACACATAAAAGAATCTATATCAGTATCCCTAGCCATCAGAGAGATACCTCAGCCCAGTCAGAATGGCCAGCATCAATAAATCTGACAACAAATGTTGGAGAGGATGTGGAAAAGGAAGCCTTATTCACTGCTGGTGGGGGGGAACAGTCACTTTGAGAACCTGCTTGGAGCTTTCTCAAGAAGTTAAAAACAAATAGCTATATCACCCAGCTACTTTCCTGGACAAATACCCAAAGAACACCAAACTACCATAGAGGTGTTTGCATTCCCATATTTATTGCTGCTCTATTCACTATAGCAAAAGATTGCAATCAACCTACTTGTTTATCAGCAGATGAGTGGATAACAAAAATTTGGTATATGTATGTAAAATGGAATACTACTCTGTTCTTAAAAATAAGTCAGAAAATTTGCACGAAAGTGGATAGACTTAGAATGTATCTTAGAAAGGAAAAAAATGGTTCTCCTCATGCAGAACCTAACAAATAATATATGTGCATGTGGCTACAGTAAGTATACGTGTGGATACAATGTATCATACGGGAGAGAGGATGGGAAAAGTAAACATTAGGAAGGAGGACAAACTGATGCAGGTAATGAGCATGCCTGTGAAAGGAGAGAGAGCCAAGTGTGTGTCTAGGTCTAACTCGTGAATTGGCAGTTTGGTGGAAGACCAGAGCATGCAGAGAGACTCAAGAGGCTAAGAGATGGCTCAGAGATTAAGGGCACTGACTGCTCATCCAAAGGACCCAGGTTTGATTCCTAGCACTGGCATGGCATCTCACAGGCTCACGGAAGTCAGTAACCCCGTGTCCTCTTCAGGCTTCTTCAGACACCAAGCAGAACAGCCATCTACATAAAGTAAACTAATAAAAAAGTTGAAAGTACCTATTTATATTGGCAATAAAACTGCAATCCAGTGTATGGCTTCTGTCTTGAATGGCCACGCCAACTGTATAGAAGTCCATTTAGTTTCATAGTGTTTTAGTATTACTTAGTTTCTCTTCCTGGTTTTTTGTTGTTCTTTTGTTTGTTTGTTTTAAATTTATGACCTTTTTTTAAATAATAAAGTTTGAAATTTAAACAAGGACAGTGACACAATAATAAGTGTCCCACTTAGCCTGCTGTATCTAGGAAGTCCCCCATGAATACCTGTCCAGGTGCTCTGTGGTAGCCATTGTGTTTATGCCAGCTGCAAAGCATAGAAGTTATGCATGAAGAGTGCCCAACCCCCAAACTTGTGTTACTTCACTCAAACTTGTGTTACTGTGAGACTCTGCCCCTCCTCATCTCCTTCTCCCAGTTGGAGAGCTAAGGAGGAGAAAGGGTTGATGCTGACTAACACAGGAAGTTGAATTTTTTTTGTTACTATTATCTTTAATATGCATTGGTGTTTTGCTTTGCATTTATGTCTGTGTGAGGGTGTCTGATCCCCTGGAACTGGAGTTACAGACAGGTGTGAGCCACTATGTGGTTGCTGGGAATTGAACTCAGGATCTCTGGAAGAGCAGCCAGTGCTCTTAACTCTGAACCATCTTATCTCTCTAGTCCCACGAAGTGGAATTCTTAGTTCGAGAGAAAAGGAGGTGGGTGCTGTGTTACTCAATCTTAATTGTCACCTAGGAGATTAGAGTACACCTCTAGGTGGCTATTCGGGGCTCCCAATGTGAGTAGGTCCTGCAGACAGTGACTTAATAAGTGCATTACTCCCTGATTAAGTCGTTGTGATGGGATTATTGGAGGTGGTGAAATGTCAGTCTAGCTGGAGGAAGCAGCCATTGAGGTCATGTCCTTGAGACTGTGTCCTAGGCTAATCCATTCTGATATCCCCTTTCTCTGCCTCCTAGCTGCCATGATGTGGATTGTTCTGCCTGCCCAGTTCACTTCCTGCTCATGAAACTGAGCTGAGCTGAGCTGAGCTGAGCCTCTCTCCCTTAGGCTGTTCTGTCAGGTGTTTTGTCTCAGCCAGGAGAAAATCCTGACTACTGAGGCTTTCCTGGGAAGGAATCAGTAAGACACAGAGGAAGTCAGTGTGCAGGGAGGGAGTGCTTGATTGGTTCAGGGTAAGTTTGGTAAAGCTTTAATAGGAGGTCAGAAGATAGAGGTAGGAAGTTGTAAACCAGAAAGATGGTTCACAAAGCCTGGCCACTCATGTTCAGTCAAAGAAACCTCGGGGTAGATGGAGAGGACCGGTCTCACGAGGTGTCCTCACGTTCACACACTCAGCATGGCATGCACACACCCACAGTCACATCAGACAAAACCACGTGTAAAGGGAAAATTTAAAACTAATTGTATTTATGACTTGAAAGTGCATTGGGCAAACTTAATTTTTTTGCAGCTCAAAGCAGCACACTTAATGCAGAATAGGATATGCCCTGAAAAATGCCCTTATTATGTCATGAATTTTTGATGTTTGCCATTCTGGTTGTCTGTTCAATATTTCTTTCTATCCTAAAATCCTACCTAAATAGATTTTATGACCTACGGAAACTGCCCCACTGTATCTGGACAGTACATTAGGAATCACTTGTTTTGAAATAAATGATTCAAATTCCAACTTCTAGGCATGTTTTGTGGCTGTTTGTATTTTATTTTGGTTTTGATTTGGTTTGGAAGACAGTCTTATGTGTCCCAGACTGGCCTAGACTCACAGTGTAGCTGAGGATGACCTTGAACCCATGATCCTCCTTTCTCCATTTCCTAGACATGTTCCACTTTTCAAACTAATTTTAATGTGGTAGAAATGGCTCATTTGCAATCTCATAAACTCTGGCTTTTTGTGGATGGATAACAAGATCTAGACCATTCCACCTAGCAACTACTGGTGAGTATCTCCATATCTGTATCAAGCTATCACAGCAGCTTGTTGAAAATCCTGTGTTTAGAGCTGGAGAGATGGCTCAGAGGTTAAGAGCACTGACTGCTCTTCTGGAGGTCCTGAGTTCAATTCGCAGCAACCACATGGTGGCTCACAACCATCTGTAACAAGACCTGATGCCCTTTTCTGGTGTCTGAAGACAGCTACAGTGTACTTACATATAGTAAATAAAATAAATCTTTTTTAAAAAAAGAAAAGAAAATCCTGTGTTAAAAATGTGTTATATCCTCCCTTTACCCCCACCCCACCCCAGCATCACAGACAGCACTGCCTTCTGTCTTTTTTTTTTGTTGTTGTTGTTGTTTTTCAAGACAGGGTTTCTCTGTGTAGCCCTGGCTGTCCTGGAACTCACTTTGTAGACCAGGCAGGCCTCAAACTCAGAAATCCCCCTGCCTCTGCCTCCCAAGTGCTGGGATTAAAGGTGTACACCACCACTGCCCAGCTTGACTTCTGTCTTATTGTGGTAGATGCATGGTAACCTTTCTCCCAGTGAAGAAACCTTCATGACCATCTACTAAACATGCTCTACTGAAATGGCCTCTTGTAATTGCCATGTAGTTGCATGCTGTCCAGCCCCATGTGGACATTAACTTTAATAAGTTAAATGGAATTTAAATTGCAGCTCTTAGTTTCACTAGTCAAGAGCTTTGTGGATGTTACTGGTGGCCACTGTATTGGAAGGCACCCATTCAGAGAGCTGTCATCATCAGCATTAAGGCTAGAGCAGCAGCTAGCCAGAACCGTGTCCTTCCTACCTAACACTGTTGCTGTGTGATGCACAGAGCTGCCTTTTCTATGCTGAAGCTCACGGTAAGTTAAGTGATGCGGTAGCCTCTCATCACTTTGGCTTACTACTGTTGATGGAGGTCACACATGTGAATTGTGTGAAGTAAGTGTTCTTGTGAAGAATGAACAAGAACAAAATTTTGTAGTTTGTTTTGTAGCCTTTACACTGACTGCTCAGAGGTTTGTTTGTTTGTTTGTTTTCAAATAAACAAAAACTAATTGCAGGTTTTCACACTTTCCATGAAGTGGACATGCTCTCAGATTACAATTTCATTTCTCTTTTTCAGGTAGAGGGAAAATGCCTTACTTAGGCCATTACACTAAGAGTCCCTGTAATGCATGGCTTGGTGAATTTTTACAAACAACCCTTGAACAGCAGTCTCCTTCCAGTCGCACCCCACCCACTCCCATCCCTCCCAAGTGTGAATTCTGTCTGCTACACTGGTTTGTAGCAATGGCAGTTAGTTGGCCTATTCTTGAACTTTATGGTAATATATACTCATTTCTGTATGTCTTCTTTGCCTCGAATGTTGCTTTAGCCAGGTTGTGTTTTATTAATATATTTAGTACTGTTAAAAATATGCTAGGTTTTCTTAGTCTGCTGTTGATAGGCATTTGTATAAGCTTCAGTTTGGGTCTAAAACAAATGTACCGTGCTGTGAATGCTTGTCCTGCTCCTTTTAGAGAACATTTGTGTACCTGTTTCTGTGTAACACACTTTTAAGAGTGGAATATTGGGTCAAAAGGTGTACATGTTTTCAGTATGAATAAATACTGCCACATTGCTATTCGGAGCCGCACTAAGCAGCGTTTGGGCTTCTGAATGGGCACCTCATTCTCCATCAGTGCTCGCCAGCTTTCTCGCTTAACTGGATGTTAGCTCTGGCTGGGGCTAGTGGCACGTGTCTCTAATCCTAGCCTTGGCCTATTCCAGGCCAGTCAGTCAAGCCTACATAGTGAGATTCTGTCTCAAAACAAAACAAAACAACTGTCTCAGTCTAATCTAAAGCTCTTATCTTTTATTACACATTTTAAACAATCTTAAAATTTCAAATTTAACCTATTTATCTTAAATTACCATAGTATAATATTTGACATAGTATAATAAGTGTCAAATGGTCTTTGGAATCAGGTACATACAGTTTTTGTTTTGTTTTGTTTTGTTTTGTTTTGTTTTAAGGTAGGCTTGAAAGAAGCAAAAGATAAGTCGAGGTCTTAGAAGGAACAGAAAGTACTGAAATAGTCATCAGCTGCTGAGGAGTCTCGTGAGTGGATAAGATTGCATGAGGAGCCTGCCCATGTAGAATGTCCATGCTACTTTCTAAACCTTGTAGGCCTTCTTTTCTATACTGCGAATACTATACTTTTCTATAATGGATTTGAATACTGACTAGAGATCGATTTTCAGAGCTCCCTCTGCTGGTGTCCTAGCCGTAATTAAGATATCTTCTTGCCCTAATTTGTGCTGGGCTCTAATGGAGTATAATAAATTTGAGAAAGAAATTAATTTCAAGGTCCATTAAAAAGAGATGAAATAGATGTTTGTAGCAAATGAAATGGAAAAATAGAAAGGCTTGTTTATTTCTTTTAGAATTCAGACTAAGCTATTGAGTCTTTTTTGAGTTACAGGGAGGATACTTGTGATGGTATTGGAAGCTTTCCATTTCAAACAGTACTTTATACTTTATTACACTGAGGGCGGGTAGGGCATCGTGCTAGGAATCAATGCAGGGTCACCTTTGCAAGTTGATGATACTGCAAAAGCACTCCCCCTGGCTCTTTTTAACTAAAAGAGCAACTTTTCATGGAAGAAGCCCAAAATTCATCAGCAAACTGGTTGGGTTCTAGATAATGCTACCAGTGGCCATTTAGAACCTACATTTAGTTCATTTATATTTAGATAATCGGATTAGGTATGGATCCAGTTAAAAGAGAAATTATTCTGAAGGGTACCTAAGGGTAGGCTTAACTTTTTATTGCCTGGGGCATCTCACATCTAACTGGTAGCTACTTGTGGCGAGGTCCGTGACTAGTAGATGTGGCTTCACCCTCTTTCTAACTATAACTGGATCTGTTTGGTTTGATTTGGACAGGATTTCTCTGCTGTGTAGCCTGTCCTGGCATGTGCCACATGCCCCAGGAATTCCCCTCTGCCTGTTAGAGTTGCTATTTGAGAAGAAATCTATTTGATATTTTGACTTTAGCTGTTTTGATAATATGTACAATGGAAAGGCTTCTATTTAAGAAAACTAACCATAAGAAAATTGAAGAATGTATTCTGATTGCTTTTGTAATAGAACACCCTTGGGGCTGGAGAGATGCTTCAGTGGTTAAGACCATATTCTGTTCTCACAGAGGACTGAGTTAAGTTCTCAGCACCCACACTGGGCAGTTCACAACAACCCTGTAACTCTAGCTTCAGGGATCTAATACTTTCTTCTGGCTTCTGCAGACACCTACATTTATGTATACATGCCAAACACAGACATATACATGTAAATGTAAGTAAAATTTTATTTTTTGAGACACTCTCTCTAGTAGGTCCAGCTGGCCTAGAACTTGATATGTAGACCAGGCTAGGCTCAAACTCCTACAGATCTGCCTACCTCTGTTTCCTCAGGGCTAGGACTAAAGGTGTGCACCACTATACCACCCATATCCCTCAAAAAAATCTTATAAAGAAATAACTAGCTGGGCAGTGGTGGCGCATGCCTTTAATCCCAGCACTTGGGAGGCAGAGGCAGGCAGATTTCTGAGTTCGAGGCCAACCTGGTCTACAAAGTGAGTTCCAGGACAGCCAGGGCTACACAGAGAAACCCTGTCTCAAAAAAAAAAGAAAAGAAAAGAAAAGAAAAGAAAAGAAAAGAAAAGAAAAAGAAATAACTAATTAATGAGACCCTTTGATACTTTTTTATTAGAACTAACATCTTTAGATAATTGTTCCCTTTGATATTTAAAGTATTTATAAAAAGAATTTGTAATGGAGGATCACTGAGATGGACAAAGAATTGAATATCTAGGAAAGACAGAAGACCCATCCATGGTGAAAGTGAAAAATAACAGCTCTTTTGCAAAGAACTCTCTTCAGGGGCCTAGACTGCAAGGCCACTAACAACTCTGGTCGGGCGGACGTTGTTTGGTGCCTCCAGGTCCTCCCTTCCCCTGTTAGCCCTGCTTACATACTTGCTCCGCTGCCTTCCCACCCTCTTCTCTCAGTGGCTTTGTGAACAAGAAGCTGACACCTTAGGGAGCCCACTCTCCATTTCCCTCTTTATGTCCCTCTAGAGCTTCCTCAGGTTCAATCCAAATTTTACAGGGAAACATAATAAAGCAGAAAAAAATAAATAAATGCAGTAAACACTGACCCATCTTTTTAATGGAGCATTACTTACTGAGCAAAATAAAAATACCTAGTTTTGTTGTTTAGGGCTAATGATAGAAAAGTAAATTTAAACAAACAAACAAACAAAGGCTGGGTGCTGGAGACACAGGCCTTTAATCCCAGCACATAGCAGAGGCAATTTGATCTCTGAGTTCTAGGCCAGCCTGATCTACAGAGCAAGTTTCAAGACATCCAGGGCTATAGCGATAAAATTTGACCCAAAAAGTACAGTGCCATTTTGAATGTTCTTCTAGGAATATCTACAGTTTCATATGCATGTAAATATGTATGAACTGTACTTTGCATAGCCTCAGAATTGCCCTTAGAGCCATGTGGTCTAAAGCGGGGTGTGGTGGCTCATCCGTGTAACTCCAGAACTCAGGGAGACTTAGATGGCTGACAGTTCCAGCCTGGACGACTATAAATCTTAGTGCAAGCCTCATTTTCAGGATAGTTTTGATAGTGTAAATAACCTCAAGCAGAGTACAAATTCCTTACCATGCCAGGTATGATGGCAGACACCTTTGTCCCAGCATAGGTAGGTCCCTGAGGATGAGGCCAGCCTGGTCTACAGAGGAAGGGCCTGTCCAAAACAATAATGACAAAAGTTACAGCGAAAGTCTTTTGGAAAAGCTAATGTATAATTAATTGTATTCACTTGGGGCTTGTAGGTTACGTTTCTCTTACTGGCGTTAGTGTTACTGTGAATGGAGAAAGTTTGGTAGACAATGTTAATCCACTTTACCTCTTCCCCTTAAGAGCTCTCTCTCTGTGCTAGCTCCAGATCTGTTAGCTTTGTGATTAGAGGCCTGTGTACCTGCTCCGTGCTCCTCCTCTGCAAGGTTAGCAGGCTGCCCTGGCCTTGCTCCTTTGTTGGTGTTGAGCTGAGTGGTGCCTGAGAAATAAATGCTGGCATGTGTCTCAGCACTGGTTGTCGGCCGATTGGGGGGGGGGGGGGGCTTTCATTCGGCACCTTCTGCCCCCACCTCTGATTTCATTTTCAATTTCAAATATTTCTTTTACAGGTGCAGGAAAACTCCCCAGGACACAGAGCTGGACTGGAGCCTTTCTTTGATTTTATTGTTTCTATTAACGGTTCAAGATTAGTAAGTTCAACCTTTTATAATTTTGTACATAGAACTTTGTAATTTTCTTCAAAGTGGAATTTTAAAAATTGTCTAGGTTAGGTGTGTATCAACTACCATTTAGAAATGATCATGTTAGGAGCTACTAAGATTTCTCCTTTGGTAAAGGCCCTTGCCACAGAAGTCCCAGGACCTGAATCAGTCTCTGAAACACATGCAAGAGACTGAGAAAATTGACTCAAGAATTTCTTCTTACCTCCACATATGTACTACAGAACATGAGTGCAAGCTCTTGTGTGCTCTCACAGTCCCCCCTCCTCCTCCCCTCCCCCCACACAATCAGGTGTTCACATAATATATTTAAATTTTATTTGTTTTGTTTCTTCAAGGCAGGGTCTCACTATATAGCCCAGAACTTGCTCTGTAGACTAGGCTAGCCTGAAACTCACAGAGATTTACTTGCCTCTGTGTCCTGAATCCTAGAATCAAAGGTGTGCACCCTTGTGCCCAACATATTTAAATTTTTAAGAGAATAATGCTAATAAACATTAAAGTCTCACATCATCTTAGAGAAGTAGAATCTCTTCAGATTTGAACTTCATATATTAAAGTTTGATTTTTCTAAACTATTGACAAACAAACTAGGAAAACGGGGCTTCCGTGTCAATATTCATGGATCCCAGTCCCATGATACATAAATTTATTGGAACAAGAAAAAAAGTTTTTCTCAAAGAAAGAAAGAGTTATTCTTTAAAAGCTGCTTTTTCTAAACTGTCTTCAATTTACTACTGATATAATCTGTTAAAAAAGAAATTATGTAACTTCCACAAAGGGAATTCTTAAAACAGTATTTGGCTGGCTTTGTTTTATAATGGTCTTATTAAGTTTTTGCTCATAGTTTGTCTTGTTTCTGACATAATGGCCTTTGGTTATACATTAACATTATTTCTCCCCTTTTGCCTTTTAGCCCTAATAAGCAACGGAACATATATTAGAAAGGTCTAAAATTAGACTTTAAGGTCAACACATAATTTAGATTTTAAAAGCAAAGTCATTGTAACTTTGTTAGATGCGACTTCTTATTTTCTTATTTTATATTTTGTTGCTTGACCCTCCCAGTGTGGGCTTGGTATTCCATGGTTAGATATTAGAAAAAGCAGTCTGATCAGATAATACTGAGAGTTCTTAATTTCCTAACATCCTTTTACTTGGAGAAATATTTGAATGTCAATACAACTTTAGCCTGATGAGTGTGTATTTATACTAATTATTGAATTACTTTATGAGATGCTTAAACTAATAATTAACATTATTTTTAATTATTAAAGGCTATGATTTCTCTGTTTTTAGAATAAAGACAATGACACTCTGAAGGACCTGCTGAAAGCCAACGTTGAGAAGCCTGTAAAAATGCTCATCTACAGCAGCAAAACCCTGGAGCTGCGGGAGGCCTCGGTCACACCGAGCAACTTGTGGGGCGGCCAGGGCTTGTTGGGGGTTAGCATCCGTTTCTGCAGCTTTGACGGGGCCAACGAAAATGTTTGGCATGTGCTGGTAGGTACTGACGTGAACTGCTCCTGGGGGTGTAAGCATAGTGTAGAAAGCAGGAGGGCACTGTCATCTCCAGGTTGGGAAGGTTATAGAGATTAAGGATTGTATTCTATTATGGAGACGCTAGGGTTTTTTTCATTTCTGAAAAGTCAGCATCCATTGCCGTTTAGGTACGGGTTATCAGCATCCATTGTCGTTTAGGTACGGATTAGTTTTGTTTTTGTTTTTTGTTTTTTTCCGAGACAGGGTTTCTCTGTATAGCCCTGGCTGTCCTGGAACTCACTTTGTAGACCAGGCTGGCCTCGAACTCAGAAATCCGCTTGCCTCTGCCTCCCAAGTGCTAGGATTAAAGGTGTGCGCCACCACGCCCGGCTACGGATTAGTTTTTAATTCAAAGAAGAAAAGCCAAAGAGTTGATAGTGCAGATAACCATAGAAATATTTTAAGTATCAAATATTATATACTTTTAGTGGTTGGAAATTTAAAAGACATATATTCTCTAGTTCCTTAAGTCTGACATTTCTACTATGGGCTATTGGGGGTTCTTCAGACACTATAGTTCTGAGCTGTCACTCTTTAACACTCGGACAGTTGCTTTCTGTGGTTGAGTTGGGGTGTGTCTGTCGTCCTAGGAAGTGGAATCCAATTCCCCAGCAGCACTGGCAGGACTGAGACCTCACAGCGATTACATCATCGGAGCTGATACCGTCATGAATGAGGTAATTAAGGCACTGCCTGGTAAGGCACCGTGCTAGGTGGTTACTGTGTTTGCTAGTAATCAGAGTCACATTTCCTCTCTGCTGTTTAAGTTCAGCATATTTACAGGATACCTTGTATCTGAGGATGTTAACTGGACCGTCTAAAGTTGTCTGCATAAGGATGGCTCTGAGGAAAACATGTGATCCTTGCACAGCTCTTTGTGTGATACAGAGACACCTCTAGAGTACCTCTAGCAAGTCTCATTTCTCATTGGTTGGACTTGTCATCCATTATACATCACTGCAGAGAGTCTCCCTTAGCTCAGCTGTGTTAGTCAGATCCTGTCCTCAGCTGTTAGCTAGTGGAAGTACATACAAAATCAAAATAGAGGAAAATAAGACACCCGAATAACTAGGCTCTGGAGCAGAACTCATGGTAAACACGTGAGGCTTTGGAGCTGGCCAGAGGCTGGCATCTAGTGGATGAGCTTGGATTAATATGGACATTGAACTAGACTCTGCTCGGCCAGTTGGCACTAAGTAGTGACTTCCATGCCTGAGGTAGGGCCCTGAGGCTGAATTCTTTTCGGAAGCTTCTCGGTTGAGTCTTGTCACATACAGGCCCTTTACGGTTTTTCTTCATGGTGTGCAGTCTGAAGACCTGTTCAGCCTTATTGAGACCCACGAAGCCAAGCCCCTGAAGCTCTACGTGTACAACACAGACACAGACAACTGCAGAGAAGTGATCATCACACCAAACTCTGCCTGGGGCGGAGAAGGCAGGTACGGTCATTCACAGGTGAAATTATGACTGCTTAGTCTTAGCAGTCAGAGATGTGTTACAACTTTTATCTTACTACGTTATAAAAGAATGCTTTTGTTTTTAAATGACATCTTGATTTAAAAAAAAACTGAGAAAAAATGATGTGGAATATTGAAATTAATAATACATTTTTAAAGGTACATGCCTAGGGAGAATAGCACCTATTTTATAGCCCATTTGTTTTGCTTTGCTTTGCTCTTCTCTTAGAGCTAACTGCCTTTCTGATTTGAGAAACTGTTGATTGTAAATCACAATTAAGAAAAGCCTATGCAGAATTAAACTTAACACACGTTCTCACCCCTGCTCCATAGTATGGTTTCCTTGCTTCATAGAGCAGGGGAGGACTCCATATGGACTCATATCCTCACAGTATTTGTATTTTACTACCTAAGGTTCTGGAGTGAAATGTGTTTAACCATCAGAATTCTGAGTCGTTGCAAGTCAAGGAAAGTAAGATAGGGTGTCTTTCAAGCCTATGGCAGCCCTCGATCATGTTACCATTGTCTACTCTCCAGGCTTATTGTACCCAGAAGTAAGGCCTTCTCAAGGCATTTATAACTGATCCACCTCAGGGGTAGACTGCATGCCTGGTGAGCACAGAGCCCTGGCTTTGATCCCCAACACTGCATAAAACCAGACATTATACACATACAGACCTCTAACCACAGCATTCAGGAAGTAGAAGCAGAAGGGTCGAAAGTTCAAGAGCATCTTGAACCACGTAAGACACTCTGTCTCAGAAATAATCCCCTTTAGAAGGAGTGCCTCATAAACTTAATTTGCAAAGAAGAAGGGGGCACATTTTTGTTTCACCACACAGAAAGGCCCTCTCCCAGTGTGTTTTTATTTTCGTTTTCTTTCTCTGGCTGTGATACAATACCCTGGCAGAGAGCAGCTTGTGGGGAGACAGCTGTTACTTTAGCTCACAAGTTCAGGTTGCCGTCCATCACTGTGAGGAAGACACCGTGGCAGGAGCTTGAGACATCGAATCATAACAAGAAAGTGAACGTGTGTGCTCAGTGCTCCTACACGGGACAGGGACCCAGACCAAGGGAGGGACTGGGTCTTCTGCATCAATCCCCACATGCCACCCTGATCTGGACAGAACCTCACTGAGACTCTGCATACTGTGGAAGAATAGACAAGTCAGATTAGTGCCACAGACTGCAGTGAGATGGAGCAGGGTCACAGAAACAAAACAGCTTTATACAGTGAGGCCCTGCAGCAGAGACATCACATGTTCTTTCAGGGTTCCTTTTTCTTTTTTTTCTTTTTATTAAAGAATTGTTTGTTTATTTTATATGAGTACACTGTAGCTGTCTTCGGCAACACAAGAGGAGGGCATCAGATCCCATTGCAGATGGTTGTGAGCCACCATGTGGTTGCTGGGAATTGAACTCAGGACCTCTGGAAGAGCAGTCAGTGCTCTGAGCCATCTCTCCAGCCCCTTGTTCTTTTATGTTTAATGACATTGACTGTATAGAGTCCTTCTGTTGTAAACATCTACCTATCATTCCTTTCCTTTGAAGACTTTCTGCTTTTATATGGTTTAATACCATTTATGGGCATCTCTTTAGACAGTTCCTTTTCCACTGTTTTCTAAGTGTGCCCTGCCTGTGCACTCAAGATCTCGGCCTCTTGTCCTTCATTCCTCAGCTGCTGACCATGTGTTACTCAGCCGCTCATCATTTCAAGCCTCTCTTGAATTTGCAGCAGATTTTGCTGTTGGCTTCAAGCTCTTTCTGTCATTACTTAGTTATTTTGAATAACAGGCACCTTGTAAGCCAGTATGGTGGTGCCCACCCCAGTGCTCAGAAAGTTGATAGAGCAGGATGGATTCCAAGTTCAAGATCAGTCTGGGCTACATAGCAAAACCCTGTTGCTCCCATCAAACACTATCCCCCAGCAAAAAACAACCATAACAAAACTCCTTGCTTTAAAATGTGATTATGCCAAAAGACGATCATTGATCAATATAGATGACTTTATCTTTCTTCCATTAATTTTGAGAGAAAGTGTAGCTTTGATAAGAGAAAATGGAGTATAATTTTGAAATACAAAGCATCACTGTGAAAATCAGATTTGGAGAAGGAAGAACTGAAGTTGGATGCTGCCCACTCCACCAACTTTTGGTAGTAGTGGGGCCAATAGAGATAATATGTGTGCCTTAGCAAAGGAGAGAAATCGAGGAATCCGTGCATAGTGGCTCTGAAAGTGCCAGGTGCCAAGGAAAGATGAGATTGTGGTGGGAACAGATTGGAACCTTACCTTGTCAAAGATTATAAATGCAGTGGTCCAGATTTGGCTTACTTTCAGCTGTAAGACTCAACTTATATAAGCTGTAAGATAAGTAAGCATTCATTGACCCCAAAGTGCAGAAAAGAGCTGTCACCACATTCATATGGATTCATGCTTGTCCCTAGAGACAGCTAAAGACCCGGGTACAGAAAAAAGCATTCCACTGATAAAAAAAAAGAGCCTATTTTTTTAGTTTTCATGTTACTTCCAAGATTTTCAGCTCTGGGCAGAAGCTGATGAGCTGACTTTAGCCATGAGTTGCTTTGTTTGATTGGCAGAGTAAAGCACTGCACTCAGAGGACAGAAGGAATTCCCCAGAGGAAGAGAAAGAAGTGAGACAACAGACTGGAAAGAAGCAGTGTGCACACATCTGTTAGAAAGGTGCCTCTCCTGACAGTGCAAGAAAAAAATAGAAGAAATTGTCATCAAATATATAAATATGCTGTACTCATCAAATGATATCATCATATAGATGTGTGTAGAGCTCTTCAGTGGGCAGGCAGGGTGTGATTTATGCAGTAGGTAATAATTAGGTTCTGCCTAGTGCCGGGAACTGTTAAGGTAATAAAAAGCAGAGACTCTGTTCCTACAGCCTTAATATTTTATTGAGGGGACAGATAGTAAAAGTAAACATGCCATGTGCTGAATGGTGATAAATGTTTGAAGAAAACACAAGAACTAAGAGAAGTGTCCAGAGTGGACTTACAGCGTTATATGTAGGGTGGAGCCCAGAGACCTCTGGGAAGATGGCATTATTTAAAAGACTGAAATGCAGATGAAGACATGAGTATCAGGAGTCCAGACTATATGAGACCATGTCTCAAGAAAACGCAAAGGAGTGGGAGGAAATGCATGGGCTCATATGTTTTAATACCTCAAAGAAATGAAGTTGTGTTTTATAATAATAAGAAAAATGTTTTTTAGCCTTGGATGTGGCATTGGCTATGGTTATTTGCACCGAATACCTACACGCCCCTTTGAAGAAGGAAAGAAGATTTCCCTTCCAGGACAAATGACTGGTACCCCCATTACTCCTCTTAAGGATGGGTTTACAGAGGTAAGATGTGTGGAAACCTATGTTGGTGGCTCTAGTTGAAACATTCAGTGCGGAGTTATGCAATAAGCATATGTTGAATTTGTTGTTCCTGTATATCTGGAGGGAGGCGTGTGCTGGCTAGCCTTTATTGAACAGAGGACTGACTAGGTGTTCAGATTTGAGATCGTCGGTACAGAGAGCAGTTTAGGCCAGTGGAAGGTGCTGAAAATGGTCACAGGGTTGTGTGGCTTGCAGGGTTTTTTTAACAGTTCTTAGGAAGGTATCCAGGTGCTTGCTTCTCCTGTCTACTCAGCCACATAAAAACCACACCCCGGAAAAGATGTAAACGTGGGGCTAGGTTTTGGTGGTGGAGTGTGTGTGTGTGTGTGTGTGTGTGTGTGTGTGTGTGTGCACGAGCGTGCATGCATGGATGAGTGTCCCCAAGGAGGCCAGAAAAGGGAAATTGGAGCCCTCAAAGTTAGTTATGAGTAGTTGTGAACTGCCCAGTCTGGGTTCAGGGAAGCAAACTCAGGTCTTCTGTAGTGCTAGCTACTGTTTTCTCTCCCGACCTGAGCCATATTGTCTTAATTCAGCCTTCCTCACTTCCAGAGGAAGTGCAGCTTCTAAGAAATTTCTCCTTTTCTTACTCTGTGCCTGCAAGGCCTGGGGCCAGAGCCCAGGTAATTCCACCCTCTTCCACCTAGTAATTGGTGGCGACTATCTAGAGAGGTCGGTATGTGAAGACCGTAGTGTCACGTGGCAGCCAGGGAAAGGACGGAATATGATGAGAGAATGCAGAGAGTCATAGGGAATTAGAAGTGACACTGAATAGAGGGACTCTAGCAGGAGTGTCTAGAGAGCGGATTCCTGAAAGGTGGAGGGATTGTGGGTGAGAGAAGTGATACATCGAGGAGGTCGAAGCCTCGAGATGTAGAAATGAATCATTTCATGGATTCTCAACTCATTCTCAAGTAACTCTCCACACACTCCTTTTTTTTTTTTTTTTTTGGCTAGGTCCAGCTGTCTTCAGTCAGTCCCCCATCTTTGTCACCACCAGGAACTACAGGAGTTGAGCAAAGTCTGTCTGGACTCTCCATTAGCTCAGCACCACCAGCTGTCAGCAATGTTCTCAGTACAGGTATGTAGAGGCATGCTCATCTAGACGGCTCTACCCATGCTCTACCCGGTGCAGGTCTTTCTAGACGGCTTTACCCGTGCTCTACCCGGTGCAGGTCTTTCTAGACGGCTTTACCCATGCTCTACCCGGTGCAGGTCTTTCTAGACGGCTTTACCCATGCTCTACCCGGTGCAGGTCTTTCGTTTTGGTTTAATGTTGTCTTTAGCAGCTATCTGGAGAGAGAATTCCCATGCCATCCAACTCACCCACTTTAAGTGTTGTTTAGTTATTCGCAGTTATACAACTAACTTCATTGCCCCCAAACCCAAGAGAAACCCTCCACTCATCTCTAGCCGCTCCCTGGTTTCTGGTCTGCCAGGCTGAAGCAGCTACTAATCTTGCCACCCATTGTGGACATTTCATAGACTGTGTCGTCTTGTAACTGCTTTGTGTTCTTAGCTCAGTGTTTTCAAGGATCTTTGATATTGTTGTATACATTAGCAGTTCATTCCTTTTAATTAATAATGTTTTATGGTATGACTGTTACATTTTCTTACCCATTTATCAACTGAGGGATAGTTAGGCTCTTTCTGTCTGGCTCTCTGAGTGATGCAGTCTGTACCCTTGGGAGCAAGTCTCTGAGTCTGTATGAGGTCACATTTCTGTGGCGTGTTTACCCACATGCGTGTGAAGTCACTCAGTCCCAACACAGTTCTTTTTTCCCATTTGCCATCTCCTGTTTTCTGGTTTCTCCTCTTTATAATGTCTGGAGTTGATTATATAGTGTCCATATTGCAGTCAGAAGCACTAACCGAATTCTAACATTGTTTACTTAGGAAAAAAGGGGGAGGGTGTTTGATTTTTGGTTGGTTGATTGGCTGGTTTTTTGTTTTTGACTCATTTAGCTGTTTGTATTCAGAATTTGCTTATCCATAACTCTGTTCAGGCTCAGATGGCCCATCAAGAAGCACTTATGGGTACAATGTCTGGAGTTGGTCATCTGGTTTAAACCCTGCCACTTCTCAGAGAGGTCGGGCTGCTTCACAAGGCAGCAGGCCAATTGGCCAAGCCATTCTGGTGTACTGAGAATGACTCTTGGAGAAACTTGACAGCTCATTCTGGCTCCTCTCTTGTCACATTACAGTTAAACCTGTACTGTGTTAGATGCACAGGCACCGAGGTCCCTGGAGCTGATGAAATGGCTTCTGGATACTGAAGAGACAAACAGGAATGAAGCAATACTTACAAAAGACTGAAAAGAACTGAATGTTTTCACTTTTGAGTTCGTTTAAAAAGACAGTACTAACATTTTCAGTGTAGAACATGAATTTCAGACATGAAAGTGTCAACACCATGACCTGTCAGAAGCAGCTCCCTGTTAGAAGTGTTTTCCATCCTGACTTCTTGTTCTCAGAGAACTCCACATAATAAATGTGGACAAAGGAAAGTGTGTTAGTTTTGTAGATGTTTTAGAATATTAAGTGGTGTTAATCAGTGTGAATTTTGTACACACTACACACTCTGCCCTCTCCCACTGTCGTGTGTGATTTTTCTGCAGAAAGTATATTACCACGTAGAAGCCAAGGTTTTTATTGTTTGCTGTGTTTCATTTCTTCCCTCTCCTTCTGAAAGGTTGAATTTCTCTTTCTTCCCACTGACAAGGGCCTCTGTGCCTAGAACACTATGAAGCAGACAGTGGGTACCCTCTAGCTAGAATGCCTAAACCCACCAACCATCCCACTTCCTTAATAATTTGACAGCAGCAGTGATGGCGGGGGGTTGTGGGGCTCAGCAGTTAGGGCACTCACTGGCTGTTCTTGCAGAGGTCCTGGGTTTGATCCCCAGCACCCACATGGCAGCTCACAACTGTCTGTAACTCCTGTCCCAGGGGTGCAACATTATTTTCTGGTATCTGAGGACACTATGCACCTATAGTGCATAGACATATATGCAGGCAAAACATTCACACACATGAATATAATAATTTTTTAAAATCTGATAACAGCAAAGAACATTCTTCTCCAAAACCGCTAGGAACTTCCCGGCTGAGTAAAGGCCATTCGTGGCCCTAGTTATAATCCCTGGTTAGAGTCGGTCGTTCGGTCGTTCGTGTTAAGGAGCCTGCCAGCTCTCTGCGGGGCTGGACGCT
Source organism: Mus minutoides (assembly GCA_902729485.2). Taxonomy (NCBI): domain Eukaryota; kingdom Metazoa; phylum Chordata; class Mammalia; order Rodentia; family Muridae; genus Mus; species Mus minutoides. The sequence goes on from LR750660.1 coordinate 24,580, forward strand.
CCCGGAGGCACCCCTCTCCAGCCAGCCCGCACGCGCCCTATCGCTGCCTTCCCAGCTTTCCTTCGCTTGTCCCTGGCTTTGCTACTTCTTCCTCAGCCATAAACTTGTGTAGTTGGCGATCCCTCATTCCAGTAACCAAATGGAACCACCAACCTCTCAGTTCATATCACAATACCCAGTAAGACTCTTACAGCTTAATTAACCAGTCAGATTTATGTATCAATAGTATCACAACTTACAAGATGCCAATAAATTCAGAGCCAATTGATAATGATAAAAGCTTTATCCCAATTAATATAACCTTATGATACCACAACTACTTGTGGCTGGTAAACACCACACGGGGTTCACATCCACAGCCATCTTCCTTCTCCCCCTACCCTGAGACGCTTCCTGTCTCTGCAGCTCTTAACTCTGCCTCCCTTTTCCCTGTCCAATCACAGAGTTCCTCTGTACTAATGTAATTGGGTAGGGAAAATCCTGTGACAAGTTAGTTTTTGGTATAAAAAATGAGATTTACCCTTTAAGAGGGAAGAAATATCATGGGAAGGGTTTTATTAGGATTAAAACAAATCCAGGCTATTTTTATTTTCTTTTTGTAAATTTTTTTGAGATTTTTTTTTTAATGTGTATGAATATTTTGCCTTCATGTGTGTACGTGCACCACACATGCTCCTGTTGCCCTTGGAAGTCAGAGAGGATGTGAGATGCCCTGGATCTAGAGTTACAGACTGTTGTGAGCCCTATGTGGGCCATGGGAACCAAGCCCTCTGGAGGAGCAGCCAGTGCTGAGCAGTCCCTTCAGCCTGTCTTCATTTCTTTTCTTTCTTTTTTTTTTTTTTGGTTTTTTCGAGACAGGGTTTCTTTGTGTAGCCCTGGCTGTCCTGGAACTCACTTTGTAGACCAGGCTGGCCTCGAACTCAGAAATCCACCTGCCTCTGCCTCCCTAGTGCTGGGTTAATTAAAGGCGTGCACTACCATGCCCGGCCCACCTTCATTTCTTAAAAGCAAGATTTAAGATAGAAATATAAAATAGTTATAACATTGCTATTGTCTGTTACTACTGAACAAGCACACACGGGTAACTGTGTGGTCCAGAAGAGAGAGGCGTCTCCCTTACTGGAGTCTGGCAGCCTGAGGTCCGAGAACTCTGGCCATTGCCGTGGCCAGGCTTTCTCTTCTTTGTTCTTCTCTTTCTGTCTTTCCTTCTCTCCTGCCTCCCCCTCTGCCCTCTTTTGCATGTCCCCAGTTTCTTCAGGCAAGCACTTTGAACACTAGTAAATAAGGCAGCTGCCTAAGGTTGGCTCACACTGTGAAGAGCGGTTTGCTCGTGTTGCTTATTGGAACATATCCCTGTGTGGCTCAGCCTGGCTCAGTACCGGGCTTGAGCGAGCGCCTCTCCCTGGAGCACAGATGTGAACAGCAGCAGTGAGGAGATGCCCTGCAGCTGGACCCCAAGTCTAAGCACCAGCTCATTTGTTTGAAACACATGCACGTAGCTTGATGGTCAGTGTGGACCGGGTTTTCAGTGTGCCTGTGTTTTGACTTCCATCACTTATATGAAGTATGGAATTTTCCACTTGCAGAGTCACATTGGCTCTCAAAAAAGTTTTATATTTGGGATTAACTCAGATTTTGGATTTTCAGTTAAGGGTGTCCAACATGTATTACTACTGTGACAGAGAAACCTTCCACTTGAATAGGTTAGTGCCAGTAGAGGGGGTCTTCATCAGATGGCGTCCTGAGGATCCTTGTATGTGGAGACTATTTCCACAGCTTCTCTTGGTACAGGTGGGGATGCATTGGGTATGTAGGAGCTAAGGCTAGAGGAAGCCTAGTCCTTCTCTGCACCTCTGATAATCCGGGTGTTGTTTGTCTGCTGAGACAGCCCTGTCACCACCCTTGTTCTCAGGCCTCCTTTCACTGTTCCAGGGCAGAGGGGCTCCAGCAGCACATGCTTGCGTGTTTGCACGAGCCTGCTCTTGACCTGACTCATCTTAGGGCAGTGACAGATTTCTTCTCCGGGGAGCTTATCCAGGGAAGGCTACACGGTTTTCTCCCCTCACGAGGCTGAGGCTAAGGCTAAGGTGTCTGTCAGGGCCATACATGCGTTGGTGAGTTAGCTCTGAAAGGTTATACATAATAAAGATGCAACCAAGAGTTAGGCCTGGCCAAAGTGAAGCCGGAACAGCATCCTCCTGTATGTGATCTCTTCATATCTGGCAGTAGAATTGGTTTTAAAGTGATTTAATGTGCTTTATTTTAGGTGTACCAACTGTACCATTGTTGCCACCACAAGTAAACCAGTCCCTTGCTTCTGTGCCAGCAATGAACCCAGCTACCACATTACCAAGTAAGCAGCAGGCTAAAGTCTTGTTTGATAATGGTGTTTGCTCCTGAAACTCTGTCTTTTAACTGTCCATGATCACTGCAGCTCTGTGACAGAACAGGGGGCTCTCCTTAGCAGGCCAGGAAGCAGGTGCCACTTAGCCTGAGACTCCCCAACACCTTACCTCCCCACCCATGTGTGTGTAGGACTTGCTGGTGGCTGTGATGTGGCTGCCCTGGCTGAGACGGCGCCTTGTTTATTTGTGTATTGAGAAGCTCACATGTTAAATTGCGTGGGTTCTAAGTATTTCCAGTGCAGAATAAGTCCTGTTGTCTACTGATATCAGTGAGATGTTACTTGAGTGATGAGTATGTGCGTTGTGAGGGCCTCCCATTACAGGGCTACAGTTGTCAGTGTGCAGATGTAGTCAGCCATGAACTGCGCATGTGCTCACACAGAGTGATGGGGCAGCACAGTGAGCTTTTAGTGTGTAGGTGTCTACTTGTGCTTCCTAGGCAGTTGCCACAGTAAAGGAGCCTTTTCTCCAGGTACTAGATCACTGGGCACCTTCTCGCTTGTCCAGGGCCTTGGGAGCATGTGTTGCTTGTTGTAGCATTTGCTGGTTTCACAGCCCAATCCCTTAGACAAGAGCATGCTCTGTGAGACTCAGCTGTTGCTCCTCAGTGAGCCCTGCTGTTGGGATTCTGAGGAGATCCTTTTGTCAGCGTGTGATGATGTGTCTCCTTCCCAGGTAAACGACTTACCTTGTGTTCTTTCTCACCCTCTGCTCAGGTCTGATGCCTTTGCCAGCAGGGCTGCCTAGCCTCCCCAACCTCCCCAGCCTCTCCAACTTCAACCTCCCTGCTCCGCACATCATGCCAGGCGTCAGTTTGCCAGAGCTCGGGAGCCCGGGTATGTTGCATGCCTTACCCTCCTAAGACATTGCTAATAAAAACATGGATTCAGGAAAGACAGGCCTCCAGTTCAGTCTTTTCCAGAAAGAGCAACTCAGCTAAACACATTTCAGCTACTTCTAATCAGTATCCATCTTTTATATGGAGAAAAAGAAAGAAAGAAGTCCATGACCCAGCCTTCTGCCTCCCTCTCTTTCTGTACACCCTGGCAGGTTTGGCCCCAGGCAGGCTATAGTAGGATCAGTGGAGTGCACTGTGCACTGAATTTGACAGTGTGGTACAGGTCACCTACTAAAGATGCTTGAGTCCCCTCTCTTAACTTCCTGTTTAAGGATGCAACCCACAGGAAATGCTGGTGCCTGCTCTGTGCAGTCCAGGCCTGGTATTTTTCATTTTTCTGAGATTGGAGGGGCAGGGGGAGACTCACTGTAGCTGGCCTAGACTAACTTCAAATGGATTAACTTCCTGCCTCAGCCTCTCAAGTGCTAGGACCACAGGTCTGCACTCGGTGCCAGCTAAGTGGTCTCGGTTGTTGACAGATGTTTTTATACTAGTAACCCAGAGTACCAGCTGCCAGCAGGTGGCTCTCAGGTCATGTGCCCAGGTGAAAGGGAACAGCAGTCTCCAAGCCTGCTCTTGCTGATGCCCCTGTGACTGCCCATCATGATGCTGCAGGGATCACTCCATACTGAATAGTGGTTGTCATTGTCACACTTCTGACAGATTTGCAGTTTTTACATCTTCAGTGCCAGGGCTGAAGAACAAGGGACCTAGGAAGCCCCAGCCGCACCGACCACACTCCCTGCTTCTTTCCCCTGGTGCCCATATTCTTGGTCCCTCTGTCTTTAAATGCAGCAAGCTTCTAAGAACAGGACAGCTTCTCCAGCCAGTGGTGTCCTGGACATGCCCCATACAATCTGCCTTCCCTTTGCTCTTTTCTCTTTAAAGATCTCCAGAATAATGCACCAAGAGCAGCACAGGCAGTGTGGGGCCTCCCCAGGTGCAGGGCGGCTCCTCCCTCTTAGCTGACAAGAGGCGCCTTGCCTGGGCAGGACCCTCCTAGCTCACATCTGGCCAGTGTCCTTGAATGCCAGGGAGCACTATGCCAAGGAGCACTGCTTTCCGTGGTTCTGGAAGGATCTCTTGTCCCATCGGCAGATCCCTGAGTGCAGGGCTGAGCACACAGAGCTTGGGAATGGAAAGCTTTTGGCCCCAGCCTCCAGTTAGAGGTCAGCAAGGTGGCTGCGCTGCCCTCCCATGGCTGCAGGCTCTCAGAGGCAGGTAGAGGAGCTTGATGGGCGTGCTCTGGTTGCTGGGAGGATATGTGACCTCTGCTGTTTCTATCCTAGGTTTGCCACCTCTTCCCTCCTTGCCTCCCCGAAACTTACCTGGCATTGCACCTCTCCCCATGCCGTCCGACTTCCTCCCGTCATTCCCTTTGGTTCCAGAGGGCTCTTCTGCAGCTAGCGCAGGGGAGCCACTGTCTTCCCTTCCTGCCATGGGCCCACCTTCTGACCCTGTCATGACTACTGCAAAGGCAGACGCCTCTTCCCTCACTGTGGATGTGATGTCTCCTGCTTCCAAGGTCCCCACCACTGTTGAGGACAGATTGAGCGACTGCACCCCAGCCGTCGTCGAGAAGCCTGTGTCTGCCATTACGGATGCAGATGCTTCAGAGCCTTCTTAACTGGGAACCAATGTTCAGAACCGACGTGGTCTGTTTAGTTAACCACGGGGTCAGGTCTGGAACCGCAAACTACCATTGATTTCATACTAGTTTGTACCGTATCTGTAGGTGTCCTGTACATAATTCTAAGGGGAAACTACGCAAGAGGCTGATGAGGGCTTGCCTCCCACCACGTTGGGGGGATTACAGCCGAGCAGGGGAATCTGAGAATCTGCTTGTATTTTAAACAACCAAAAAATGTTGTCATGGGTGGCTTGCTGCCAGGCATCTACTGCCGTTCTGGGATGTGCATCTTTGGAAGAGAGATGGCGGGGTGCCTACTGGGTTCCCTGTACCACTGCTATGCCTTGTGTAAGGAAATGAAATATTTTATGCCTAGTGCCCACACGCAACATTTGTACTTTGTAAGTCGTTTGCAAGAACACAGACCACCTCACTAAACTATAAAAGGAAACAAGAATTTAATGCTGGTCTCTGTGAGTCGCATCTCTCTTACGGTTTACACAAAGCTCCCAGTTGAAGATGTTTTGTTTCGGTTCATGGCACACTATTAATTGAACATCTTTTTATTCTGCCTGTACACAGATCTTGTTTTGAACTCAGAATCATTCAGACACCATTTTGTAGCTGCTGCTGTTGCTTTAGATGCCTGTGGTAAGATGGCATTTAAAGAGAAAGAGAGGAGCTGCGCTCTGTAGCTACTTAACGCTATCGTGGCAATAAACTCCAGTCGCTCTATGGTCTCCTTGTGTTCTAAGTGACGAGCGTGAACTTCATGTGTACCTCATATCTCTCAAGTCAGATTGAGGTGGGTGCGCTTCTCTAAGTTTACAAGAGATGCTACATCAAGTGGAATTGATTTCCTGGGTGATAGAAAAGCATCTGATAGCCCCCTTTGGAAATAGGTGGAAGCAGTTTGTTGAATATTGACCTGGTACTAGCATAAAGACACCTACCCCACAGTGGTGGCCATTGCTGACTCTGCCAGAAACCCAGCCCCTCTCCCAGGACACAGGCCTAAAGTCAGTGATGTAGAAATCTCCAGCAGTCCCAGCACTGGGCATCCCTGAAGCAGTCTGACAGCTCATGAGCCAAATTGGCAAGTTCCACGCTCAGTGAGAGACCATGCCACAAAACCAGGTGATTGAGAAAGGCGTCTGATATAGACCTCTGGTCTTCCCCCACCCCCTTCTCTCTCCAGAAAGATACAGCAGCCTTTAAGACAGTCAAAGCAGCTTTTCAAGCTGTATAAAAACAATGCTTATGCTTAAACAGCAGTTTCTCCAATGAAGTGTCTTTGACCTTAGTGACCTATCATTTGAGAAGGATATCTCTGGACCATCTTCCCAGAATGTCTATGAAGCCCCAGGCTGTGGGGGAGAGAGCCTCAAAGCATCCACGGGGAGGGTGGTGGCCAGTGAACTCTACTTGAAATGCAAAACTGAGTATTCTGTTCAGGAAATCGTGAGTCTCTTAGTGTTGGGGATTAATCCCAGAGCCATGACACAGGCTGGGTAAATGCTTCCCCCAGTGACCTCCTTAGTTCCAGTCATTTGAGGGCAATGGTAGATCCTGTACTAGGGTCCAGAAGCACAGATTTAAGACTGTGTCCTGGTCAGTATGCCACTCTCTTTGATCAGCCAAGAAGAAACCTTGTGGGGCCCCAGTTTAAGTGCTGTAGTCAACAATGATGAAGCTATGTAACAGCCCCTGGTGGCAGGCAGGGGACACAGGCTTGATGCTCAGGAAAGCCAGGGCAGTAATGATGGTGGATTGGGCTGGATTAATCTCAGAGATCCTTGAAGTACAGCGATTTAAACAATAAAGTTCATTTCTCCCATTTAGACAAGTTTCCAGCCAGACAGTGGTGCCGGTGGTACACTTTAATCCTTTAGCTCCAGCACTTGGGAGGCAGAGGCAGGCTGAGCACTGTTTGTGGCCAGCCTGGTCTACAGAACGAGTTCCAGGATAGCCAGGGCTACATAGAGAGATCCTGTCTGCTCCATCTGCATGTGTGTCCACCCACAGGTCATGGCATGGTCTCAGGTGGCAGGTGGGAACCCAGCCACTATTAGCCAGAAGACAGGCATTCTTACCCTTCTGAGATCACAGTAGAGACGTCTGCTACACCATCATAACAAAATCTGCTGACGAGCCATTGCTGCCACAGAGAACTGAGGGGGGCTGGGAAATGGAGTCTTTGATTCTTGTCCACCCTGGCCTGTCAGCGGAGAGTCACTGGGGGAGTCAGCAGGCATATACAGTGGAGTCACTTGCCAGTATTTGAGGAAAGCAAGACACTCGAGGGGAAAGCACTGGGAAGGGACAGTGAGGTGACATTTGCAGGGAAGTATGGCAGTGACTCTGTGTGTGTGTGTGTGTGTGTGTGTGTGTGTGTGTGTGTGTGTGTGAGAGAGAGAGAGAGAGAGAGAGAGAGAGAGTAAGAGAGAGGGCAAGGGGAGTGGTGGTCAGAGGGTAGCTTATGGGAGTTGGTTCTCTCTGACCAAGTGCGTTCTAAGGATTGAACTCAGTTATGAGGCTTAATGGCAAAGTCCTTTATCCCCTGAGCCACCTCACCAGCCAAATTTACCCTCCCTGTTGATTTTTGTCCCTTTTGGGCTTTGCCCATGCTAAAAGGACGACTTCAATTCTTGGTCCAGCTTAGTGAGTAGATGAGTTGAGAGTAATCAGAGCACTCGTGGGTGGTCACTCACAGGATGCATCCGTGGCACTCACCCAACTTGCAGGCCATGTGGTGGCTCCATCCCCTCGCCCCAGCCGTCGTCACTGTTGTTATAATCTTGCGGTGGGGCCTGTGGGTTCTTTAGATTTTAGGAACTTCCTCCCTCTTTTTTTTTTTTTTTTTTTTTTTTTTTTGGTTTTTCGAGACAGGGTTTCTCTGTATAGCCCTGGCTGTCCTGGAACTCACTTTGTAGACCAGGCTGGCCTTCTAACTCAGAAATCCGCCTGCCTCCGCCTCCCGAGTGCTGGGATTAAAGGCGTGCGCCACCAACTTTTGCTTACTTCTAGATTCTTAGTGTAGCAAGTGTTTCACTGTGCATGGCAATCGCCACGTAACACGGAACCCTCCACCCCTTCTGTAGCCCTTAGGTTCTCTCTGCTCCCATTTCCACTGTGTTTCCTGAGTCCTGAGGAAGGCAGTATGTTTGATTATTTTCCTTCACCTGTGACTGAGTATTAGACCACTGTGCCACAGCAAGTCTCTGGTTAGAGGAGTTTAACCAGTTGAGTCTAGCTAGAGTCACCACCCCTTGTACTAAGTCTCCTTCTGTGAGAGGCTGACGGATTGTAGTTATCTACGGATAGAAAAACCAATAGAGGCAATTTGATGTGCACATCACATCTGTTTAACAAAACAATAGCAGTTACTTCCACTGGACTCAACCACAGGTTTTGCCCTGGCTTACAGTATCTGATGTGAACTCCTCCTCTAAGGAAGACCTTAAGTCCAATGAGAAGGGAGTTAGTCTCACCATCCTAACAGTCATGCAGCTGTTACACCAGTAGGCACACCTTGCCCTGCATGGTAGTCCAGTTCAGCATACATAGCGAAGCAGGACCCTTAGGGACAACTCTCTCCCAGCAGCCCTCCCACAGAGACGGGGCTCCCGGCTCAGTTACAGCCTTATTTCTCTACGTCCTTCAGCCGCACCCGTGGTTTCCAATAAGGACTTAGCTGCCTAGTGTGGGCGTGCAACCAACAGTAGAGGTAATAGCCTTATGGTTTGTGGGGCTTAGGGGCCCTCCCTTGCACTGGCAATTTCCTCTAAGAACTTTATGGCTCCTGGAAGTTATTTTCACACTCAGAGTGCCTGCCTTTATTTGAACCCCTTCAGTCTGCCTTCACTGGATTTCCACAAGCTTTTACAAACCCGTAAGATACCCGTGGTTTGAATAGGTATGACCCCACCCCCGTAGAATCATGGATTTGAATACTCGGCCCATAGGGAGTGCCACTATTAGGAGGTGTGGCCTTTTGGAGGAAGTGTGTCACTATGAGTGAGGGCTTCAAGGTCTCCTATGCTCAAGCTACTCCCAGTGGTGCGCAGTGTCCTGCTGTCTTAGATCAAGATGTAGAACTCTCGCCTCCTCTGGGTACCATGCCTGCCTGCACGCTGCCATGCTCCTGCCATGGTTATACAGACTAAGCCTCTGAAACTGTAAGCCAGCCCCAGTGAAGTGTTTTCCTTTATGAGAGTTGTCATGGTCATGATGTCTCTTCCCAGCAGTGAAACCCTAAGACAGCACTAAAGGGTTATCATAATATAAAGAAGTGCTCTCCCAGTGAGCCGGCGACTTCTTTGAAGGCACAACATTGTTCTAGGTTGTTCTTGGATGGCTAAGGGGATACTGAAATAGAAATGCTGGCAAGGTCATCTACTGTACCAGTTGTTTGATCAAAAGAGCAGTGCTGGGTAAGAAAGCCTGGATGCGAGGCCCCCTCCCATTAGCCCCTCCCCTGCCTCATTATCCACAGTCATCTTCCATAAGTCGCCACCTGGCTTCCTGATCCTAGGGCGCTGCCGCCACCCTGGGATCCCTGTGCAAACAAGCAAGGGGGTTTCTAGCCTGGCACACATTTGATTGGGGGGGGGGCATTATGGAATTTTGTTGATCTTAACAATTAATTGGCTGGTGCTGGGAGCCAGACCACAGACTTGTGCTTTCCTCCTCATTATGGGTGGTGGTTAGGAAGAGAAGCGCCAGGGCAGGCTTGTTAGAGAGAGAAACCTGGAAACTGGTGCTGGGAACTAGCTTGTTAGTTGCCTGAAGTTCAACTTTAAGTCAGGTTCTCTAAGATGGAGCGTGAACCCAAGATCTGGTCTCTCAATGTCTAATCGAAAGGCAGACAAAGTGACAAGTCAGAGAAACATTTGACAGAGTGGGATGTGACCAGCTCTCAGGAGAACAGAGAGCAAAGAGAGGCTCCTGAAGAGAGAGCGGCAGAGGAGGCAGAGGTGATTTTACTGGGACAGGTTGCAAAAAGAGACCAAGCTAGACCCAGGTGAAGACAGAAGGAGCCAGAGAATGAGAAGGAGCCAGAAGATTAGAACACATTGCCAAAGTTGGTGTGAGTTCAAACAGAGCAATTCAGTGAGAAGCTGAGAGAAGCCAGATGGAATTATTCATCTTGGAGAAGAGTTTTGAGCCAGAACAGCTGAGTTTATTCAGCAGTAAGTCTCAGAGGCTGAAAACATTCTAGGCCTACATAAGGTGGCCCAGAGGCCAGAAGCTTCCAGGACTAGGCCTGGGTTATCAGTCAGAGGCAGTAAACCTCCAAGATGACAGTTACAACACCTAATAAAAGATACTTTTACATCTTCCAACCAACATGGTTAGGAGAACCCAACCTAATTGGAGAAGGACAAAGCCTACCTTGCCTACGTTGCAGAAAGCAGTGGACATTGGACAGAAATGTCACAGAGGACATGAGACATCTGACAGAAAGTTACAGAGGAGAAATTGGCCCAGGATAGTCTCCAGAGGAAGCATCCATTGCTTGAGTTCATCCGGGTGCCCAGAGAGACCGAGAAAACTCTGAACTGCTAGGAGCCCCAAGCCCAGAGCAGGGGAAGACACAGGACCCCCTGAGACAGTAAATCACAGCAGCCACTCCCAAAGACAATTTTAATTGAATAGACAGATTCTTCCTGCATTAAAAAAGTGGGAAACTCCATTTCAGATCCCTTGAGAGCAAGGGTAGGACTTGAGGTGATTGAAATGTTACAAGAAAAGGTCATTTCGGCACTCATTGCAATTTTAACCACTGGAGTAAACCCCTCCCTACTTTTATATTTTTTCTCTCAAAAAGCATTGAAAGAAAATAGCTGTACAACAAGAAACATAGCTACGATAATACAAAGGTTTGAGATACAAGAGACAGAGGAAGGAAGAGAAGAGGTTGTGCTTAATTGTGAATCTGTGTTACATATTGAAATTGATGAGGAGGATAGACAGCCCTTGGACAGTGAGTACAAACCCTGNATTTAGAAAATGTGGAAACATTGCTGGATATTTAATCACACAGTGAACCTGAAGATTGTGTTGACTGGAAAAACCTGTTCTAGTTGTGGGGCTCAGTAAACACCCTTTAATCTCAAACAGTGAAGGTGAAGTTTGTAAAAGGAAGCACTCACATCTGAAAGTGACATCTAATTGCAAGGCAGACAAAGTGATGAATCAGAGAAAGATTTGACAGAATAGGCTAATACCCAACTCTTACAAGATCAGGGAGAAAAAGAGAGGAGGGCAGGTTTACCAGGACAGTTGTTTAGAGACAAATTGCAGAGAGAGAGAAAGAGCAAGCTAGACATAGGTGAAGACAGAATGAGCCAGAGAATGAGAAGGAGCCAAAAGATTAGAACAGATTTCCTGAGTTAGTTGGAGTCTAAGTAAAACAAAACCTCAGAGGCAGAGAGAGAAGCCAGATTAAATAAGTCAGCTTGGAGAGGAGTTGGAGCCAGAACAGCTGAGTTGAACCTGCCAGCCAGAGCTCAGAAAGAACTGGGAAGGGCTGAGTATATTCAGCAACTCTCAGAGGCTGAAAACATTCTAGGTCTAGATAAAGATTGCACAGAAGCTGGAAGCTTCCAGAACTAGGCCTAGGCTAGCAGACAGAGGCAGTAAGCCTCCAAGACAATTACTTCAGGCAAATACAAGTTACTATTACACATCTGTCCATTCCTGACGGCAGTTGGGCCAGCCAGTGCTGTTCAACCTGGCCCAGGGCCAGACTCTTGTTTGCCATGTTTGTCTCTAGAGCCAGCGCCTTAGTTTTTTTGACAGGCTTCCAGCTAGCATCATGGCCCTTGCTGTACTGCAGTCAGCCACACCTGGCTGCTTAAAGGAACAGTCCCTCCCCTACCCTACTTCATGCAGAGGATAAATGCATACTGCATACTCATGAGATAACTCTCCATCACTAAGGCAAGCTTGATGTTATTCACCTGTGCTATGTTGTCATTTCCTTCTCTTGCTCAGCCCATAAGGCCTTCCAGAAGGTCACTGGCACAGCATTTGAGTCCCCGTAAGCCACGCCACATCTGCCTTCGAGTGCCCAGACAGCAAAGCTGCTTTTTGTCTTTTCAACTCCCTTTGATTTATTATTTTACAAATCTCATGTACGTGTCTGCCCAAATCACATGGGCTTCTCAGAACGTCTCCTTTCTTCTACAGTTCACATCCCCCACCCCACCCCCACAATGGGGTTCAGTAAGACTTCTGAAGCTCCAAATCCAGGGTCCCTGATGCATCAGTCAGGTCTGGTGAACTGGAGATCAAACGCTGTCCTCGTGCTATTTCCTCAGCCCATCTGTTCCCCGATGTCCTCCAATCCCTGCTATTCGTGGGGACCTTAGTCAGTGCTAAGTGTACCCAATGGCTCAGTGATCCACCAGGGACAGAGTCCCCTCGCACTATGCAGCCTTTGACTCCTGGAGAGATGAGGAGTTGTATTGCTTAGTTTCTCTGATTTCCCTGCACTCAGACTGGTACCACCCGCTCGCACATCCACAGCTTCCTGAGTCCAGCTGTAAGAAGCTCTTTCACTCCTCATTTAAGTCTTCCTCAGGACTAAGCGAGGTGCTCTGTGGTTAAGGGACCTTGTAACTTTTGCAGAGGACAGGGATTTGATTCTCATCACCAACATGGTGGCTGACAACCATTTATATAGCTCCAGTCCAGGTTTTCTGGTGGCTCTTTTGAGCTCTGTGGGGGCACTAGGGGCACACCTACATGCCACGTAGGCAAACACTCATACACATAAAGAATAGATTTTTAGAAGTAGAGGGGAAGGGTGTTCCTCAATCCAGCAGGTCAGGGTCACATGCTGTGCTGTTCTCTTCCTTCTCTGTACCCCGTGCTTCCCAAGGCTTCCACATTTCCAGATCTCATCAAGGAGCCCGAGGGACAGCCTTGGCATGCACACTTTCCTTAGCATCCTGCAAGACATGGCAACACCCCCATCTCATCCTTCCCCTTTCCACTTCTGCTGAATCAAAGGCTATTTGCAGTAGGGCGTGGTGCCAAACACCTTTGATCCCAGCACTTGGCAGGCAGAGGCAGGTGAGTTTGAGGCCAGCCTGGTCTACATAGAGAAACCGTGCCTCAGACAAAGGCTCTTGCATATGCCTGTCTTATTACTGTTGTAATCCCTCCCTTACACCGCAAGTCCTCTCTGGCAGAAAGCTCAGAGTAAGGCCAGGAAACAGTTTTCACAGCCTGCTTATAATTCTATATCCCATATGTGTTGGGATTAGAATATATTAGAATATATTCCCAAGTCTCTCATCAGTCCTGTACTAAGGCAATGGACCCCATTCATCCAGGAGACATATGGCCACATATTATGTAGAACAATGTTTCTCAACCTGTGGGCTTCCACCCCTTTGGAGGTCAAACAACCCTTTCACAGGGGTCACTTAAGGCCATCAGAAAATAGATATCTGCATTATGAATCATAACAATAGCAAAAATATATAGAGAATAACTTGTGTATTGTATGGATGCATCAGCTGTTAATTAAAAAGCCTATGGCTGGGCTGGTGAGATGGCTCAGTGGGTAGGAGCACTAACTGCTCTTCTGAGGGTCCTGAGTTCAAATCCAAGCAACCACATGGTGGCTCACAACCACCCATAATGAGATCTGACGCTCTCTTCTGGTGCGTCTGAAGACAGCTACAGTGTACTTATGTATAGTAATAAATAAATCTTAAAGAAAAAAAAAGCCTATGGCCTATGGCTTAGGCAGGAAATAGGAGATGGAGCATCAGGAGGCAGAAAGAATAATGCAGGAGAGCAAGGCGCAGGAAGATATAAGAGGATGGACACATGGGACCTGAGCACAGGTGACCAGCCACGTGGCAGAATGTAGGTTAAAGTAAATGGGTTATCCTTAGTTATGACCTAGTCAGAATAGAGGCTAGCTATATGGCCAAAGTGTTTGTAAATATATTTTGAGTCTGAGTCTTATTTCTGGGAGCATGAGGCTGAGAGGAAGAACTCTTACATACAGTGCCCCACGTTCAATGCCATTTGTAAATGAAATTTCTTTAATATAAATGTAGCAGTAAGTTAAACTGGTGGCTGTGTTTCTTTACCTTGTGCTATTCCCCAATAACATCACAAAGACACCAAGGTTGATTTAAAACTGCACCTCGATAACTGAGCAGTTAAATGATGTACTGCTGTGCCCTGTTCAGGAGCCCCAAAAGACCAAGCAGGAGCTGACTCTGATGTTGTCACACTAGGCACTCTGTATTCCAAGCTTGAGTTTGGGCTTACTCACTGCTGACCCTGACATGGCAGGACAGGTTAGTGAAGCAACCCCGAGCCCTCAACAGGACAAGGTTTTATAGGAAATGGTGAGCAAGCGAAAGGGGTTCCTGCCCGGCAAGCATCTAATTATGTGACCATTGTAAACCAACAGGTGGGTGTCTGAAGCAAACCTAAGCGTCTGTGCTAACCTGGCTCTCTCCCAGGCCTACCCAATGACACTTGCATATTATCGTTGATCTCACTCTTTGGAATTCCAGCGTGTTTCCATAATCCCTCTCCAGACCTCTTCTTCATGGCTCCAGTCCTCTCTCCATCCACTCTGCTGATCTGAATCTCCATTTCTCCTCCTCTGGTTGGCAAATGTCCTGCTCTATTCCCTATTCTGCCCAGCCATTGGGTGATCAGCATTTATTGACAAGGCAGAGCATAAATGGTAAGAACTGTTTACATAAACTTGAGACAGGAGATTCTTAGTATAAGCATTACAATGCCTAGTCTGGATTGAAACACAATATGAGGGCAGAAAAACTGTCATTTGAATAACACAAGGGTAAACTTTATAGTATATAAAAAACATGCCTATAGCAAAATTACAGTTACGAAGTAGCAACAAAAATAATTTTGCAGTTGGGGATCACCACAACCTGAGGAACTGTATTAAAGGGTCAGAGCTTGAGGAGCTCTGTAGGAAGATGTTCACACCGGCATCCTCCCGAGGAAGATCCACTCTCAGATAGCTTAGCCTTGGTTTCCTGTCTCAGCACCAGTGCATTGCAGGGAGCACGCAGCCACCCCACACCCACAAAGTACACCATTCCGTATGACAGATGGAAAAGAAGCCACATTAGGACTGTCTCCACAGATGCTCTACACACACTTGGGTTGGGCGAACACTTCAGCACCCCACTGCAGGGGCCTGCAACCTCTCCTCCCAAATTCATTTTGGTTCCCTCAGCCCATATGGGGGCACTGTGTGACTTTTCCAAGGAAAATGTGAACAAATATCTCTTTGCTCCAGATAGAATAACAATGACAGACCAAAGGGAGTTTCACTTGAGTCTATCTTAGGGAACGTGTGAGTTTAACGGGGTCGCAGGTTACTTACAGGAATGGGGTGGGGTAGGGTGGGGGGACTCACAGGTAGCTAGCTACATCACTGAGAAGTCTAGCTCACAATGGGGCCTGGCTCATGAAAGTTGAAACCCTGGAGTTTCAGCTCAGCTCAACCTTCAGGCACCAAGAACTCCAGGCTTGTCTGCCTAGTTGTCGGAACCAGGCAGCCAGGAGACTCCATCCTACCTCAGAGGCCACTTCACAGAAATGTGTGTGAATTGAGAGGAGTACAGAGAGCCAGGAGCAGGGAGGAGAGGCCCACCAGTTTGAGGGAACCAACTCTGGTCACTGAAGAGATCTTAGCTGTGCCTGTGTATCCTTACAGGAGAGCTGCCCAGAATCCAGGACCTGGGCCCCAAGGCTGTCAGAAAGCCCCACTGAGCTGCAGCCAAACACCACATACACATATGTCAACCATCAGGCATTTCTCCCAGGGTATGGCCCTCCCTCTCTTTTATGTTACCTTTTAAGAAAGGGAGGGTCTCCCTCCTCCCTGTAACAAGTTGTTCTATCTCTGGAGTGACAGGCCAGAGAAAGGGCAAAGAGGAAGTTCTCACAGGTGCTGGGGGGAAGTGGTTGGTGAGAAAACCCCTCTCTCAAGGGCTGATGGTTTAGTCGGTACAGTGCCTGCCTTGCAGGGACGATGGACTAAGTTGATACCCCTGGGACCTGTGTACAGAAAAAGCAAAGCATAGTGTTGTGTGCGTGGTAGTGCACACTTTGAATCCCAGAATTCTGGAGGCAGATGAAGGTGGATCTCTGTATTAGGACAGTTTGGTTTACATAGCAAATTCCAGGACAGCTAAGGCTGGGTAGCCAAGACCCTGTCTCAAACCCAATCCCCCAAAAGGCACGGAAGCAGGCACTTGTAATCTCAGCACCAGAAAGGCAAAGACAGGTGACAGGTGGGTCCTTGGTTGTCACTAGAGCAAGAAGAGGAGCCAAGGCTGTCTGTCCCATGGGTTCCATGCACATGCACATGCTTACATGAGAACACATGCACACATATAAATATAAAGACATCTGCCTGGGGCTCGGGGAAGCATCTTTAAAAAGCCCTTGACTTAGGATAACTGGGGAGAACTCATGGGGATGTTTCATTTCTACATCCTGTGTAATCATAATAATTGTTATTGTTGAGACAAAGTCTCAGGAAGCCAGCTGCCCTTGAATTCGAGGTGCAGCCAAGTATGATGGTGAATTCTTGATCCTCCTGCCTCCAGATGTGTGGTACTGACATTGTAGAGGTGCGGCAGTAGTGTGACTGTGTGTGTTTTTGTTTGGAGGGCGGATCTTGCACATATTTGACAAGTGATCTATCTACTACTGAGTTATATCCCATCCTGCCAGAGTTTTTCAACACATACTTGGATTGTTTTCTAGGGTACACAAACAAGATGGTTCTAAGCAGGGGAAATGGGTTCCTTGAAGTCTGGGAGAGCTGTTCCATCTTGGCTTCCTGAAGCCTGGATGCTCTGGAAAGTCTGGGTGATCGTCCTCTGCCATCTCAAAGTCTTACTCTGAGGCTGGTCAGTCACAGAGTCAGCTGCCTCCTCAACAGGTCTACCCTGTTGGGATCTGCATCACTGTGAGGTTTGGGGAACTGTTTAGGTAGGAATGGTGCCAACAGCTGTGCTAGAGACAGGTCCAGAGAGGAGTAGCCATGGTGTATAGTCCTGTTTGGGGCCTCATTCTCATAAGAGTTACCATTACCTGTTGGGTACAGGAAGCACACACATGTAACATGGCTTAAGTTTGACAGCCAGCTTCATGTACTTCTGTGGCAGGAGGGACACCGTCTGCTTGGTTAGAGGGTTAAAATAAAGCAAGAGACAAGCTCCTCTGCCCCAAGCTTGGCGCTCACTGTGAGTCTGATAACAGGCATATTGCTTGTGGCCTCTGCTGAGGCTGTTTCTCTTTCTTGGAGGGGGTGCCCAAATATTAAAAGGTTTAAAGCATGAGCTAAGAAGGTTCGTGTTTTCAAATGCATGTCTTTACTAGTTAAGTAAAGTGGAAGGGAGGTCTGGAAAGATGAGGTGGGGAGAAGGGAAGGAAGAAAGAAGAGAGGGAGTGAGAGACAGAGATAGTGACATATACATAGAGACACAAGGAGACTGGCAGACACACGGAGGGGGGGAGAGGGAGAGAGAGAGAGAGAGGAAGGGAGAGGGAGAGAGAGAGAGAGAGAGAGAGAGAGAGAGAGAGAGAGAGAGATTGCACTTATCAGGTTTAGGTTTTAGACAGCGTTATGGATACATTACCAACTGTGGTGCATGGAAGAAAACTATTTTTCTAAAATATATATATATGTATATATATACATATATATACTATTTTTCTAAATATATATATATATACATATGTATATATATACATATATATATATACTATACACACACACACACACACACACACACACACACACACACATATATATATATATATAGGCTAGGAAGGCTCTAGTTTACCCGGTAGGAAAGCTTTGAGTGGGAAGTTTGAATCCAGGTAGATCTGTCCTGCCTCAAGTCTCTGCTCTCCCTTACAAAGCGACCCAGAAAGTCTCCACGGCGCCCCGCAGTGAACGTTATAGGCCACCAGGTGGTGCTGCGAACTTGGAAAAGCCACGACCAGTCTGAGGCCGCGGGGTCTACGGGCCGACCCTGCAGGGCCCGGGGCGTGGCCAGCAGAGGTGGAAGGCGTGCTCTGGCTCTTGGGGTCTTTCCAGCACTGTGACTTGGCTGGCTGGAGGATGCCCTGGAGCTCCGGGATATCAGCCCAAAAGCGTCCAGGCTTTGAAGATCATGACTGGAACGCGGTCGGGTGTAGCATCCCGCCTCACTGCCAACGCCTGCCTCGGGTGTCCTACCTGGTTGCTATCTGGGACGCTAGGCATCCCCGCACCCAGCCAGTTAGGAGTTTGTGCCCAGGTGATAGGTAAGGGACAGATGGTGCAGACAGTCACTTCATCTGAGGCGTTCTCTAAAGTGTCGAAAGAGGGAAGATCATCCTTCTAGACCGGAAGGGAAGAGGCACATACGGTTTGGGTGACATATGTAGTTTGGGGTGACACACCCTTCGCAGACTGAAGAAGGAGCATGGCTGGGTAGCACTGGGGGTGGAAAGGGATGGAGTATCCCGTCCTGCTTAGATCATCCCAGTCCTGAGCTCCTTGCCTTCCGCAGAGATCAAGCAAGGTTTGCAAACATTCATTGGCAAGTAGAAGATTTTTCTTCCGTGGGCAATGGAATCTGTGGGAATCCAGATGAGCCAGGTAGATGGTGCTCATTGGCCAGAGGTTTCCCATCTCTAGCCAGAAGGCTGGTGGCAATGAGGCCCCTCCTGCAGGTGTCCTTCAGTCCTCTGTGCAGCAACAGTGGACAGTGGGTGGCTGCTGTGTGACCTCTGGCAGGGGTCACATCTGGCTTTGCTGCTATCTGTTAGTTAACTGCTGTGTGTGCAGCTCCAAGTGGTGAGGGGGCAGAGAGGGCCGGGACTACTCAGGTGTCCAGTGGCACCTTGGCAAATTCAGGTGGTCCAGCTCTAGACCAAGCAGGGCCATAAAAGGGACAGGGAGGATGAGGAGATGATTCAACCGCATCTGTCCTCAAGGGAATGGCTTTCCAGGTAACTGAATGATAGACCATGGGTATTCTCTGCCTCCGCCATGGTTGAGTTCTTTCATTCTTTTCCCAATGGGGGCTTGGGGAGGGGGGCACAAACATGGTTAAGACATAGAACTGGAGCCTTTAAATTTTCCAATAGAATCGCTTTTCTGCAAAAGTCAGATGTGATTTTTTTTTTCTCCATGTTAAATCATGAATGAAGTCTTGGCCAGAGGTACTTGCAACACTTCAAAGGGTTCTAAACAGTAGGGTGGCAATCTTTTGGTTGCTGGGACACAAGTCAAAGAAGCTAATGCTCACACTTGACAAATTCTGAGAACGTAATTTCTTTTATATGGAAAAAAAAAAAAAGGATGCCCACAGTGAACTGGAGATGGCTGTTATTTAATCCAGTTATGCTTTGGGGTCCCCAGGCCCAGCTCAGCCCAACTTCTGTTGCCACACTATGAGCAGACTAGACCTACATCCCTCCCCACGTAAACCTACAAGATGGGTGTAACTCTAGTTACTGTGGTTGAATCCAGAGCCACAGATACAGTTAAGAGTTCAGCATCTTTTCCCCAGGAATCCCTTTCTTAAGGACATAGCATGGACCTGAGTGGCAGTTTTCCCCCCAACTCTTAGGCTTGGGTCTCCAGGAGTTTCCATCTGGAGATGGGAGATCTGTTGGAGCTTTGATTGATGGACCATTATGAAACATGCCAGATACAATCATGTTCTTTGTGTGGAAGCTGAAAGAAAAAGTCCACCTGAATTTGCCATCACTAAAGGCTAAATGGTGTGTTTGTTTGGAGACAGACAGGCAGTAGCTGGACATCAGAACACAGAAGAGCAAATTCATGTTCCCAGCTGGGAGGGTCCAAGCTAACAGTCCGCTATGTGTTCATGAAGTACTAGAAGTTCTAAGGCCCCAAACATAAATGGCAAAGGGAAGGATGCACCCCAGTTGGACCAGTGTGTTGAGCTACCCCGCCCAATACCCTCCTAGAATGTACAATTACTGTTAATGATGACACAAGGGTCCTCTAAGTCAAATGTTTACAGCTGAGCTCTTAGGCTCCTGCTGTGATCCTATGTGCATGAGAACACGCATGCATTTAAGGCCGCCTTTTCAGAAAGTACAGATTACACACAGGAACAGGTCATTTGTCAAGTTACTGATGTTGACACATCAGTACTATGAAGCCGTTTGAAGCCTGGGGACTCAACTGGAGTCAAGAAAGATGGATACTCCGGGTTTGAGGCATGAGAACCCAGGCGCCCTCCCTTGCTTCTCCTCTGCAGGGGCTGTATGTGGACGAACAGAACCACCAAGTGACCAAATGTGCTCAAGTGTGAAAAACACAAGTCCCCTTCCATCAGTCAAGACCCCCCAGGACAGAAAGCTGGCTTGGAGAGATGCCAAGGAGACTTACCGAGCTTGAGTAGACTTTTACATGGAGTGAGAAGCACGCTTTTCTTTCTGGCACGGTGGAGGACTTGTAACTCTACCTTGCCCTATCCAATTACGCCATTTTGAGTCAATGGAAAGAATAAACACATCATAAAGACTTAAAACTTGGTGAGGGCACGGAGGGGGGACCCCAACACTTGGTGCTACAGGAGAAAGTGACAGGCTGATGGCCTCAGTTGTTACCAGGAAGAAGTGAATGCACGCAAAGAACAGTGTTTCTTATCAAGACCAAACCCTGCTTGGCTTTAACTCTTAGTCCTGTGGTAACAGCAAACCAGCCCTACAGTGGTTCCATCGGTTCTGCCCAAACTCTCCAAACCAGAAGGAAAAATCATAGCGCCAACGTGGCTGGCCTGAGAAAAAGGCAAGAAAGTCCTTCGAGGTTTCATATTACTAGTTCAAAACAAGACACCCATCGCCACTTACAGCTTCTGTGCCAGGCCACTAAATAAATGCAGGCACGCTTCTCCCCTCTAACCAATGTAGGACCAAGAACTTTATATTTTCCAGATTTCATCTCCAAGTACGGCTTCTAGAAATGTGGGAATTAAATGTAGACAATGAGCTCCATGGAACAAGAAAGCCATTTTGTGGTCATTTAACATTAGAGCCACTAGAAAGTCAATTATTTTCTCTAAACCATCCTTACAAATCAGCCCATTTAATACTAAAGGTCAAGACCTTCTTTTAGAATTAAAAAGGAAAGAAAGCCAACAAAATAAAAATTACACTTTAACATAGCTCTTCTCCTAAAAGACAAAAACCCCACCAAGAAACGGAAACCATGTGCATTGCTGGCGGGAGGCAAAGATAAGTATATTTGAAGGTAAACACGCTATTGATTCAATGCACACACAAGATAATCCTGCCCCTGCTGTTTAGATTCCTTAACTAATATGGCCACTGGGGGGGTGGGGGGACTCCGAATCTTGAAGTGCAGGATCTGATAATGCTGAGGGGGTGGGGGTCTCTTAAGAAAGGTTTCTTGGGGCTGGTGAGATGGCTCAGCGGGTAAGAGCACCCGACTGCTCTTCCGAAGGTGATAAGTTCAAATCCCAGCATCCACATGGTGGCTCACAACCATCCGTAATGAGATCTGGCGCCCTCTTCTGGAGTGTCTGAAGACAGCTACAGTGTACTTACATATAATAAATAAAATAAATCTTAAAAAAAAAAAAGAAAGGTTTCTTTTAGACTTAAAACTATGCTTCAGAGCTGAAACTATGTGTCTGCCAGATAACCTATGCTTCTGAAAATGCTTTACAAACTGAAGAAAAACCCATTCCTACTGGAGTGTTAAAATTGTCACGGGAAAAAGAAGTTAACAAGCCAGCCACCAGGGTTAGTGTCCACAGTGGCTGCGGATCCACAAAGTGGGGAGCAGCCTTAACCTGGGAAACACAATCCAACCTACCCAACTGGCCCCCCACCCCCAATGTGCTAAGGCAGGCAAGGGAGCCATGAGAGCCACAGGCAGGTCCCACACTGATGTCATGCCGATATGGGTTCAAAGCACATCAAAACCAGGAGCTGGCTGCTGCCCAGTCGAGTCATCCATCTCTTCTTAGGCCCTCCCAATGGCTGGGGGGTGAGGGGTGGGGTGGGGGTCCCTAACCCCCTCTTCTGCACTCAGGTGTGGGTTCCTATGCTAGGTTCCTGCTAGGCAGGGGCAGTTAGCAAACAGTTTACAGATGTGGAAGCCTCCCATAGAAGTTAGTGACTATGCTCACACTAATAAACTAATATGGAAGACAAAGCTGGAGCTGACTTCCAAACCAGAGATACCAGCTTCCTCCACCCCATCCCCACATTATCCTTTTCCTGAATCTTTAAAAAGAACTTATGAATTTGGTCATTAGTAGACAAGATAATAAAAAAATCAAAATACCTAAAAACACAGCCAAACAACACATTCATTTTTCAGCAACTTTTTTTTCCCCCTTGTTCCGGTCAACCCCGCTCGCTCCGCTCGACTGCTTGTTCCAGCTGGCCCCGCTCGCTCCGCTCGACACCCCCCCCTCGCTCTGCTCGACCCCGCTTGTTCCAGCTGGCCCCGCTCACTCCGAATCGGCTCCGCTTGTTCCGGTTGGCCCCGCTCGTTCCGGCCGTCCTCGTTCAACCCCACTCGCTCCAGCCCATTTTTCAGCAACTTTAGTGTCTAAGTTTGATGACTACCCTTGGTATCTCCTGCTAAGTGGATGAATTAACACATATACAGCAGGCAACTAACTCAGAAGAGATGGTGGGGTCATGGTTTGGTCTAAGGCTTTCCCAATAGCCAAGGAGCCTTGTAGCTTACATGAAAATCTGAAATGGAGTCCCTCAGGATTCTGTGTGGAAGGCTGTGCTGAACGCCCCATGGTGGCGTGCGTGAGGGGGTGGGGGGATGCGCATGAGTGGGCTGGGGTGGGCATGCTTATCAGTCCCTAGACTTGGAGTGACACACTGAAGCTTTTCCAAACTTCCAGAACTTTTTTTGAGTGAGCTAACTGAGTCAGTTCCAAGGCTCTCATTAGGAAGAGAATAGCAGGCAGGGAGAAGCCCAGAGCTACTTTCTGGCTTCTCCGTGGGGAGGCGTCAACACCCCGGAAGCCTCTCTGGGGAGGGCACACAGGTCCTACTGGTGGGTGGCATGGGAGCACAGCAAGGACAGCAGTGGTTTGCACCTCACTTTCATCTTACCTGAAATGAGCTCAGTCACAAGTGACTCACCAACAGCGTGTGCTGACAGCATTCCAACACTTTTCTTTAGGTTTGCTCTTTTAAGATGATATAAAAAGTCACAGTTGCTCTTTGATTTTTGTCACCACTGAAAAGTGACATTTCAGGCTTCCAAAGATAGATTGGTCTGTCTGTCTACCTTTTATAAGCCCAGCCAGGCTATAATGCGCCCTCCTCCACGCATCCCTGACTCCGAGGTGGCACGTATGTCACAATGCCTGGCTCCTCTCCTTCCCTTCTGATGCATCTCTGAACACATGGCTGTTACTGAAGAGCAGACCGTCCATCCACCCATCTTACTTCAAACGACTGAGACACAGAAAGATGATGGAAAAAAGCACAGAAGAGCTCTGAGCACAGCATCACTGGCCAAAGCAGGATCCTTCTATCCAGCTCTGGTCCCCTCCAGACGCCTGTTTCCTAGTCACCCCACCTGCTAACCTTCCCTTCTCTGGGACTCCAGTCATCTCTTCCTTGAAACTTGATTCAAACATAGAGAAACTACTTTTTCCTTGAAGGGATTTAAATTATCACAAGAACTAAAGGGGACTGTTTTTGGTACATAAGGCAAAAGTGATGATCTTGGAGTTTTAAAAAGCAGCCGATGCTGGCACTTACTAAGTGTTGGGCATAGTTCAGAACGCAGTGACCTTTACTCCACCCAGCGGCATTAGAAACGTGGATCCCTCATTTTCGGACAGAGAACCTAGACAACAGCTGTTACCATCCTGCTTCCAAAACTGTGATGATGTTTCCGTGCCTTGAGGTGTGCCGCCCACACAGGCGATTCACATCCGAGCTGAAGGCCCGAGAGGACTCAGGCCAGGACCACATACCCTGCTCATCACTTAGGAACTTTCTACCATTTTGGTTTGGTTTTATGAAAACAAATCTTGAACTTGGTTTATACACTCAAATCTTACTTATTGAAAAATTTTTACAGGGTGTCTTAAGTGTGGGAAAGCTCTAAATGAGGCCAAAGCCTCCTGTGACCAGATAGCCTCTGGACTGGGCCAATATGCGAGACTCCAGAAGTTCCTCAGCAGAGGTTTTCTCTTTCTGGCCTTGTCTGGGGTATTCTAAGCCCTACACTTGCCTCTACGGAGGAATGTCATTTAGCCTTGGTTTGTAGGATCAATTTTCTTTCTCCTGACAAACCTAGTCATTCAACCTACATCTGAGACTACAGAGACGATTCCCCATGCTACTGCGGCATTCCAGGTCCCTTAAAGTCCTCAGCCAATGGCTTTTACTCATCTTGATGTCCCTACCCTCAGTCCCCCAAATTTTATAAGCCTTCAGTCACCCTGAGTAAAGTTAGTCTGCCTACTGACAAGCGGTCCCTGTGGGCATGCGCTGTACATACTCAGGGGGCTTTCTCTTCTTTTTCTTCCTTCCTTCCTTCCTTCCTTCCTTCCTTCCTTTCCTTCCTTTCTTTCTTTCCTTTCTTTCTTTCCTTTCCTTCCTTCCTTTCTCTCTCTCTCTCTCTCTCTCTCTCTTTCTTTCTTTGAGACAGGGTTTCTCTGTATAGCCCTGGCTGTCCTGGAACTCACTTTGTAGACCAGGCTGGCCTCAAACTCAGAAATCTGCCTGCCTCTGCCTCCCGAGGGCTGGGATTAAAGGCGTGCGCCACCACCATGTCTGGCTCATTCATGTGTTTATTAAAGTGCACTCACTTACTGTTTTTTTGTTGGGCAGTATGTTGAGGACTGAAGCGATAGGAGCTAAGTACAGCACTCTCCCAGTAAACTATACCCAACAAATAAACTCCAACCCAGGGATGAGAACCGCGCACTTTACCTGCAGTCAGTGATGACTCCAGAAGACAAGAAAACAGCTAGCACCTCAAAACAAATGGGTGGAAACTGCCAGAGTAACAAGGAAATTATTTAGCAGCAGGCACCAGTTCCTCACAAAGGTGATACTGGTTCACTGAGCCCAAGTATTAGTACGCTATCTCTGATACTCTCATTAATATTTTTTTCTAAACATCGTTTTTTAACTTAGCCTGAAACACTTCCTGCTTTGTCCTGAGTATGCTTAAGGCATTTACTTGCCTTTTTAAGTAGAGCAGCTAGGTTATTACCCTCAATCTTAAGGGTTCTTTGAGTGTAATTTTCACAGTCTTTACATTTTTACTGTCATTGTTTATTACTGTTTGGCTACATTCTCTATAATTCCAGCAGCATCTTAAACAGACAATGTGTCTATGTACAATGAAAACAAACAAACTCGATGGCTGCAACACCAGGTAAGGGCCACAGTGTAGCTGTACACGTTAGGGGCGGCTGGCAGGGGAGCCTGTTGTCTGCACCATGGACAACTTACATGTAAGTCTCAGCATTATGAATGTGACAATAAAGGAAAAAAATCCTTTCAAGAATGAAATACAGCATCCCAAAAAAATATTGGTTTCTACCACATAAGGTAGTTAGAAAATGTTCACATTTTAACAAATCTGTACAAACCACAAGAAACATTCTATGGGACTATCATCCCACCTTGATGCTAAGAACTTTCTAGAAATGTAGAATAACCATGAACAATTTATAAATCTAGTTTCTATGTGTTCCACAGCTCCAGAACCTAAAAAACTGATTTGAAGAACTCAATATGCCCAGCATGGATCACTGCACATGCCTTGATTGTTAATGAGTGCCTGCTTTTAATATCTGTCTATGATGTACAGTCAACTTGTGCCTTCAAGGTCATTCAATTTTTTATAGCAAAAAAGCAGTATCATTTAGCAGCAATTAAAGCGCCTTCAAGAAGACTTAAAAAAAATACAATATCCAATTAGAAAAGCCGTATTTTTAAACATTTGTACAAGAATAAGCTGCTGAAACTCAGTAATTGTAATCCGACATCTGTACAGTAGTTTACAATAGAGCCAGAAGGGAATTCATCATTATCCTGCATACAACTGGCCTGCTTTTGGTTACACACTGTCTTCTGTTTTAATGAACCAGGCCCGGAAACAAAAGAAAAACGCCTGTTAATCTAAACCTCTGAAAGCCCTGGAAATACTATCATTTAGTAACTTCAGCTGATTTGAAATAGGCAAGCTCTTTGTGTTAAAGTGTCCAGAAATAACAGCTCGCCTTTAACACAACCAGTTAAGAGGGGTTGGGGGTAGGGCGGCGGACCACCAACATGTGATCTCGAGGTACAACTTGGTAGAAGCCAGAATAGGCAAATGACAAAGTCTCCAACTGTCCAAAGACCCTAACTCTCACATTCTGTTATAAACACAGCGGCCGCTGTCACTCAGTTCTTGCTTTGGTTTCTGTAGATCAGCTGCCGAGTGCTGACGCTGTACCAGGCACTGTAGCTCCCGGGTTACAAATCTCTCCTCATTTTTCCATGTGTTCTTAAATAATGAAAAACTACCCTTCATATTACAACTCTCTGGTAACAATCAAATATATTTAAGTATTATAAACGTTATTTACAGAGTCCCCTTGTTCTACTGTGACGTGGTATTCCTGTTTCGTGCTGCTCCACGGCAGTGAGGAGTGAGAGTGTACCTAGTCACCGTCCATGATCCACTCTCACACAAAGGGCTCCATGGAGAGCCTTAGTTCACAAACACTTCTTAACCATGTCCCATGTAAAAAAACCACAAACACTCAAATGCACTCAAATTCAAGTATGCATCTGGAAGCCAATCAAAGAGAGGAGATCATGCCAATCTTAGAGGAGTCAGTAAGTAATTATGCTTGAAGAAGGAGGTGTGGGAGTTGTTGTCAGCCCAGACATATGTAGGTTTCCTGAAGAATTTGATCTTCTCATGTGTGGCAGAAGGTATGGGTCATTTGCCAGCTGGTGCACATCAAATCGATCTTCTTTTCGGTAAGCCAAACAGCGTCTTATGAAGGCCTTTGAAAGAGAGAGATAGCAACACAAATCATCTCCTACCTTCTAAATACCACCAACCCACCAACTCCTACAGAAGTAAGGACACAGTTAAGACTATAAATAGATCAACTTTTACAGAAGTTCAAACCTTAAGAACTTTTAGGGGTAACAATGACATTTTTCCTCCAATTTCAACCCTCCAGTGGCACTCCTGGGCACATCACAGCCCTTCAGTAGCACTCCTGGGTACATTATCTATCGCCTCACTCAGTATTGCTTGGATGTATTGCTGCAAAGTTTTATTTCTATTTACAAAATTATTTTCAATTTATGTTTATTTCATGTGCATTGGTATTTTGCTTGCAAGTATGTCTATGTGAGGGTGTCAGTTGTCAGCTGCCATGTCGGTGCTGGGAACTAGACCCAGGCTCTCTGAACAGCCAGGGTGCTTAACCACTGAGCCATCTTTCCAGCCCCTACAACATTCTTAAGATAGCTTCCATTTGTATATTTTTTTCTGACTCTAATCACATTTTGTTATCATTTTTTCTTGTCAAACTATAGGAAGCCGTTCTTAGCCTTACTCTCTTTCTTTAGTCAGCATGACTCTCTTTAAATGAAGATCACATTGACACTGAAGTCCCATTAGGTCAACTCTGCATCTTTAGATTTTATTTTTATTTTGGGTTTTCTTTTAAAACTAGTCTACATAGTGAGTTCTAGGCCAGCCAGGGCTATATAATAAGATCTTGTTTCAAAAACCAACAAACAACAACCCCCCCCAAACCCCAACCCTAAATCAAATACCATTATGTTAAAGAAATATATAATATACATATTGTCAATTTATTGCTAAGTTATTATAACCGCCAAGAACTGTGCCTCACACCTAACATACTAGCCCTTTGGAGCCTGGAACGAAGAGTTATTGTGGGAAAGATAGCCTATATTAAATATTTAAGGCTAGCTTGGACTAGAGAGAGACCTGATCTCAAAAAACAAAACTAAAGCAGGCACGTGACACACAGCGGCACTCCCAGCACTCAGAGACGGGGGGAGTCAGTTCTACACAAAGAAACCTTGCCTTAAAAAAAACAAAATAAAAGAAACAAAAACAAAAAAAACAAACTAAAAAGCACAATACAAAACCAATCCAATGAAGATTCATGGATAATTTCCAAAAAAATGAGTTCACAAAGCCAGCATTAACTATGAAGGAAGCTCTGACTGCAATCACCTGTAGTTGTTATTATTACTATTACTACTTGAGACAGAATCTCAGTATGTAGGACGGACTGTAACTTGCAATGTAGATCAAGCTGGTCTCAAATTCACAGAGATCTATCTGCCCTGCCTCTTTAAAATATTGGGATTAAAGGTCAATTTTTCTTATGGCCTAGTGTACTTACATAAGAAAACAGTAATTCTGTGGTTTTGTCTTAGGGATCTGATATTATTTTCAGTAGGATTCCTAACAGGGAAGTGCACACATGAAGGCATGGGCACCGGAAGCACAGCACAGTCAAGGTCAGGAAAGACTTGCTTTGTGGGGGCTCTAGTTCTCTCTATTTTACCAAGAACATTACACATGCAGATTAGAAACAGGTTTCCAGAAAGGACTCTTATGGACTGACCTCCGACCCAGTGTACCCCAGCACAGAGAGCAAGGTGTGATGTCAGCAGGAGACTGCTGTGTTTGGCACAAGACTCTAAGCAAGGTGTTTTTTTTTTTTTTTTTTTTTTTTTGGTTTTTCGAGGCAGGGTTTCTCTGTGTAGCTCTGGCTGTCCTGGAACTCACTCTGTAGACCAGGCTGGCCTCAAACTCAGAAATCTGCCTGCCTCTGCCTCCCAAGTGCTGGGATTAAAGGCGTGTGCCACTACCGCACGGCTATTTTTTTTTTTTAAATTACTGTTAATTTTATCTGTCTGAGTGTTTTGCCTGCATGGATGTCAGTGAAATGTGTGTGTCCTCATGGAGACGAGGGTGTCAAATCCCCTGGTGATGGAGTTTACAGGATGTGGTAAAGTATGTGGATGCTGGGAACTGAGTCTCTGATAGAGCAGCCAGTGCCCCTAACCACTGAGCATCTCTCCAACCCTTTTTATAGACTTAAATATCTCAGCATTACAACAAGAAGACTGAATAAGATCTAAAAGTAATAAAGGCACAGATGTGGTTTTTTCCTAATTTTCAAAGAAATCAAGTGGCTGAGCACATAGACTAAGGAAGCATACTGAGTGTTTAAAGATGGAAACCAGAACTGCCTGCCAAGGCTGAGCAGCCCGCTCCAGAGCATAGCAGCAGCCCTGCTGTGGCCGCCATTCCTGCCGCTGTGGTTACTGAAGCCCTGACCACACTGGAACCACAGCCCAGACACGTCACAGAACATTAGGAGATGAATACCTTGGCTTCACTGCTTACAACAGGTTTTACAGGGAACTGGACTTCTGTGGCTTTTAGTATTGTGTTTTCCTGTAGAATGTCTTGTTGAGATTGATTGTGACCAAATGGCTTTTAAAAAAGAATAATAAAATATTAAAATAAAATATTTAAAACACAGAATCACCAGTAAGCCCACCACAAAAATGATTTGTATTTTAACATCCTGTCCTCAGCGACTTGAAAGCTGGATGTGGTCTCATAGAAACAAAGATTATAGTTAAGAGTAGGCTACAAAAACCTATTCAGTCAGTCTTCAGAAGATAAACCTTGTCTGACCGAGCAGCACTGAGGCCGTCATTCAAGTTATCAGGAGGAAATGGATCTAGACTTGGAGCCAGGAGACTCAACACAAGGTAGAGCACACTGAGAACTGGAGCTGAGGCCTGGCCTGTGTGCGACTACTGCCATGAGAGGGCTACTCCTGGCTAGATGGTCCTTGGGCAAACAAAACAGTAAGCTGGGCAAGCTAAACCAATCAGTAGAAAGTGCTCCTCTGTGGTCTCTCGCTTTGGTTCCTGCTTTGGCTTCTTTCGATGGTGGACTGGAAATTCTTCCCTGTCCAAGCTGCCTTTGGTCATGATGTTATTCTCAGCAACTCAGAGCTGCTGCACATCTAGATAGGTTTTTCTACCTCTCTTCTCACAGTGATGGAGATTGGAGTTAGTTTTTCACAACTCAACACAAGGTAGAGCAAACTGAGAACTTGAGCAGGAGGCAAACTAGACATTTATTATCCATGACAACCTTCATTTCTGATTCTAATAGACATTCATTATCCATGACAACCTTCATTTCTGATTCTAATAGTAACAGGTTTGGGAAAAAGTAAGTTTGATGGTATTCTCTGAGGAGTTTCAGGAGCAAATGGTGCCCAGGGCCAGATGTCTGCATGGAAGAGGAGGAGCTGGGAGAACTAAGGAGAGACGGACACTGCAAACTGCATAACGGCAGAGTTGCCATCAGAAAGTGTTTGGGAAAGAAAGGGTAAGAAGGAGAGAGAGAGAACCACGTCAACTGTTGAATAACTCTGACCCAAGGAAATTACCAAGAAATGTGCCTTTTCTTGGAAGAAAGAAATGCTTTCTAAACTGATTCTAAGTTAATGAAAATTGGTACCTTTTTAAAAATAACAATCACCTTAACTTATCTCTACACAACTGAAGCTGGTATAGAACTTACTTTTCTACCATAGAGGCACTGGAAGAAGATGACCCCAACTGACCACACGTCAACTTTGTTGGAGATCTTCGGTGGCTCTTTTCCAACGACAAAGCACTCAGGAGGTAAATACCTGTAAGTAATGGGAGGGAAAAGAAAGGACACAATGCTTAGTTTAAAACCTTCTAAATCATAGAGTGCTTATTTTATTTTCTTACACACAAACTGTTTTTATCAATAAAAACCACGAGTCAACATTTTAATTCATTTGAACCAAAATACAACTTTGTAAGAAAACATATTTATAAATAAAGAAAACATTATCTCATTGGAGATCGCGACAATATAATCTAAGCTTCTAATAATAGAAGAAGTACTCACTCTCCTACTCACCTCAACCACTGTTTAAATTGTAGGTGGTTCTACTAAAATACACACCAGATCACAGATTCTCTTTTAAGCCCCGAAAGAAAGCCTTTAGTTATTCCACTGAGATAGGACCTCATATCTCTCACTGTAATATAACCTATTCTAATCCACAATATAAACGCCAAAATCTGCAATCACCTTTATCCTCTCTTGCTCCAAACTGGTTAGTCAAGTCACTCACTTACCTCTGGGCATGAACTTTCTCTGTCGCCTGCCATGCAGAACATGGCTTCCTTCCCCATGTCAGGGAAGGGTAGATGGTGCATCTACAAAAACACCAGCGCTCCGAGCACCAGACTGTGACAAGTGCAAGGGGCTTTGGTTTACTGTGCAGTTTCAAGCACTACCAGTCAGTGTGCGAAATATACCAAGCATTCAAACACTAACTTTTGAAATCTAAAACTGCTATTCATAAATTCATATTTTGATATGTCAGAGGTAAAAATAAGTTTGTTAAGTTGTAAGTAAAACAATCCATCAGAGATGCAAGCATCTCACAACTCAAAACTTTGACAAATTAACCATAGTAATCACAGGTAATGTTATTAACTGTGAGTTCTATACTATCGTGAAAGATGTCTTCATGTGACTGAAAGGAGCATGGCTCTTGAGCGTCTTTCCATACAAAGGGGTACATAAGCAAGCAAGCAACTGCAGGGGCAAGTCTGTAGGTGACAAATCTGACTGCACTAGTCATCAGTAAGAGAGGAAGAAATGAAACTGACTTTTCCTAAATGATATTGACAATCAATTTGAAGTTTCTGTAGATGACAAGTATTTTATAGATAGGTATTCTGAAAGAACCATCCCAGTCCCCAGACACACAGCTAGTAACTCCTGACACTGTGGAGTGATAGACTGTTAAACTGCACTGAGCTCCTCGTGGCTGCACTCGTTGCTCTGCACCCTGAAAGGTGAGAAGTCCCTGCCATGAGAGGGGCATAGGACAGACTACACTGTGAAGGAGCTGGAGGGTGAGATGGCTGGAATATATATAGGTGTAAAGGGAAAGCAGTCCTATGGAAGGGCTGCCCAGAAGGAAGCAGGGAGCAAAGATAAAACACAGATTTAGAAAGTGTTAACTCAGGAATACCAGAGGGGAGTGTGTGCTAGCCACAGAGAGGACTGGGAATGCCCAGCCACTGAGCAAGTTAAGGCCTATTAAATATAAAGGTTGCGAGTGTATGGTGTTTTCATTCACAAGTCCAGAGAGCTCGTGGGTGGGTGCAGAACCACACATGCACCCACGGGTAGCTCCGTGCGGTTTAACAATTTACCGCCAAAACACTGAACAGATTTTTTTGGACCAGTTTCTATAGGAAATATATTCTGTTGTTTTTGAGACAGGTTTCACAAGAAACTATTTAGGTGGCAGCACAGGCAGATGATACAACATTCATGTGGCTTACAGATAACCCACATATCTGACTAATGCCTCTTCAGGCAAAGTCAATACAGCTCAGGGGAATGGTCAGCATGGGCCCAAGCACACTCCATGGGGGCTTCCCTGGGGCCCTCAGCAGTCAGTGTTGGAATTTGCAATCCTGTTCAATGAAATTGTATGGAGCTCTCTTTCCTGCAAAATCTCCCTTCTTGCTAATCTCATTTATTCTGAGAACTAGGTTAGTTTTGGAAATGTTTGTCTATGTTCTCCACTCTGGCAAACTTGAGTAAGTTGGGAAATTCACACTGTCATGGTTTTGTAAATGAGCTCCTGCTGAGTTTCATCATCATTTGATGAAAGTTCCAATCACCCAGAGTTAGGGATCCTGCCCTGACGTCTTTCCGTGCTCAACAGCGCCATGGAAGTGTAGGTCAGAGAACCCCTTGCTCCTGTTGACTGTAATGTTTCATCACAGCTATAGTAACCCTAAGACACCAAGGTACATTCAGAATAACTTCTACATTTAAAAGTTAGTTCTATATAGATTTATAGCTACATAAAAAAATTTTTGAGTCAGAGCTAAAGACTACAAATATGCTGAGTTTATCTATAATCTACAATGAACAAACTCTGTATCATATATATATATGATACATATATATATATCTATATATATATCTATATATCTATATCTATATCTATATCTATCTATATATATATATATATATATATCTCACAAAGATTTATATATCTTTATAAATCTTTACAGAGAAGGCCTGAGGTTCACAGGTGTTCTTATTTGAAACAGTCATGATATTAGATCAGCAAAAGTACTTATTCAGATCAAACACCACTCAACACCCGAGAAGAAAACTCATGAATTCTGATTCATGCTAGGAGTTCCTGCATATTAAAGTCATATGCAGTTAAGAATGTGGGCAATTACTAGCCACAGACTCTCCCTCTCAATTTCAAGGCATAGGATCAGTGCCTTCAACACAACAATCTCAAAGAATATTTGAAAATAAAACTAAACATTCATAAAACACAGGGGACTAATCTAAGTCATTTACTAATACATTTACCAGTAAGTGCCTGCCCCCTGGGAAGTCAGATCCATCCCATCAACACCGTAACTATCATCATCCATAATCTTGGACAGACCAAAATCAGTGATTTTGATTTCTCCACACGCTGTTCCATCTACCAGAAGGATATTTCCTAAAAAACAAAGTACACTATTTTTAGTACTATGTGTGCATACGCATACACACACATACACACACACGCCCGCACGCACACACCATATATATGAATGAAAGAATAATTTTTATAACAAAAAGTAATGTTTGGTAAATAAATATATATTTGGGGACTTATTATGGTGATATATGCCCTTAACTTCAACACTCAGAAAGCAGAGGAAGGTGGCTCTGAGTTCATCTGCCTAGACTACATAGTAAAACCTTGTTATAAAATACAAGCAAAAATGCAAACATAGCCCCCCCCCCCAATAAACCCAACCCTGTAAGATACATTTCCTGAAATACCTGGCTTAAGGTCATAATGTATAATAGGAGGTTTGATTTCATTGAGATAGCGTAAGGCATTCACAATCTGCATCACAATAGACCGAGCTTCTTTCTCAGACATCAACTTGTGCTGCTTCAGGTAGAAGTCCAAGTCATTGCCTTCACAGTACTCTAGCACTGTACAAAACCTACAATGGGAAGGGAGCAATCAGCAGAAACCCTCAATGAGACAAGTATACTGGGAGAGGTGAGGACCACTGCCCAGTAACTAACAGAGACCCAGTGCACCACCATCGCAGGACCAGAAACAAAACCAGCGCTCCTAAGGATCACATTTGTTTACTTACGTATCTGTATCCAAGGAGAAGTAATCATAGAGTTTAACTATTCTGGGGTGATCCAGTTCCTTGTGTATTCGATACTCTCGGCAAGCGTGTTTGTGGTAGTTTTCTTTCTTTTCGTCTCTCCAGCTCTTATTAAGCTGGTGGATCTTCACAGCAGCGTATCTTTGCTCATACAAGTCAAACGCCTACAATTCAAGGCAGACAACAATCACACCGGGACATACCAGTCAAACACCTACAGACTTTAATTTTGGTGATAATTTTTTAAACAGCCAGTGATCACCTCTAGACAGAAATGTCATGGCAATGAGAACTAAAGGCTCAACATAAACTTTCACAGTCAATTTCATTAGATGCTAATATTTTGAATCACAATAAAACAATGACGCTAGGATTTTTTAAAATATGGACCCACTCCTTTACATGCGCAATTCTGTAGGCAATACAAAAAGCCGGGATACTTTTCTGTATGTCAGAGAAAACAAAGTATAAAGTTTTAACTTTATGTGTATGGGTGTTTTGCCTCTGTTATCTGTGCACTTGTGCATGTATTGCCTGCAGAGGCCAGAAGAGGGCACTGGGTCCTCTGAAACCCAAGTTACAGATGGTTGTGAGCTGCCCATGTGGGTGTTGGGAAGTCATCATCTTTCTCTGAAAGAACAACCACCACTCAACTACTGAGCTTTTAAAGAAAATAGTTTTAAGTTTCATGGTGACTTATATGCAAAGATGCCCCTTTAAAAAGCACTTAATAACTTATACATTTGTTAAAAGAAGGTCTCCAGAGCCTTATTAGCTTAAGCAGAAAACCAAACCAATTAGTTTAGCTGTCAATTCAACATAGCCAGAAGTTATCTGAGGGACTCTGCATTGGGAGACTGACTGGCCAGTGATCAGTGGCACCCCTGAGCATGCGGTGCTGGACTGTGTACAAAGCACACACAAACCAGAGGAACTGAGCCAGCAGGCAGTGTTCCTTCATAGCGCTGGCGTCCAGCATCTGCCTTGAGCTCTGCTTTCCCTCAGTGTAGGACTGTAAACTCTTAGGATGAGAGTTCCCTCTACAACTTGTTTTGGTCAAGGTGTCTATCACAGCAAATGAGAGGCAAACTAGAGCAAAGAGAAAAGCAACTTAATGACCCACACCGCAGTGGGACTGAGCAGCTGAGAGCAGGGAGACTCAGGCACGTGTCAGCACTGTCTTATGGACAGTTGAATGGCTGAGAGAACCGCACAGGTTAGTAACAGAGCTTAGCCCCAGAGATATGAAAACGAAACCCACAATAAGCTCTTCTTTGTAATGAGACTGAGGACAAAAGTCCATCTAAAAGCAGAAAACAAAAGCCAAGTACTTCTTAACCACCTCCCCCACATCAGCATAAAGAACAGAAAACATTACCTTATAGACTTCACTAAAGCCACCTCTTCCAAGCAGATGAAGTAATAAATATCTTTCATTTAACGTTGGATGATCTTTGAACCTTAAAAGAGCAGGAGAAAAACCTACTGCAGCACATTAAAAGAACCCAGGAGTTCTGAGTACAGTAACGCCCACTTGTGACTATCCTAGCTATGTCTATTTCAGTTTCTCTGCTGTTAAATGTCAAATACCAGCCAGTAGCTACTTCTATTCTCTCAGTCTTTCTACATTAGTACAATTTTACTGGTATGTTTGATACAAGATCAAAATAATGATTTTGCTCAAAAAGCTTACAGGTTAGGGGGAAGAGGCAAAATAAAAAACTAAAAAGTAAACTGTAACCCCAGTAGTACTAATTACCATGGAAAATTAAAGAAAAGGATAATGAAAGGGGAAATGAGGTGACGCAGAGATGGCTCTCAGACAGGTCATCTGCATGGGGAGCTCTTGGTGTGAAATGAAGAGAAAGCCACTTCAGATCTCCAGAGGGAGTACTTCAGGTGAGAGAGACGGGACAGGGAGGTACAAGGGGGTTGCAGAGCACACAGGCATCCAAGCTGGTACACTGTGTAAGTTTTCTGTGTGACAGAGATGGCTGAGGAGGAAAATCTCTCTGCTCTCCCTCGGGCCTTCTGTCATGTGTGACTTTACGACTTACTGTGAATTATCCTCATTGTTTATTCTCTTCAGCTCTCGGATGTGAAGATTCCTGACCCTTTCCAAACGCTCCAGTTCCGCCTGGATTTCAGCCTCTTCCTGAAGATGAAGAGAGGAAACTATAATAAGTTCTGTTTATTTGTGGTATAACAGGATATTTTATCCATGCATCCATTTTCACAGTGACAAGAGCAACAGTGTATTACAAAGTACCACTAAAGGAAGACAGCAGAGCAACGGCCTGTTGTGGCACCCATCGCTGTCTAGGAGCTGTACAGAATTCCCACACTGTTCCGTACTCTGAGGAATGGATTTTGAAAATGTCCACATTGAGTGATTGACTTCAAGGAAATAGAAAGCTGATGGAGCTCAACAAAATGGGTTCCCATTTTTAACCTAAGAGGAACAAATTTACTAGCACAAAACAAATGAAGGCATATATATATATATATAAAATTAGTAGGGGAGAGAAAGGGAGAAACTACAACCTAATAAAGTCAAGAATACAAATACACTTTGGATAAATCCCTACAACCTTAAAGACACATTTGAGCAAACCTATGAACAGCAATGGCAGATCCCCAGTTATCAGAGCAAATGAAGCCAAGTCCTAAAGATGTACTTCAGAACTATTCAGTACATGATCATACATGCATTTGCATGTCTTGAAACACATTAAAAAAAATCAAAGATACCATAATCAAGCACGCATACTCTTTCCCTCCTCACATACATATGCCTTTGTCAGTCATTTAACAACTATTTACAGGTGGATACAAACATGCCAAATTTGGTGGAGTTTTCTAGAAATGTCTAATTTTTAAAATATTTTGAATAAAAGTATTTATTTGTTAAGTAAATAAACACAGACTATGGTGGCTTATTATGCATTACTATAATTATTAGTCCATTGCAGAAAATACAGACTAGATGCTATTTCTCAATATTATATTTGAACATCCTTTATTCCATTAGCTCCTCTCCTTGGCACTGATAGTATCATTGAATAGGAAGTCATGGTGCACATGGGAGACCATGGCAGTGGAGATTACAAATCTGAGCATATAAGATTCTTATAGGGAAAGAGGAGGAGAAGGAGGAGGGAGACAGACAAGACAATCAGAGATAGAGGGTACCCGTAATATAAATATAAATTCTTGTGAACAAAACTAAATCTTCAAAGATCAAAAAACTAAATCCAGGGCCTACATCCTCATGACTTTGTTACCTTGGAAACTGTTACATGCTGTCTTCTGACTTACCAGCCCACCCACCCCCTGCCACCATCAAATGACAAACAATTAAAAAAAAAAAAGAATTTAAGTATGTTTAAACTCCATGTGATTCTGAAAGTTACATATTTATCATTGTGTGTGTGTGTGTGTGTGTGTGTGTGTGTGTGTGTGTGTTAATCAACACTCACTAGGCTCCGTAGTCTGAATTAGCATCCTTTCTTATGCCTCTAAAATGCTGGATTTAACAGGATAGAAACCTGACTACACCTGGAACAGTTGTTATTCTTCAATGTAATTCAACCACTACTTTTGACAGAGATAGATGATGAAGATTATTAGATGACAAATTTAAAGTATCAAGATAAATTTAAATAAAGAGCTATCTAGAGTTCTTCAATGATTTTTCTATCATTTCTTGTTAGTCCTGGAGGGAACAGAGGGCCTCTTGCATAACAGCAAGCATTAATACTGAGCTACACTCCCGGCCGTTAGGTTTTCTTACATGATATCTCATGATTTGCTATAGCTTCAGTCAGTTATTTTTGGCAGGTATGTAACAGGTATGTATTTCAGATTGACCTCAGACCTACAAACACCAAGTGCTAAGAGCACTATCATTCAACATCAAAGACTCACTGTACGAACAGGAAATGAATTTTAAAGCATTGGAAAAATACATTTTGAGTACAGCTAGCCTGGTTGTCTTAATAAGGTAGAGAAAATTAGCCCTTTAGATAGGTAAAAAGTATGATAGTTCCACAATCCAGAAGAGGTTGACTGTTCTCTTCACATGACTCATTTGGTAAGCTAGTGAAAATTCAAAGGGTCTGATAAAATGCACCAAGTCTATCAGAATACCAACCGGAATACCTGTTGCCATTTTACTTGGAATTACCACATGGGGATGCAATTTCGACAGCATATTTCTAGAACTATCGTCTTTTTACTTATTTTATCTTTAAATTCCATTTTATGTGTACAGATGCTTTGTCTTCATGATTATCTGTACACCATATGCCTGTCTGGTGCCCGAGGAGGCTAGAAAAAGGCCTCTGACCCTGGGTACTGGAGTAGCAGATGATTGTGAGCACCATGTCACAGGTTGCTGGGAATTGAACTCAGATCTTCTGGAAGAGCAGTCAGTGCTCTTAACCATTGAGCCATCTCTCCAGCCCCAGGAATTTAGTCTCAACTATAGAATTAAGATATTGAACTAAACTGCTGAACAGAATAATATTTTTTATAGTCTTCAGGTGCTTATACAATTGAATTGATGTAGTAAACACCTACAGGAAGTGTGAACTGTATTTACACCTCCCATTTGGTAACCTAGTAATTCTCAAACCTGAAAACACTGGGACACTGGGGGATAAAATGCTGCAACTTTAATTAATTTTTCCCACATTTCACAGAGAAAAAGGTATATTGTTAAAGAGTAAATATTTATGTTTCCCCTTAAGTTCATACACAGAGGCCTTAATTCTGGGTCTTTGGGACATAGTCATGAGGGAGAGGCTTCACGACAAGATAAGTGTGCTAATTAGATGAGATTCCTGCCTGACTACACACACATCTCCAGACCATGTATAAACCACGATTAGAGTTATCACTAAATCCAATCTCTGCTAAAACCCGATCTAGACTCTGAAAATAAATATTTTTTATGTAAATGAAGAAAATATCCAATAAAAATAGATAAATAAATAAATTTTTTATTGCTCGAGTGACCAGTCGGGTACTTTACTATTGCAGCCCAAGCAAGTATACATGTTCTTTTAAGCCAGTGATTCTCAACTTTCCTAAATGCTGTGACCCTAAAACACAGTTCTTCCATGTTGTGGTGACCCCCAACCATAAGGTTATTTTATTGTTACTTCAAAACTATAATTCTGCTACTGTTATAAATTGAAACGTTAATCTCTGATATGCAGGGTATCTGACTGGAGCTGTAACCCACAGGTTGAGAAGCACTGTCTAAGCAAATGCTAGAGGCAATGCTGTCCGATAACGCCTCCTCATCGGAAAACAGCTGCGTGAGTCTAAACAACAAAGTGACCTTGCATGAGATAATTTCCAAAGGTCTGTCCGTCGTACAGGCACTATTCTTATTCCTGAGAATGACGTTCATCTTTTTCAGTGAGTTCAGAAATGAGAATGGTCTGAGTTCACAACTAATCACAATAGAACCATATTTTCAAACTCACAGAAAAACCAGGTTAAATTAGTAGAATTTAACCACATACTAAATTTCATTTGGCATGGTGGTACACACCTTTAGTCCCAGCACTCCAGAGGCAGAAACAGGAAGATTTCTGAGTTCTAGGCTGGCCTGGACTACAGAGAAAGCTCCAGGCCAGCAAAAGCTGCATAATATAATCCTATATAAAAAATAAAGTTCTAATTCTGATTTCAACCACTAGGTACTTAGTTATGTAAAGCAAAGAGAATCTTAAAGGAACAAGGATATTTCTGGAAATGAATTGGTCTCTATAGGCAGTTACAGAGTAGAATGAACATTAGCAAGAACAGATTTTAGTAGTGGTAGGCCAGGTGATCAAACACAAAATAAATGGCTGTATCCCTTCTCTATTCAAGCCCAACAATGCAACAATTTAATAATATGTACCACACCTAAAACATACTTTTATATTCTGATATACATCACAAAAGTCAAGTCATATAAACAGCAGATTGATACTACCTGCAAAATACTAATTTCCAATATTTTAAAATTCATGAAAGTCCCATAGCCACACCACCTGACTGAACAATTTGTCTCAACATTATTTTCAGCACAAAAATGTGCCTTACTCATAGTTAGTCTCTTCTGACAATATAATATCCCAATTCATGAGTTATATCATGTCTACTCCAGTTTCTTGCCCTCTAACTCCTGTGTCCATCCATCTTTTCTCCCTCTCCCCCTCCCTCCTCCCTTTCTCTCTCTCTCACATACATACATACAGAGAGAGAGACAGAGATACAGACAGAGAGAAATGTACCAATTTTCTTTAAATTTATCCTTATTATGTAGATACAAGCCAACAGACAGTTATTACCAATACATAGCAGGTCTGAATTTATCAGGACTATCATACTTAAGTGTGACTGTGTAGATGGGAAAGGATAAAGGAGACAGAGCTCTGGAAACCATGTCTACTTTCTTTTCTATCTATACATATCTTTCTATTCTCATTTCCAATCCATACATCCGCCATGACCAAGTGGAACACTTTCTTTCCTATGTGAGTTTAAGCAGCTTAGACACCTCCCCTCCAACCTCGTTGCTAGGTTACTGATGTCCTCCTCTTCCCTTACTGTACGTTCTTCATTTCCTCTTAAGAGAGAAATTTGTGTGAGGGGCTGTGGTGCATGTGGTGGTGTTTCATTCTCTCTTCAAATGCACAGATATAAATGCACAGATATGTACACTGAAGCTTTTAACTGGGCATGAGTGCAAAACAAGGCAGGTTTGTTCCTCTACAAGTTTCTCCATGTTGTGTAAACAAAGCAAAACCCTTTCTAAACAGTTGCAAATACATGTAAGAATTCCAATGACTGGCAAACTTCAAGTATAACATTTAGTATTTATCCTGCTGAGCTGCTGTATGATAGGGCAGAGCCCCTTAAATGTTACCCATGGTTACCAGGTAACATTATGTTACCTAACAGGACCTGGCACTGTTTAGCAGCCCTTTACAGTAGTACATGTCCAGGACAGTCCTTTCTTCCAGCTTTCTACTTTCTTTGAACCCTTTTCAGGATATCGATGGATCACGTAAGTATAAAAAGATTAAACTTTCTCCCCGACAATGGGAATCGATCAGCTTTAACATAATCAATACCTGTGTGCACTTAAATGGCATAGATTTATAGTTCTGAATAGAAATGGCCAGTGGTCAAGAAATTGGTCTCCTTTTAAAACAATAATTTCTAGACTAAACAACTCAGCATGTTCCAAGTGAATGAAACCTGACTTGCAATATTAAAACAGTCATAAAAACAAAAAAAAAAAACCAATTTTTTGAGCCTAACCTTGGCTATGTGACCATGTAGCTGAGGATGACCTTGAACTTCTGATCTTCCTTGGATAATATATATGCACCACACCCCTAGACACACTAGAGTTAGAACCCTAGATTCATACACACCAGGCAAATACTCTACTAGGTAGGTGAGTATATCCCAGCCCTACAAAAAGGTTTAAATCTACTGCTTAAACAAGTACATTAATATTAAACACTAAGGAAGAAAACTTTATCTCCAAATTCTCATTTTGGTAAGTGGCTTATCATTTACTGCCCAGCTAGGGCTCAGATTCTAAGAGCCAGACTGTCCCGAGTGTCGGGGGAGGAGCGACCGTGCTCTCTCAGCAGCCATCCTTCCTCACTACCTGCTCATCTGTGACTAGAAGGCAACAGGAAGACAAGCCAGCTGAAGAGCTCCTGCACACTTCTCAGCGCCTTTCCTGCCCATACACAGCCAGAAGTCAAACACCTCCTGACACTCTTCCTGGGCTTCAGTGTGACTTTTTCACGCACAGTGCACTTCCTCCAGCATTCCCCTACTCCTACACCTGCCTTCACTGTGCACAGAAAACATAATAACCTTATGTGAGAGAAGTTAAGACTTCTTTAGGTTATGGTCATAAACACAGAAGTGAATAAATAGATCTAAAGAGTAAGCCGTCTAATGTTATACTGCTCATTATTTGCATTCAAAACGAAATGATAAGAAATGTCACATACAGAACTTATTTTTGTGTTCATACTAAGGATTTGATAAGTTGGATGATATTAAGAATTCTAAAAAGGTTGAAAGAGATACCAAAGTTGGTCAGGAATATGTGAAGTCAATTCACCTAAAACCAATGCCCTGCATTCTCCACTGTTCAAAAGGCTTGTAGGCAATCCAGTCTTGTCCGTTTCAACTGGCTGCATGTTCCACTGTGAGGAGTGAGAAAAGAGCTGTGAGCTTGTTCTCAGCCTGTAAAGAGGTCACCATGGAGGTTAGTATGATGCTGCTGCTGCCTGTCACTGCTTGTTTCTCTTGGCAGGTGCCCATATCGGTCAGAGAACAGGATGTCAGTGGCAGGGTTGTTGCTACACTGTTATCTCTTCAGAACGAGGCACAAGGAGAGATGAATGCCACATCGCAAGGAGCAGAGGAGAAAGAGAGAAAGAAATGGTGTCAGGTGGCATGCTGGATGTGATTGTTTCAGTAGAGACTGAGATGACTGTCAATTGCTTAGCTGATTGCTTCAGATGATACCTTTGTGTCTGCTGGTTCTTGCCTATCCCTGATTCAATTACAAACTGCTTATGTTTCCCCAATAAAACTTTTGGCACTTAAATAGGGTCTTAGAAATCTGTCTCCGTCTCTCACACACACTCCCCATGCCTATTTTACTATTTAGTATCTGAGACATCAAACTTTCTAGCATTGTCCTAAAATAATCACATATTTAAAAAGGAAATGTGAAAACAAGAGAACTGTGGGTAAGGTACTGTACATCTGTAGTCCCAGAACTTGGGAGGCAGAGACAGGAAAATCTCCATGAGTGCCAAGCCAGTCAGGACCAATCTCAAAACACCCAACAACAAAAACTAGAGAACAAACAACAACTATGTTCACACACTGTTCACATTAAACTTAATGTGTCAAGACACAGTAACCATCCCTGAAAACTTACATTTCTGTTTCCTTATCAGTCTAGAATAGAAGAATTATTAAAACATACATGCTTTATATACTATGACTAGAGAGACATTTTAGGGAATTGTTTCATTGTCTGTTGATTTCACTGAAAACACGGCTGTTTTCAATTCTAGAATAACTATCTCATTCTACAAACAGCCTACAAAGCTTTGTTAAATCAGAGGAAAGAAAAGTTTTGTCCATTATTAGAAGATACCAAAGGCTAGTATAAAAAAGGGATTAACAAGTTTATGGTTTGATGATACTCCTAAATCCCTACATCTCTGATGGGTCAGAAATGTCTTAAACGATGAGTTGTTACTTTGCCATGTGTTTATGTGCATGTGTGCAGATTGCAGGTAAATGTCTGTGTCTGCTTACGTAAGACAGAGGGTGACACCTGTATCCTCAGCAATTGCTACCTTTGTTTCCTAATTTTTAAATGTGTGTGTGTGTGTGTGTGTGTGTGTGTGAGAGAGAGAGAGAGAGAGAGAGAGAGAGAGAGAGAGAGAGAGACAGAGAGAGAGAGAGAGAGAGAGAGAGAGACAGACAGACAGACAGACAGACAGACAGACAGACAGGTGGAGGGGACATTTAGGTGGAGTCAGATCTCATCTTCTACCTTTATGTGGGCTTGGGGAATTGAAGTCAGGCCATCAGGCTTACATAGTAAAAAATTTTACCTTCTAGGCCATCTCGCCAGACCCCTACCTAAGCTTTTGAGACAGGGTCTCTCACTGACCCTAGAGTTCACCAATTTATCTAAGCTGGCAGCTTGGGAACTCCAGGGCCCTCCTGTCTCCGCCTCCTGGCACTGGCGTTACAGATGTGCTGCTGAATTCACATTTCACTTGGATGCATGGGATCCAAACTCAGCATTTTACTAACTGAACTATCTCCCCAGCCTCTATTTTGCCTTTTTGAAAACATAAAACTATTCTTTGCAACAAGGTTTTAGTAAGCATTAGTGAGAGGGAGTGTGCATATTTATTGGTAGCAAAAGTGAGTACATTTCCCCTTAAAATCTTGTCAGGAGTAATGGAGTCCTATATACAGTCCTGTTCTATGTAATTCTTAAGATATTGTTTTTGAAAGTTACTTGGAGGCTGGAAAGACAGCTCATTGGGTAAAGCACCAGTCTGCCTCAATTTGCTTTCAGGACCCACCTAGCAGATGGAGAAAACCAACTCACGTGTGCCATGGCACAGGCATAATCACCTATGCACACACGCATGTGCATACACACACACACACACACACACACACAAGTGTTTAAAAAAAAAAAGTCAAGTTGGACTGTAGATGTGGCTCAGTGGTTAGGAGCACTGGTATATCTTCCAGAGGGCCTGGGCTCAGTCTCAGCTCCTATATATCACAGCTCACAAACGTCTGTAATTC
This sequence comes from Mus minutoides, assembly GCA_902729485.2. NCBI lineage: Eukaryota > Metazoa > Chordata > Mammalia > Rodentia > Muridae > Mus > Mus minutoides. The sequence continues at coordinate 69,272 of LR750660.1, forward strand.
CAGTCCCTGGAGTCACAATGACCCCGTCTCAGCCTGCTAGAGCTGTATACACATGGTGTATTGGAAAAAAAAAATACAGGCAAACACTCAAATACATAAAAACAAACAAATTAAAAACAATCTTATTTGAGAGTGTTTGTACTTTAAGGGGAGAGGGTTTCTAATGCCACTTAAAAGTAAATTGAGTGAAAAAAAATCCATATATCAAATAATAACAAAGAAACAGTATTCTCATGTGAACATAATTTCAAAGGAAGGAAATCTGCGAAAGAGAAGGAATGTGTGTGAAAAGCAACTAAGCTGATCGCTGTGATGGAGTGAAACAACACATTCCCCAGAATGGAGAGAGGGGCAAACTCGCAGTCTACTCTACTCTGTAGGAATAGAGGGCTCATCTGCCACTTTAAATTGATGATTTGTGATATGATGTAATTCATATTCTATCCATATTCAATGATAACAAAAGAGGTAAACAACATAGAGACGCTTATTTACTATTAAATGAATCATAATGTTCAGTTTATATCTGTGCTACTTGTAGTCTTTAAAGTGTGAAAAAGTCAAGTGGGAGCCCGCATCAGACAGGATAAAGAAATAAGCCACTTATGAATGTATGAGCAGTGATTGCATGAATTTCTGACAAGTCAATTCTTTTTTTATAAATATTAGAGAACCCTTTATTCTGGCTGGAACCCAGGCCTCATATACACAGGATAGTATTCTGTACTTTGAAATTTTGGGGGGGGAGGAGAGGGGAGGGGGTTGTTTTCAGTCTTTTTGAGACACATGTCTCAAAACTCAGTGTGTTTGGTGGTGTCCTGAATTCGATTGCCTAAGTTCTGGGATCCAAGCCCGGCTGAAAGAGTTCTTGACATACAGAGAGACTCCACAGAGTGACCTTCCTAATCTTAGAAGACAAACATGATACTAAACCCTTAAGTAAAGTTTACAATAAAGTTTTTGGAGGTAAATTTAATTACTTTAAGCCCCATCCCTTTGAAGATTTCTTCTTCATTCATCACACTTTAAACCTTTGTTTTCTAAAACTACAGAGTAGCATAGATATAAACTAAACATTGTGATTCATTTAATGGTATATAAACTTCTCTATATTGTTCACCTCTTCAGTTATTATTGAATATGAAATGCATATGGATAGAATATGAACTACATCCCATCACAAATCATCAATTTTAAGTGGAAGATGAATCTTCTATTCTAAATTCTCATGGTGTTGGGTTCCTTAACAAGGAATATGCGTGTAATTTAAGGCTAATGAACCTAATATAATAATCCTACTTTATGTTAAGAGTTTATTTCAGGGGAAGAGAGGAAGAAAGAGAAGGGAAGAGGGAGGGAGGAGCAGAGAGTGATCTTTGCTACTCTAACATAACATGTGCAGCTCCAATCTACACCCTTATCTGACCTGCTACTTACTTAGCAGGTTCCACAAGGATCAAGTATTCACAGATCAGAACAGATCCAGCCTATGGCAGAAACTATACTCACAGCTAAGGTACGCTCTGCCAGCTACCTAACCCTGGAGCTTAGGAACTGAAAGACAACATTTTCTCTTCAATCAAGACTCTCTTTCTCTCTCTCCTTCTCTCTCTCTCTCTCTAGAACTGATAGACAACATTTTCTCTTCAATCAAGACTGTTTCTCTCTCTCTCTCTCTCTCTCTCTCTCTCTCTCTCTCTCTCTCTCTCTCTCTCTCTCTCTCTCCCCCCTCCCTCCCTCCCTCCCTCCCTCTCTCAACAAAGAGAATGACCTACTTTCTAGCTGTGCTTTAGGACTTTAGGAACCTATTTTTAATACAAATGAAGTTACTGCTTATTGGTTTCTAATTGAACAAGTAAAACATAAGACCCAGTTGTAAGCAGGCAGCTCCTCTTTAGCTGCTCTCTGTGGTGACATTACTTGCTCAGTTTTATTATCTCTATGCACTTCTAGCAACTTCCTTTATAAACACATTCACTCTTCTCACCCAAACCCCTCCCAGAGAAGAGAGCTGTATGCCTTTAGACTTTAGCACTGTGACTGACACTTCCTCCACAACACTTTATGGCAGACAACAAAAATAAAAAGGAGTTAGTCGAGTAGACGTTAGAAACCTAAGACTCATAGAAAATTTGATATATAAACTGGGAAAAATGAAGAGAAAATGATTATGGTAGTAATGAGACATGGAGACTTTACTTGAGAAAATAAAGCATTGTTCATAGAAACCAAATATTTTCAAAGTACCAAGAAAACATTAAACTCTACCATCAACTATCAAAGAGTAAACCCTGAATGTTTTCAAAGTGTATTTTTTAAAAAAATTCATAATAATGTTGACTTTAACCACTATAAAATTTTAGTTTTATCTAACAAAATAAGGGAGATATAAGGATGTCATTAATTTAAATGTGCTATCACAAGTACAAATGGTGACCTCCAGACCAAGCTCTTAGTACAATCAAGAATTCACTTGACAATAGTGTAACCAATGCACATCCTCAATAGTACTATACCTAAGGATTTCCTTACCACAGTGTAAGCAAGCAAGCGCACACACAGTAGCCCTTCATTAGCAAGGTCTCGCCTGAATACACATGCTAGATTCTTCTGTATTCAAACTAAAGCATTAAAATGCCAGGCAGTGGTGGCACACGCCTTTAATCCCAGCACTCGGGAGGCAGAGGCAGGTGGATTTCTGAGTTCGAGGCCAGCCTGGTCTACAGAGTGAGTTCCAGAACATCCAGGGCTACAGAGAAACCCTGTCAGGGCTACAGAGAAACCCTGTCTTGAAAATCAAAAAACAAACCAACCCCTCCCCCCCCCCAAAAAAAACATGTACTGGCAATGAAGAAACAATTTGATTATACACATATACTTGGAATAAATACAAAAAAAAAAAAGAATGCAATTTAAAAATATTTTATCTGATTAATAAAATCACAAGTGGGGGCTGGTGAGATGGCTCAACAGGTAAGAGCACCCGACTGCTCTTCCGATGGTGATAAGTTCAAATCCCAGCATCCACATGGTGGCTCACAACCATCCATAACGAGATCTGGTGCCCTCTTCTGGAGTGTCTGAAGACAGCTACAGTGTACTTACATATAATAAATAAAATAAATCTTTAAAAAAAAAAATCACAAGTGTTAAATCAACTGAATATCATTTCAGTTTTTCTCATTAAAAGGAAAACACTATTATTTTATTTATATTCAGCTATAAGCGATGTACTTAAAATAGAAATCTACAAAAATTAAGGAAGTACACAAACGAACTTTTAACAATGAATTTACCAGGGAACTCTTTTACTAAAATTTGAAAACCAGCGGGGCGTGGTGGCGCACGCCTTTACTCCCAGCACTCGGGAGGCAGAGGCAGGCGGATTTCTGAGTTCGAGGCCAGCCTGGTCTACAGAGTGAGTTCCAGGACAGCCAGGGCACACAGAAAAAGTCTGAGGAATTTAAAGGACAAATGGCCAGAATAACTCTGTTCCTTCCACTGTGCAGAGCCCTAGCTGCCAGGCAGCAGCAAGCACCGTCACCTACTGAACACCTTTACTTGCCCTTGGTGAATATTTATACGGGGCATCAAACATATCTCCTTTTTGTCAAAATAGTTTAGGTGGGACACACAAATACTGTGACTCATCTATACTAAAGGTCCCCTCTTACCTCACAGTTCATTAATAGTTGTATTATTTCTACAATCCTATCTACAGTTCTATCTGCTATGGAGAATGGACTGTAATTGTCTATGTGTCTCAAAGAGCTTGGGAAAACTGAACGATCACACCAAAACAGAAGGGGTTGTTGGGGAAACAAAGGAGAGCCAAAACAAATCATCTTGTGATTTACTGTTCAGGCTTTCTGAGCAGTGGTGGGATGGTTTGAATATGCTCACCCTAGGGAGTGGCACTATTGGTGTGGCCTTGTTGAAGGATGTGTTCACTGTGTGGGTGGCAATGAGACCCTCCTCCTGACTATGTGGAAGTAAGTCTTCTCCTAGTGGCCTTCAGATGAAGATATAGAAAGCTCAGCTCCTCCTGAACTATGCATGCCTGCCTGGACACTGCCGTGCTCCTTCCTTGATGATAATGGACAGAACCCCCGGACCTTTAAGCCAGCCCCAATTAAATGTCCTTATAAGACTTGTGTTGGTCATGGTGTTTCTTCACAGCAGTAAATCCCTAATTTAGACAAGTGGCATAGGCAAATATGGCATGGTGACAGGTACTAGATAAGAGTTTTCTACATGCTCTAACCAAGTGGTCTATGGGCAACATCTCAAACAGGGCTTACTATGTAGTTTAGCAAACAACTGCATCTGGCATGGCGCTCTTGGTCCCACCCTATTCCTCAGAGATGCTTCCACAGACACCGTCTTTACTTGGTTCAGTCGTATCTATACATCATCCCATTATCAAATCAAAAACTGATAAGCAGGAAGTAGAATAAAAGGCTGAAGAGAAGAAAAATTTGGTCTGTTCAAAACTTCATTTGAAAGGGAAAAAAAAATCTCTACTAGTATTTGGAAATAAGTTGCATCAAAATTAGACCCATAAAAACAAAAGACTGATTGCAGTTGCAAAGTTTATAAACAAGTATAGTGATACAGTAACAAAGACTTAACTCACAGCAACTATTTTCTCAATTCCATCACTTCCAACTGGACCAAGTATCTAGAGCTTATAAAATTTTCCTGGATATGCATTTTAATAAAAACATTCAAACAATTAGTACTGAATAAATTAAGAATTAAGCCAAAGAAATAAACGCAGTTCTTCACATTCTTGATAACAAGCTAGAAACCCAGCATGAGCTGCACATACCTTTTTGAGATGTCCTAGTCTAAGTTTAAAAATTTCCTCTTGTTCATGATACTCTGCCAGAGTCAGCCTGTCAAAAGTAAAATTTTAATTCTACATTGAGATTAATGCTTAGTACTTTTTAAAATTAAAGACTAACAAAACATAATTAATAAACAAACAAACAAACAAACAAAAAACAACAACTAAATATACAAGTTAAAATATTGGTAACTTGAAGCCTAAAATACAGAGGTCAAAAACCGCCTTTATGATACCCTTCAGCCTAATTTACCCTTTCTGCTTGGAGTAATTAACTAACTACTATGCAATGGGTGCCATGTACCAAGTGAGGCTACAGAAGTCAGAGACTAAGAGCTTACGTATGGACAGAAGAGCAGTTTCTTACATCTATTTTGAAATTATAATCGACAGTAAGGATGCAGAGGTAGAAAAATGAGGGGAAAAAACTTAAATAGCATGTGAGATGAAGAAAAAAACAAAAGGTGGCATGACAATGACTATTGAACTCGCTCTGGTTATTGGCCATGGGGAGAAGAGCAGGGAGGGCATCCTTGACATTGGTTATAGCAAGTGAGATCCTTAGAACATTGTTGGTATGTGAAAGGAGAGAAAAAAAAAAGATCCTGTATTTGATAAAGAAACAGTGGAACAAGATTTTTATGCTGTAGCTCAACTTGGAAAGGCTAGCATTCATCCGTCACACCCAAGTCCTTGTTTGAAGCTATGTATGTGGTTCTGAGGGGACGCTGTAATAAAGCAATGCTTCTATACCAGTGCCATTCAGTTCCTTCAGCAATACTCAGTATAAAGTCTATTTTCCTTTAAGTTCATTACTTCCAAAACAACAGCAGTCAAAAGAAACAAACCAAGGAATCTAGGTAGTATTTCACTAAAATCATCTTAAGAGCAAAGCAGTAAAGCCTTCAGATTGTCTCCCTATTCTCAGAGTAACACAATTACAGGGCTATACTGAGAAGAGCAACTGTAGCCAGCTACTGAAGCTGGGCACAGTACATGTGGGGTTGATGTTTGTAGTAGGTATGAGAGCACACTCCCTATAACTGCAAAACCTTCACAGTCCCATTACTCATGAGGGTCTCAGCCACAGCAAAGAGATCAGGAGTTCTAGACCAATGTGGGCTAAAAGCTCGACCCTGTCACTATCTGCAGCTCCAGCACTAATATTCTGACTTTTGTCAGCACCTGTATATACTTGACATATATTCACATAAATAAAAATGTATCTTAAAAAGAGAAAGAAATGGGGCTGGTGAGATGGCTCAGCGGGTAGGAGCACCCGACTGCTCTTCCGAAGGTGATAAGTTCAAATCCCAGCAACCACATGGTGGCTCACAACCATCTGTAACGAGATCTGGCTCCCTCTTCTGGAATGTCTGAGGACAGCTACAGTGTACTTACATATAATAAAAAAAATTAAAAAAAAAAATAAATAAATAAAAAATAAAAAAAAATAAAAAAAAGAGAAAGAAATGTATGTATTTAGATCAAGGAGACTGGTTAATCTAAAGAAACAGGATCTCTTCACTCAGAATAACAGCTAAGCAGATGTTAACAAAACAGCTTTAAATAGCAGTTGTTTTTATTATGTGCTTAAAGATGATTAAAATATATATCCTCTTAAGCAAATCAATTTGTTATGTTACTTAAGATAAAAATCTTTTATGCACATAAAAATAGGAACGCATAACTCATTTCTTTCCATATAAATCATACCTGTTACTAAAGTATTAACAACAGATGATAGATAGCTCCTATTACAGATATGTGTTTAACTGCTTAGGAGCTTGAGATAGGCTCCTAAGCAAAACTATCAGTAGGTTTATGTAAATTTGAAAGTAAACAATGATAGCCTTCCAAGTGAGAGAGTGAGAATCCTTAGTTTGTTTTAGCCCGCGTAACACTGTACAGTCCTAATAAACCAGGATGGTCTAAGAGACTACTGGCCTCTTCCTCCTAGGTGCTGGGAGTAAAAACACTTAATAATAATTAAAGAATATTAGAATTACATAGCAGAAACAACAGAAACTTAGGTTTTAAGCCAGTTTAAAAGACACTTGACATTCAATGATTTAAATATAGCTTTTTTTTTTTTTTTTTTTTTTTTTGGGTTTTTCAAGACAGGGTTTCTCTGTATAGTCCTGGCTGTCCTGGAACTCACTCTGTAGACCAGGCTGGCCTTGAACTCAGAAATCCGCCTGCCTCTGCCTCCTGAGTGCTGGGATTAAAGGCGTGTGCCACCTGATTTAAATATAGTTTAAGCAAGAAAACACCCCTGAAGCTTCATAGTGACAGAACACAAGTTACAATATCAGACTGCTGGGAGCCACAAAGCATAACTCATCAGATTATTACAGTTCAGAACATTTCTACTGAATATTTAATCAGAAGCTTCAAACAAGTATTATAAGGAAAACATTTTTAATGTGAAAGAAAAATTCTCCCTATGATCAGGAAGAGGGAGGGCAGGGCACTTTTTTCACCACTTCTCCTCACACTACACTGAAAGTAAGAGCAGAAAAATGTATCCTAAGTGTACAGAAAGAATAAAAGTATCTTCACAGATTAATACAACTCTACATGTTTAAAAAAATCCTAAAGAAAAGCACAAGGATAAAAACCTGTTAAATAAATTCTGGAATGCTCTAAGGCATGAGACAACACACAGAAATCATTGCTTCTACAAGACTACAAACAGCCGCAGAGAATTAACAAACAATTCCCATTTCCTCAGCATTCAACAGAAGCCAAAGGAGACAAATCAAGGAATAAATTTAAATCAAGAGGTTAAAGACTTTTATGTGAAGAACTATAAAATACTGCTAAAGAATTAAAGGTCTGGGTATCTATAGGGGCAGAGTTGAAAGACTAGGCGTCTATAGAGGCAGAGGTAAATAAAGAACTAGGTTATTTATAGAGTAGAACTAAAGGACTAGGTATCTGTACAAGCAGAGTTAACAAAACCAACCAGGTATTAATAGGGGCGGAGTTAAAGGACTAAGTGTCATTAGATGCAGAGTTAAAGCCCAACACCTTTAAGATAGCTGTGTTGCTAAATACAGAACCTTGGTGCTTTTTAAACCAACAGTTGGGTATTCTAATTGGAATTAAAACAAAATTAGAAATAACTTGAAGAAGTGATTTTGAGATAGAATTTGAAGAAGTGGTCATGTTGGTCTGTTCATGTAGTGTCAGATTTTTGGAAGCCTGAGACAGGAGGACTGCTTGAACCCAGAAATTAAAGATCACCCCGGCAAAGGACTTGATAAAAATGGAACCGAGGTGAGAGAAAGGAAAAATGAAGCCCAATGAATGAATAATATGCCAGAGACTGGGGTATAACAGTACAGAAAACACAAGACCTGGGCAGTATGTGTGTAGAGGGACAAATGGAGCTGTGTTTGTAATGTATGAGAGCTCTGCTTCCTGCTCACTGCTTTAAAAGTCCCCAACATGGCAGGAATGAGGGTCAAAGAACCTTTTCTCAGTAAGAAGACACAAATGTGTCTATATAGAACATCCAAGGGTATCTACATCTTTATTCACATAAATCTTTGTACAACTTCCCAAATCTTCTATAGACATGTAACTATTATCTAAGCATCTTTGTTCTTTGAAATACAAAGAGCAATTGACATAGAAAATTTAGAAAACAAAACAGAAAAAAGAAACAACTGTCTGAAACTACCTGTGAACTGCATTTATACATTCAGAAAATAAACACCAGCAATATTAATCTCAACACTACAGTGGTATAGCCAATTGATTCAGATACACAAGGGGGTAAATTCTACTCTCTACTTAAAAATTCAGGCTTGGAGATTTATGTCAGAGATAACTTTTCAGTTAACATCTTTCCTGGCTATAACTACTTTTGTTTTTGCTATATTAATTATGAATAACATTATTATTAGCATTCTTATTCACTGCTAACAATGTAAGTGAAAATTTTAAAAGAAGCTTACAGTTGTGGTAAATTTGGCCTAACAAAGGGATCATTTTCTGCTCCATTGACTGCCTTGTTTTTTCTTTGTTTTGGTTCAGAATTGGTAGCAGGTGCCTGAGAATTATTAGCTGTGGGAGGTTTGCGTTTGGCTAGAAGTTTTCTTTGCCGTTCAATATCTTCCCTTTGTTGATTCACCCATTCTTGTTGCCTGTGTAAAAAGGAACAAATGAAACCACATTAATCTCCCACTATTTTCCACAACTAAAAATATATCAAAAGGATCGCATAATATAAATCTTTATTCTGTTGGCCCCACTCTTTAAAAAATTTTTAAATATATACTTAATTGTTTTGTGTATGAAAGTTGTTTGTTCATTTGCTTTTTAGACAGGAGCTCACTGTGTATCCTTGACTGGCCTGAACTCAAAGTGATCCATCTGCTTCTGCTTCTGAATGCTGGGATTAAAGGTATGCACCAACACAACCAACCGAGTGTGTTGCCTGTATGTACTTTTGTATTCATGTGCATCACAAGTGTGTTTGGTGCCTCTAAAGGCCAGACGAGGGTATCAGTTCACCTATACCAGCGTTACAGAAAGTTGTGAGCCACCACCTGCATGCTGGGAACCAAACCTTGGGCTTTTGGTCCTCGGGAAGAGCAGCCAAGTGTTCTCAACAGCAGAGTCATCTCTCTAGCCCCATGGGTCCCATTCTGGTGAAACAAAACATCCTACAGGTCTCACTTCATACAGTCTTTAAATGAAGTGTTCCCTAAACCTCCAGATAAGAGGAAGTATGTGGTTACACAGTATTTCATAGTATCTTGTCCTTACTGAAAAATACCTTTCCTATAAAACTTCTCAGAATGAGTTTGGTTAGGCTAATCTTTTCATAGAAACAGACAGTGTACATCTCTCTCTCTCTCTCTCTCTCTCTCTCTCTCTCTCTCTCTCTGTCTCTCACACACACACACACACACACACACACACACACACACACACACAAACACATTCTATTTTATTCTTACTATCTAGCATGGTGATCAAAATATACTAGTATACACACTAAGATTCTTTTAAATGAATGAACTAAAAACAAAACAAAGCAAAACCCAAGCTCCATCTAATCAAAGTTTGAGATAGATTTTAAATATATGTTTTATCATCCAACAATATTTTAGATAAGTTTATAAAAGGCAAGGGAAATTTTAATATGAAGTGATACTTTCTTAAAACAGTTGGTATTTTGAAATAAAAGGTGATGATGTAAAAAAAAAAAACCAAAAAGAAACTTGAAATTTCTACCTGTTACATTAATAAATACAAATTTAATAGCACTTCCCATTGAAGAATCTAAAACAATTTTCCAAAGAGTTGAGATTCTACAAACTAGTGGATATTATGTCTATTACAGAAATAAAGGCTGGTTGTAGACCTGTAATCTTAGAGTATGCATGTATGGGGGCAGGAAATTACAAGTTCAAAAGAAGCTTAGGTTACAGAGCAAGCCTTGCATTAAAAGTTGGGGGGCCAGTGCAAAGTGCATGTGTGGTGGTTGGTCAGAAGACTTGGTCCCAGGGACCCAGCTCAGTGCATCAGGCTTGGTGCACGTGTTAACCTGATGAGTAAGCTCAACAGCCCACAAAGGAGCTTGTGCTCGGCCTTCTCATCCTAAACACATTAACTTTGTTCTGATAGTAATCGTGTTCCTTTTAGGTCTACTATCATGTCAAGAAAGAAAATGTCATAGCTCTACGCGGTCATCCTACTAAGATTTAATGCAAACCATGTTTACCCCACTCTACCCTTCAACAGGGACCCCAGAACTCTGACTGTGTGGCTGAAAGATTTGTTCTTTTTCTGTGGCCTTGGTGAGGGAGCAAAACTAAGAAAAGAGTGAAAAAAACAAGAACCACGATAGAAAAATCTCAAAAATTGCAAAGTAAGAATAAGATGCTAACTCTTTCCGTATGGATGCAGGAATAACACAATGTGCTCTTACTTAATGAAAAGCAAACGCAGGGCCAGGGATGTGCAGCATGGTAGTGGAGCACTTGTATAGGACCTGTGAGCCTTTTGGTCAGATTCCCCAGAACCTCACAAAAACAAACAAACAAAAATTGTCAATGTATTTTAAAGAGGCTAGAGAGATGGTTCAATGACTAATGTTATTCCAGAGGTCCTGAGTTCAATCCCCAGCAACCATATAATGGCTTATAACCATCTGTGATCAGATCAGATGCCCTCTTCTGGAGTGCAGGTGTACATGCGGACAGAGCACATACATACACACACACACACACACACACACACACACACACACACACACACACACAATCTTTAAAAATGTATTTTAAAAAAGAGGCTATAAGTACAAATAAACAGTCTATAGGTAAATAAAAAATTAATGGGATGGAGATACAAAACATGTGCCGTTATTCAGGGATCACAATCTGGTTCAGAGATTATTCATTAACATTACTAACTTTTCATTTATTTATTTCTCTTCTCAATTTCTAACCAATCTGGGTTATAACAATGAATGTAAACATCATATGACAACACACAGTAAATCCAATTAGTTCTTATCAGTGATAGGATATGAAAATAACTTTGTTCTTTTAAGAGAAACATAACTACTGACATAGCTAATAATATTTTCTTTCTTAAATTATTTTTTCTTTATTTTTATTTTTTGTGTTTTGCCTGCAGATGTGTCTGTGTACCAAGTGCATTCCTGATGCCTGGGTGCCCTGGGCCTGGAATGAAAGATGACTGTAAACTGCCCTGAAAGTGCTGGGAATGGGACCTGGGTCCTCTGGAAGTGCATCCAGTGCTCTTAACCACTCAGCCACCCCTCCAGTCCCTAATACTTTAGACTATGTACATTACTGTAGGACAGTCATGGCTGAGTTTAATAGCAGACATTCTTGCTCACAAAATATTATTTCATCTCAAACCTACTTCTTGCTTTCTACTTTAGCATTCAGAATTTTATCTCTAGTATCCATCTTGATAAATGTGTGAGTTACTGTGTCTGAGACAAGGGAAAGACTCTTTTCCTTAGGCACAGAGGTCAGGTTCTGCTGATTTTAACAGCTAAGAAATGGGGGAGAAAAAAAAAAAAAAAAGACAAAAGTAAAAAGGTACACTTGGAGGTGTGCACCTCCAGTCCAGGAAGCAGAAGGCGGCAGAAAGATCAGTCGAGTCCAGGGATTCAAGACCAACTGTAGCAGGACAGCAAGGCCCCATTAAAAATAAATTCTAGAAAACAGAGGCACACGCTTTCCAGTCAATACGTGCACACCACCACCAGGAATCTGTTTTTATTTTTCTAGAATATTCTAAGTCAAGTTTAGAAAAAAATGAGGGTTGAGCAAGATTACTCAGTGGTGAAGAAACAGTTGGTGAGAAACACCAAGTTCCAGTCAGAGTCCCTAACTCAAAATACAAGGTGAAGAGCAAGTAAGGAAAACATCTGACATTGACCTCTCACCCACTCAAACAAAATGTTTAAAAAGTTATTTTTTTAAAAAAAAGGAAAGTACATTGCACTCTCTAGATGAATGCTAATTATGTAAGAATTCTGTTGAATATTGTAGCTGTGGTATATGTTTGCTATTCTTTTCATATGTGCTAAGTTTTAGGAATTCAAATAGTAAATAGATATTGAACTTAATTTAAAATGTATAATCCTTTAATGACAATCCAAACTACTAATTTTAAAAAGTGCAACACTAAGGCTGGAGAGGTGGGTCAGGGCTCATAAACATACATGACTCTCCCAAAGGACAAGTACCCACAGCTCAAAGTTGCCTGTTACTTCAGGTCTGATATCTATGTGTATGTGCGCATGCGCACGCGCGCGCGCGCGCGCGCGCGCACACACACACACACACACACACACAAACAAAAAAATGACTTTTAAAAACTGTAAACATTACTAACTTCACAAGATTCTGAAATGCAAAACCATCTGTCCACTGCTCTGTGAAAGAAGCGCCATGTCTAACTGTGGTAAAGTGCCCAAGGCGCAACCGGTCTTGCATACTCTTCTCTCTGCTAGACAATTTTTCTTGTGTACTCTGAAAATGAGAAAAAAAAAATCATTATAGTCATTCAAAAATTTCCATCCATCTATTCATTCATTCATTCATTCATTCATTCATTCATTCATTCATTCAACAGGGTTTCTCTGTGTAGGCTGGCCTGGAATTTACTCTGTAGACCAGGCTGGCATTGAGCTTAGAGATTCGTCTGCCTCCGCCTCCCCAGGGCTGGGATTAAAGGCGTGAGCCACCACTGCTAGGTTATTCATTCAGATTTTAAAAGCATGAAAGGGAGAGCAAGCTGCTGAGGGAAAAGAAAATTTAGTAATAACTCACCTTTTCAATAAGTAGTTTCTTGCTCATAGAGATGCACTTATTTAATCGTTCTTTGTATTTTTCAAGTAATTTCTGTTGATCATCTATTTGCCGCCTGAGATCACAGTTGGCCTACAACATGAGTAGAAAATGAAAGGTCTAGAATCAGTGTGCATGAAAATCTTAGTGATTGTTTTGAATAAATTAAATAGATGAGATAAACAACAAAGGTCTATTTACTATCAAACATTAACTGCATAGTAGAAAGTACCAAAAATTTACATACACATTCTGGACATTTATGTGTATATTCTAAGGTATACATTTTTTGGCTATATAATCTGAATCTAAGTTCAGTTCCTTTATTTGTAAATAAGAAGTATAACCTAGTTCAGCTAAAAGTAAAATGTGTATCATATGTGTAACACATTTAAGAGGAAATATGAATTTCTTCTTTTACACTACCAGATCCTCTCAAAATACTTTCTATACTAGGTGTAAGAACAACATTGTCATTTGCTGACCCAATTAACTACTTTCACCATCCTTCCTTGAATAGAATACAGATTCTGTTCACTCTGCATGTAGCTATTACTCAAAGAGGAGACTTCTCTCTAACTCCAGGGAAGTCTGACTAGCCTATCACTATAGGAAGAGAATCACTTCTGTGGCCCGCTGAGATACCCCACACCTCAAATATTCTGAATCAGGTCTAAAGGAGAGCCTAGCAACTTCACTTTCTCAATCAATGCCCCTGCTACTACCACTAAGTACTAAGATCCCCAAGTATTGTAGAGTCATGCAGAAATCAAACTGTGTAATACTTTTAAAATGTTGGGAGAAAGTAAATGCCAACCTAAAACTACACGGTCAATAAAACTGCACATCAAAAGCAACAAAAAGAGATTTAGCACAAACAGATCCTCACTTCAAACAGACAAAGCCTCGGCCTGGTGTGAGAACCAGTACACAGAAACCAGTACACGGATGGTCAACTTCAACAACCGACCTCAAAACTTCATCAGATTCCAGAGAGCCAAAACAAAGAGTACTGTTCAACTGCACATCAAGGGTATTCTCATGGTGTCTCCCCCTACCCGTGTCTGTGTGTGTGTGTGTAGTGTAGTATATAGTATAGTATAGCTCAGACTAGTGTGTGTGTGTGTGTGTGTGTAGTGTAGTATATAGTATAGTATAGCTCAGGCTAGTTTTAAACTTATAATCCTGCTGTCCTCCTCCTGCCCCCAGTGTACTGGGTTTACGGGCATGTACCATGTACACCGTATGTCAAGATTTAATATAAAGCCATAGTAATTACAATCACTCTAATTTTCTTCTTGCATAATAAAAGAAAAGATGTTTAATTCTAAACTGATATGAACCTAGTCAAAAGACTACAGTTCCCAGCTTCTCTTACAAAGAAGTTTTTTTTTTTTTTTTTGGTTTTTCGAGACAGGGTTTCTCTGTATAGCCCTGGTGTCCTGGAACTCACTTTATAGACCAGGCTGACCTCGAACTCAGAAATCCACCTGCCTCTGTCTCCCAAGTGCTGGGATTAAAGGCGTGCGCCACCATGCCCGGCTTCTTACAAAGAAATTTAAGTAAATTCAGTAGAATATTCAAAAAGGATACAAAGAGATTTGTACCTTTTGTGATTCTTTTCCCTGGTATCTGCTTAGAACACAGATGCTGTGACTGTGACTATTTTTATTTTGGACCCACAGATGACCTTCAAGATGAAAGCCATGCACTGAACACAGGAAGCAAGCTGCTGAAGGAGCCAAGGTCTCATCAAATTGTGGGGCAATTATATCTAGGTGGCTGCCACTTCTGTTCTTTCTTAAAATACACTTCTATCTCATGTGAAGTACTGTTGTTTATACTCTGTTACTAACAAAGACAACTGCAAAATGCTAAAATAGTGTTTCAGGACTGATCCAGTAATACACAAAACAGAACATGGACATAAGATTTAATGGTAGAGCCTTAAGTATAGAAATGAACTTTTTGTTTTTTGTTTTTCGAGACAGGGTTTCTCTGTATAGCCTTGGCTGTCCTAGAACTCACTCTGTAGATGAGGCTGGCCCTGAACTCAGAAATTCGCCTTCCTCTGTCTCCTGAGTGCTGGGATTAAAGGTGTGTGCCACCACGCCCGGCTAGAAATGAGCTTTTTAATTCAACTGGATAATTGGTTAGTAGGAAGAAATTAGAATGAGCCTCTATTCCACACTATGCCACAAATCAATTCTAGTGAGATCATGAAATTGTACAAGATCACAAAAGCTTTTTTTTTTTTTAACTTTTTTTTAATTCTTGAGATTTATAATTGCACTTCTCCCTTTTCTTCCTCCACTCTCCTTGCTCTATTTCAAATTCAGGGCCTCATTTTTCAGTAAAGAACATCTTTAGGCTCTTACAATCAGTAGCTTTGGAATATTTGATAAAGAATATACAAACTATAAACTTAAGATAATTAACATGTAAAAACAATCATCAAAAGACAGTATGATGTAATGAAAATACATCCCACAAAGTGGAAGAAGCCAACATTAAATAAAACAAACAAACAAAAAACCTAAAAACTGAAAGCTAAGGAACATCCAGTCTAATAAAAAGTGAAAAGGTGACTATGGATACAGTCCAGAGGTGCAGCATTTGCCTAGCATATGGGAGGTCCTGGGTTTGTTTGATCACCAGCACCAACACCAACACCAACACCAACACCAACATGCACACACACAACTATAAGGAAACAAAAGAAATGATAAAGACATATATCATTGATGCCAAGAGTGGTTAGCAGTAAGGGCTGTGACAGAGCAGTGTTCCAAGGTTACAATGGCATCACAGATGTTGGTGCTATTAAGCTGTGGTGCTTAACACTGTGGTTCACAGTGTTGGTTTGAATTACAATAGTTGGTAGAAGCTCTTAAAATTATCAACATCCAAGCTACATCAACTTAATCAGAACTTCACGGGGGAGAATTCAAAATTGGTATTTCCATCAGGTAGGTGATCCTAAGGAATTGCAAGGGAAAAGAAATCCTGCTTTATGCCTTATTCACATTCTAAGTATACTTTTAGGTATGTTTTAAAATGTATGGTATATATGCATTATGTATGGATGCACAGCCATGGTACTTGTGTGTAAGCTTTATGAGGCCATTTCACTCCTACTTTTATGTAAGTTCAAATTTAGGTCTCCAGCCTTGCATAGCAAACACTTTTATCTGCAAAGCCACTTGCCAAATACCTTAGATTTATTTATTTACATACTTTCAGATTTACCTTATGTGTATATGAGTGTTTTTGCTAGCATATATATCTGTGAAGTACATGTATGGAGTGCCCAAATGGGCCAGAAGAGCACTTCAAATTCCCTTGTGAATCCTGAATTTATTTTTAAAAATAAAGCTTCCATTAAAAATTTCACAGGATTATGGCAGTAATTCTATCCTTAATGGTATCTGATGTCAGGCAGAGAGCAATAAACTATTTAACAGGAAATGGGTTATCTGACTGGTGGTAGATGACCAAATAAAAAATGATAAACCTACTTCTACTTCTTCAACAATTTCTCTATTTCACACTCAGAAAGCTAATCACCTATTCTGACTTTAAAGTGGGTATTTTCAACATTTGTCTTTTATTTTAACTAGGAGTATGTATATCTGTGTACAGATGTGAATGTGCTTGCAGGAGCTGACCACTGAGCCATCTCGAGCCCCTTAAAGTGGATTTTCAATCACATACAAGAAAAAGTTTATCGTTTTTAAATACTGAACACTGTCATATTTAGTATTTTCTCAATAGTTTAACTGCTGCCAAATTAAGTCACATGATTCCTTCTCCATGATGTATTACTCACCCTGAGCAAATCATCAATCCGGCCTTCCTTCTTCTCCAGGTCTTGATTTTTAGTACTTTCTAATGCTGCCAATTTCAGCATTGTAAGATCAGTCTAAATTAAATAAAGATATTTTTTATTATCTCTACTATATACATTATATATAAATGTGAGGGTAGATTTTACCAACTTCAAACAGTCAAGAACAACAGTTTGTGGTATGTAAAAAGACATCCCCAGACATCTTAGTGTCGTTTAAAGTGTAAATGCTGAAAACCTTGTATACAATTTATTAAAGTACATACACAAATGTTCGCACTATATATATTGCAGAGTGTTAACTTTAGCTTTGTAAAACCAGTTTTTAAGCTGTTTATAACTGACAAGTAAAGACTGCTTCTATTTATCTGATGGGTATGTTTTGATCATGCTGACCTTGAACTCACAGAGATCTGCCAGCCTCTGCCTCCGGAGTGCTGGGATTAAAGGCATGTACCACCACACCCAGCTCACGCACAACAGTTTGGACACAACCCAGGAAGAGTAAAGAAAATATACTGTTGTGGAGCCAAGGTGCTCCATGAACAGATCAACTCTCCAACTGTAAGTCTGAAAAAGCATTAACTAAATGAACAAAATGACCAAATCAGTGAATGAATAGCGGTTTAACTAGGAGTACAGTTTAGTGGCAGAGCATCTGCCTGTTACTTGCACTGGTGCCCAAATTCAATCCTTGGCACCAAAAAGCAAAGCAGAAATAAAAAACTTTCAAAAACGTGCAATCTGTGTTCAAAATTCATAAAACAATATTAATAGTAATAATAATGACATTAATATATCTAAGTAATTTGATATCCTGGTATAAACATATAGACACTGAAATGACTTTAGTATTCACTTATAACCAACACAGCAGCATTATGAAGATACTGACGATATCTATCTATCTATCTATCTATCTATCTATCTATCTATCTATCTATCTATCTATCTATCATCTATCTCTCTCTCTCTCTCTCTCTCTCTGGTTGTTTTACTACTGCCTGAGACACTGGCTCACGCATTAACAGAGGGCAAGCTGGTGCTAAGTTGGATGCTTCAGTTCCTCCTACCCTGCAAATGTTTTAGCTTAGTAAGTCAAGTCAGCTCTTGAGTTTAATTTTGCTTTAAAATTACATACAGAACAAACCATAAACATTTTAATTGTTAATACAACTGGCCAGATTTTTCCTAAAAGTCATAGCAAAATTTAAAACTATTACTTACTTGAGTGATCTTAAAGGATAACTGCTTTGGTTGTACAACAGGGTGGTCCCCGAAAGCTAATGCAGTAGGAGAAGGGCTATTCGGTCGAACCTGAAAATTATGGTAAAATTTCTACCATAAAAGTTTCTACTCAGCAACAATTACTTAACATTTTTGAGAATTTTTATCTTGTAATACCTTTAAAACACTTTTAATCATCATTAAGTCATTCAACAAGCATTCTTGAGTACCTCCTGTATGAGAACCAGTGTGAACAACCATATATTTCTTGACCTAAAGAAGCTTATATTCAGGTCTACAAAAGCTTAATGCTTTATAAACAAAATATAGCTAGGACAAAAATATTAAAAAGATTCTCATGACTAAAAGAAATCACAGAGCATGGTGCCTCATGTTTTTAATCCCATTAATTGGGAGGCAGAAGCAGGTAGATCTCTGTGAGTCCTGGGCTAGACATACAGAGACCCTGGGGGTAGGGGTGAGAAAGAAAGAAACAAACAAAAATCATAAAAGTCTAGATTTTTTAGTACTAAAATAAAAATGCATGGTCATAAGTACTCTAAAAACCACACATTTATTAATGAGTCTATGGTTTAAATCTGTAAACAGGGATGACAACACGAAATTAATGTTATATTAGCTTTCAAATTTGAATCCTAAGCCTTCCTTTGCAAATGTCCATGTATGGCATCCCAAGGAACAAAATGGAAAGACTTGACTAAGTATGTCTTATAGATAATGAGTAGAAGAGGATATAATGAAAGGGTGCTTGAATTAGTAAGACAAAGCCCAGTTTTTTACCAATTTATAATTCATCTTCAAACTACAGAAAGCTAACATTATTTTTCTGGTTAAATAGTCAACCTCCAAGTAAATGAAAAGTAAAATTTAAGATGCAAAACAACACACATAAAAACTGTGTCTTAAAATGTAAGAAACAAAATGTTACAGGCTAATTCTAATAACTTTTTTCTATGCTGAACTGAACAGCCCATCTTTTCCTTAAAATTTCCCCTAAATGATTTCCATGTTAAGAAATTTAACTAAAAACAAGGCTAAAAATCAGAAATTAATAAGTGAATATAAAGAGATACTATAATATTTATGGTAGCCCACAGGCTCTATTGAGATTTTTTTTTTTTTTTTTTTTTTTTAGTAGCAAAGTAACACTACCTGGATATGTACAATCAATGCAGGAAAACTTCAGCTTAAAAACTCCCTTAAAAAAAAGTTAAGGAGTTCAGGATGGTCTTCAACTCTCTCTATAGTTGATGACTCTAAAGTCCTTGGAATTTAACTTTTATTTATTTACTTACTTCTTTTTTTTTTTTTTTTTTTTGGTTTTTTTGAGACAGGTTTTCTCTGTATAGCCCTAGCTGGCCTCGAACTCAGAAATCCGCCTGCCTCTGCCTCCCAAGTGCTTGGGATTAAAGGCGTGCGCCACCATGCCCAGCTACTTATTTATTTTATGTGTATGGGTGTTTTGCCTACATGTACGTCTGTGTACCTCATGCATGCCTGGTTCCTGGAGGTCAGAAAGCGTTTCAAATGCCCTGGAACTGGACTTAAGAGATTTTGGTGAGTCAGCATTTTGAGTGTGAGAAATTGAACCTGGGTCTTTCAGAAGAGCAGCCAGAGTTCTTTGTAAACACTCTGGCATTTCTCCAGCCTCAATCTTGACTTCCCAATTCTCTTTCTCTTTTGAGTGGTGGGATTATAGGCATACAGTACAACGCCTGGCTAAAAAACTCAGGTTCAAAAATAAAAGTTCTAGAAGAATCAGATCATTAAAGAAGATTCAACTATGTCACTGAAGCGATTTCCCTTTTAAAACATAAACATGACTATATAAAAGTATATACAAAACAAAAATAGCATATTACAAGTTATTCAATATGTATAACCTCTAAGGCAAAGACAATGCATTAAAACCTTGAACAGTAAAGCTTACAGATGAGGAAGGAGTGGAATGTGAGTGTGAGTTTTGCGGAGAACGGATTGCTGGAGGGATGCCTCTTACTGGACTCGAGCCATTTCCACCTTGGTACTGAGAAAAGAAATGGGAAAGCACAGTTGCTATTTCAGACTTGGCACTAAGGAATTAATTCAAGTATATCTCATTTTATTTCTAGTGCCGGGGAGTGAATCCATGGCCTCACATAGATGGTCTACATCCCAGACCTAATTATCCTCTGCTTCAGGTAAAAATCAACCAGTAATTTAAATGGGTGCAGAAAACGCAAGACCAAGTTCAGCTATATAAAGCCTAAGACTGTATCATATAACAAAGGATGCCTAATCTTCTGAGTGTAATTTGTTATATTGTGGTTTACTCAAAGACAAATAAATCACCCCCAAAATGAACACATTTATTTTTTTCCTCCAAAGTTTAGCAGTTTCCCTATAAAATTTTCTTTAAAAAAACCAGTCTCTAATCTCAAAAATTTTTAAATATTTACATATAGTTTTAGTAAACACAACTACCTTAGAATCATTCACAAGATCTGTTATGATATCCAAAGATTCAGTGCATTATATAAAATAATTATACAGGACAAATTTTTTTCCCTGTAACAACAAAAAAACTCTTTACAAAACCCCATTCTTTCTTACAGAATATATGCAACTGCATATAGAAGCCAACAACCTGCCCCACAGTGATTTCTTCCTAGCTCATGCTTCTGGGCCACTGCTGCTTGGTTGCTCTAGGAGTACAGTTTATTGTCTACTTCTCCACTTATTAATTTTAACATAAAGTTTGATTTGAATGGCAGAGATGGAAATGGCTAAGGTGTTCACTAAACAACCTTCTGCAAGCCAAGCATCTTTCTTTATTCACTTCATCTCGGGCTTAGTTTATCATCCAGCACATAGTAGGTTTTCAAGAGACTGTGATTATTTACTTGAATTTATCCCTACCCTGAGCACAAGTTCTTAATGATATTAATCCTGACTGGCTTAGCTCTTATCAATTATTTAGTTTCCATCCATAGGGCTCAATGTTGGTAGGAAGGTTCGACTGTTACTCCAACTCAGTCTGTCATCCAGGTAGCTACTTTACTTCATCTGCAAAAAGAACACTAATAGCTACCTTTACTTACAATATGGGTTGCTTAACCAAGAATATAAGTAAGTACTCTAAAAGTTTTTCATGTTCCTAGGAAAGAAATACTGCACAATGTTAACAATATTCTCAAATGTTGACCTTGTGCTTCAAAGAAATGATTTTCAACCTGCAGAAGAACTACACTGGATTAGGAACTAGAAATAATTCTTAATAAACTTACTTCAAAATAGTCGCTAATCTTGTGGCCACGTCCCCCAATACTTTTTCCTAAAATATAAAAAATAAAAATTATATAGATTTAAAGGCCAGACATGATTATCTAACATTTATTATATCAAAAAGAGAAAAGTACCAAATTAAAATATAACTTATTTAATTAGAAGCATATAAAACCATTTATTTTAGTGTGGCATTTTAATAAGGTAATGATGAGTATTAAAAATTCTAATAATCTTTAAACATTTATAAAATCTAATCAAATCACATTTTAATAGAAACATGCCAATTTATGGAAGTAGTAATTGCTGAAAACTCAGATAAGTAACATTAGAAACCCCCTTTCTCTTTCTCTCCCACCTCTCTCTCTCCTTTGTTGGAGAGTGGTTAGGGATTGAAGCTGAGGGCTTCAGCTATGCTACCATTGAGCGGCATAGTCAATCCCTCAACAAACAGAATTTGATCTTTAAAACATTGCTAATGTTTCTTAATAATCTATTAATCCCAGAAAAGAAGAAAAAACAATAAACTAAAAAGACAAATGGCAGCTTTGTATCTGACAAACTAAACCATACTTTGTTAAGAATAGTAATGAAAACCAGCTTTGGATGATGCAAACCCAAATCTAATACGCTGGGCAGACAACAATATTATTGTTGTTGTCTTATTGTCAATGTTATTTTGAAAAGTATGTTTTGACCTTCTTTGTCTTTTTTCTCTTTTAGTTAGGATCTCACTATATTTTCTAAATCCTGCAAATTTACAGGATGTATGTTTTAAAAGTCTACTTTTTACAAATTGTTAAGACCATATTGCTAAGGAATCTTGTGACAGTCACACCATTCTTTATATGTTCTGCCCTAAAATACAGTTCTATGATTTTTAAAGAACCTTTTCTTTTTTAAAAAATTATGACTTGGAGACAATAAATGCTATTAAAATTTTTGGAACAACAGTTTCATATCAATTTATTTAAGTCAGGATAGATTGCAGAGACTTATCCCAAATGAATGTTCTTCTCTGTCTCTGATAACATCCCTGAAAATTCTGGAGATATCACTGGCTAGTAAAGAACACAGAGGGTTGCCTACCTAGAAGCTATTTCCCTAATTCTTTTCTTCTAATTCAACGTAAATTTTTATCTGCTATATCCTTTCCCACATATGTGACATCTAAATTTCAGGATATAGCCCCACTTCCATTTCGTCTTTCCCTCATTAGAAACTGAATTTTAACCAAGAACCACTCCACCAAGGTACATTACTGTTAAGGAGGAAGATACTCCACTGTTTATTAGGTTCAGAGACAGAACTGATTTCCTGAGGCAATGGCACTTCTAGTATGTATTACTGGTGGTGGAATGGAAATATGATTTAAAATAGTCATGAGGTGGCAAGGGGAGTTTGTTTCTGGGTTTGAAGCTCGCTGTAAGGAAAGGCAGGGTGGGAAACACAATAAGCTAGTGTCATTCTAAAGCAAATGTTCAGTGAGGAAAAAAATGCGGAGATCCAATTTAGGCAATCATTCTCACCCAAAAGGCCAGGCATTTCTGTGGGCTGCAGATCAGACAAAAAAAAAAAAAAAAAAAAAAAAAAAAAAAAGAAAAGAAAAAGAAAAGGGCCTGGATTCATTTTTTATTAACTGTATTTAGTGTCTGGGAGTACATGGGTAGCAGGCCCAGGATATATGTGGAGGTCAGAGGTCAACTTGCAGATGTTGGATCTCTAACTCAAGTTGTCAGGCTTGGTGGCAAGTGCCTTCAACTACTAAGCCATCTCAATAGCTCCCTAAAAACACTAGTTCTTAAGGACAAGTTAGCTAAGCCTGTTCAGAAGCCCACCTTATTTAGGGGTTTACTTTTAAGATTTTCTGAGTCTGTTGCTAAAATGAGTTAATGTACCTTCACAATGAACTTACATGTCCACTAACCACAAGTTGGAGGGCCTACTCCAAGACAAAAGGAAGCAACTGTAACATGAGATCAAACACTATACACCTTTAAAAGGCTCTAGACAAAGCTGTTTCCCAGACAACTGCTATAGCACACCCTTTGATGCCAGGGCTATATGTAAGTGATAAGGCAGTTCACAAGACTAAAGACTGGCTGCAAAACATGCAGCTCCTATGTACACATGACTGAGGAACCCAAGTCACTGTACGTCTTTCCAGGGCCCAAATTAAATTGTACCAGTTGGTTATAAAAAATCATGTTTTCTGGTCCAAAGTGCTTGGTGTGTGATCACATAGATTAAAATCCAGATCCCAGAACTGATGGATCCCAGCACCCACGTAACAAGCTGGGCATCTTAATACACCTGTAATTCCAGGTCCAAGAAGAAAGGGGACTGGAGGGTTACTAGGGCTTGCTGCCTTCAGCCCAAGCAAGAAAAATGAGCCCTAGATTCAAGGATGTTCTCTTCCTCAAAAAGGCAGAAAGTGACAGAAGAATCCTGACACACAACACTCTTTCTGGCCTGTGTACACAAGCACAGATAAACTCATCTGCAAGCACATAGGCACAAGCACCACACATACAAGCACACACACAAACACACACACAGACTTTTTAAAGATTATGTGTAATATAATGAAAACAACTTTTTAGTTTGTATCACAAGTAGATATATAAGAAAGGATGAAAATAGGCATAACCAAAAACAGGTGCTTTAATGAGAATCTAATTATTCCTGTAATATTTTTAAATAAAAAAGAGACGAGGTTGCTAGCTTTAAAGTGAGATAGAATGAAAAACTGAAAGGACATAAAGAAATGCCTACAAGATTCTAAGCCCAAATAAACAATATGAAAATGTCAAAGTCCTAAAACAGTAACAACAGTTACCACCCTAATGAGTTAAAAATCAGAGTAATGGATTGTTAAGTGTGCACCGTCTCTGAAGGAAAATGGCATCTGCTTACCCTGACTACCTTCATTCTGACATTCTGCTTTTCTCTTTCTTCCCCTGGAGGACTCTGATTGTTTCTTCTCTGGTGTCTAAGGAAAATAAGTTAACAACATTTTAAATTACAGTCTTAATATGAAAAATCATTACTACCAATATAAAAATCATCTTACTTTTGAGGCCAAATAAAGCATTCAATGGTGCCCATAGGATACAAATTCAATCACTGACATGCAATTTATTTAGAAGATATAACTGAGATTCACATTTACAGAATTTGTCTTAAGGAAAAACGAGAAATCTGAGAATAATTAGACCTCAATATTAAGTCAGAAGAAAGGAAAATTAACTTTTTCCTTTTTTTTGTATTATTCATATCTATTTAATCTATAAAAATTAAAGTTCAATGAGAAAATAGGGACAGACAAAAACTGACATATTTAACCCAAACTAAGAGACCATTCACCTGAATGCCTGGCAATTATTATTCAAGAACATTTATATCAAGGTAATAGACTATGTTTGGGGTGGGGGTGGGGAAATCTCACTATGTAACCCAGGTAGCAATCTACCTGTTTCTCTCTCTTGAGTGCGGAGATTAAATACTTGCACCACTATACCCAGCTGTATCTTTGAATTTCTTACAGATAAACATTCCATCTTCTTCCCACCTCACCCCTTCGCTACAGGGCCTACCATGTTATTACTGGACAAATAGATGAATGACTAACAACTTATTCATGGTTTGCACTACTAGTCCTATACAGCAAGAGTCAAAGCAAATTTAGTTCTGTGCAGCCCCAAAGTCCAAATGCTCTTTAAATTCTCTCTATTTGACATGCTACATGCCCTGAATCAAAATCTAAATGAATTAACTACAGGTATTTCAAAACATTACTGTGTATTTAACTATCATACATTGCCAGTTAAGTTTTTCACTTTATAAACCATAGATTTATTTTTTTAAGGAAATCCTGTTAATCTACTTTTAAAACACAACAAACTGAAAATTCTGTTAACATCTTTATGAAGAATTCTAACCATATATTAAAATAAAAACAAGTCCCTCAGTAATAAATTATTAATATTTCAACAGTCTATGCCAACAAATATATATTGGGGGGTGGGGGGCAACATATAACCTTAGTTAGACAGGAACTTGCTATGTAGACCAGGCCGGCCTTGAACTTACAGTAACCCTCCTTTCTACAGAGTAACATTCTGTCTCATGAGTGTTGGGATAAAAGGTGTATGCCACCTCATCCAGCCTACAACAAATAAATCTACCACCCAAGAAATAACAATTGTTCACAGTAAACTAACACCACACTAAGTTTAAAGCACACAAGGTCCTATTCTATATTTAGATTTTGACTAAACCACAGCAACAAAAATCATAAAATTTAATTATGAAAGTAATAGTAGAATCAGCAATTTTTATTTAGAAGATACCATGTTCTAAATGGTTCACTCCAAGGAACACCCATTTAGATAGGCTGAGAATGCTACATATTTTTGCGGGAAAACAGATTTCCTTAGTGCAAACCATTAAAATGCTAACATTCTGGCCATCATAAGAGGGCTGGAGTGAGATTGTGGTATATGATGTACAAATTTGCAAACGTATTTGGGAAAACATTCATTACACAGTTCACTCAATAAGCATTTTAGAATAGTCAATGTGTTTTTGTTTTTGTTTTTGTTTTTTTGAGACAGTGTTTCTCTGTGTAGCCCTGGCTGTCCTGGAACTCACTTTGTAGACCAGGCTGGCCTCAAACTCAGAAATCCGCCTGCCTCTGCCTCCCGAGTGCTGGGATTAAAGGCGTGCGCCACCACGCCCCGCTATCAATGTCTTTTTTCTAAAGACAAAGTCATAATTAGTGAAGTTTTTTCTTCCTCTCAACACAATTTCTCAGTAGGAAAATGAAATACACCTTTGGGGAAAGGGTCAGTTCTTCTAAAGGAGGTGAAATAGTGATGTCATGATTACAGTAAAGAAGGAAAGGCAAGAGATGCGAGTTTGAGAAATGACAAGAAGGGAGAAAAAAAAAAACAAGTCTAAAATAATTTTTAACTATAAAGTACAGGAGATGGGAACCAAATGGTAATGCCCAGAAGGACTGTATAAAGTAAGGGAGTGAAAGGCAGAGACCCTGAAGCCACAATATACTTGGGTTATCTTGTAAAGTGAACACTGCTACTGAATCCAGACCTTCTGCCTGCCTAGGATGTCCTAACGTTTCTCCTTTGTGAGAACCTTTCACTTTGGACATACTTGGGGTTGTATGCAATGTAATATCTTAATGATCCACACATATCATGAATTTCTGAACAGACTAATAAACCCTTGATCCAACATGTACCACAATTATATTCAGTGTCGTGTTAACACCAGAAATCCATTTACTGTCAGCACTGCAGGAATGTGGGGACTGACTAAGGAACACACTTGGAACCCAGCACCTGCAGTACACTCAGCACACAATGGTACCAGTACACACCAATCAATTCTCTTATGTCAACAACTACCCTATTAATCATCCCAAATGTCCATGTACTTTGTTTCAAAACTTTAATTATGTGTTAATTAGCTTCTGCCCTCATAAACTTACAAGTAATTTATAGGATGTGCAAAACATTTTCTATTTATGGACACCCTTAACACTCTCTCTCTCTCTCCCACAGAACCTACAGTTTAGGCCAACAACAACCCTAGTGCAAATGCACACAGAATAGTTGGGTTTAAATATATATAATCTGAGCAGCAATAATATTAAACAAAATAAAAATCCTCAATGAAGGTCACCACTGCCAATTCTGAGTCATTCATGTGTACACAGGCCTATTGGAGGATTTAGAACTTCAGAGGAAAATGTACAGAAACTCACAACTACTTTATCACTGTAATGACTTGTCACTAACAAAGTTCAGAATACTACCCGCAATTTTCAAACTGTTTCACAAATGCCTGAAGGGAGAATAGGACTCAGAAATTATTAAAGGAGAAGATGACTAACTTAAGGCTCTAACCTACAGAGATACATCTTATGCCACTGCTACCCACACCTACAAACACAGCATCTTATTTTAATATATTAATTCTATCAGTGCTCATGCTCCTTTGAAGAAGCACATTATGACTATAAAAACTACTCATCACACCCAATGGTTTCCTTGAAGCACTCCAAAGATATCAATGACACAACTTGTATATTTATATAACATGTACATTTTTCATAGATCAAATGCATTCTATAGAACTTTTCAAGTTACTACTGCCCTTGCTTACCATGCTATTTCTCTGTCCTTCTCTACCTTTCTCAACTAACCCACTGTAGCTGATCTCAGTAAGGATTGACAGAGAAGGTAGAGTTGAATTTGTTTTAGAGCTAGGTGAAAAGAATACATTATTATAGAAGGCCCAAGAAACCCAACAAACAGTAGAACAGTGACTAGGAGAAAATGGAGAAGGAAAGAATTTAGTACACATGAAACAATTTAGCTTTACAAATGCCAGGTTTGAGATACATTACTCTGACATTTGACTTGATGTAGTACAAACTTACATAGTATTTTCTAGCACTTGGAAATTTGTTTGAAAAACAAAGGCAAATTTTAAAGCACTCTAGAGGTGATACAATTAATGAATGCTATACTTTCATTGAGACTTAGGTTAGTGTTTAGCAAACCAAGGTTTTATATTTATAGCTAATCATGTGCTCTTGGTTTATATTAAAGGTGAAATTGTCTTGTTCAATGCAAATAAGTTTAAGGTAAGAAAAAAGAATGTTAGTGCTGTGGCAAACTTAAGGGCATAAATCATCTTATCCCTATGAGCCGCAGAAGAGAGAGAGAGACCCTTAAAATTACCAGCATAAATACACTAAACAAGGCATTGCAGGGTATGAAGACACAGCACATCAACGGAAAGGAGGCTGACAATACAGTTTGCTCTCTCTATCACCTAGACTCCACAAAGCCTAACTACACAGGCAACACACATTAGACAAAATCTTAACAAAATCACTATAGCTAACAGGGCAACATTTAACTTCTCTCCAACTAAATTCTTTAAGACTTAAACTCTTTAAAACACACAAAAAAGTTATACTAATATTTCAATATCTTTGGTGAAATATTCATCAAACCAATGGTTGACTTGAAAAGTACAATTCACTGCCTGTCTGAATGTTTTATATCCACAGACCAAATTCAGGGATGGTTATTATAATGTGAACAGATGTCATGACAAACTTTTGCCTACAGCTGCTAAGAAGAGTGTTTAATATGTTTTTTTTATTTTAGTTTTATATATATGGGTGTTTGAGTTGCATATACATATGTGTAATATGTATATACCTGTTACTTACAGAAGTCACAAAATTGAATTAGATTCCCTAGAACTGGAATTATAGATCATTGCAAGCTACCACACATATACTGGGAACTAAATGTGGGTCCTCTAAATGAGAGCAAAAAGGACTCTTAACCACTAAGCCATCCAGCTTATCCCACTGTTCGATGGTTAACCACATTTTGGACAGAACTTGTTAAATTAGATTGAGACAGGATAATAATTGAGAAATATCTTTATTAATTAATGACACACACCAAAACATGGATTCTTACCAAAAAACAGTCAATGCAAATTAATGCCCCTCTCCCCAGAACATCAAATGTGTAAGATAGTCACTTTTCGGGGCTGGCAATAGCTCAGTTGTTAAGAGCTCTGGCTGCTTGTTCAGAGGAGCAGAATTCAATTCCTAGCATCTCCAAAGAGGTTCACAACTATCTGTAACTCCAGTTCCAGGAGCTCTTACAGCCTTTTCAACCCTTTGCAAGGCATCAGGTTCGTATGTAGTGTACAGACATACATGCAAAAAAAAATACATACATGTTAAGTAAAAAAAAATTTAAAAGATATCCTGTTTTCTCTAAACTTGAAGAACTAGATTAGAATATAGTAAATTCTGTTGTAAATTTTTTTCTTGCTTCCTTGTATTTTATTACATTTTTATAAGAACTTATTATGAAATATGGACATTCACATGGAAGTGAATAGCCCACCCCTGAAAAAGAGACAGAACTTTAATAATTATTATCTAGAAATCTTTGCATGAAACTTTGACCCCTGGAAAAAAAAATCTGTTACACTGCTAACTCTAAAATCTACTACAGAAGTCTATATATGCAATATCTTAAAACCTTATCATCAAATAAAAGTTTTTCTTGCTGTTCTAAATAAACACACTAGCAACTTTGAGTGTATTTTATTTTATGATGTATTGCTTGTTTTACATGACAGTATCATATTAAAGTGGAGAGCAGCAGGAAGAAATGGGTAACACTCAACTCAAATATCGACTGTTCCACTTTTTTAAAGCCTGCACGTCTCACTGTTGTCATACATGCCCAGCACCTGCCTCCACTGACAGGAAGTCTAATATTGAGGTATACTCTCTGAGTTCTTAACCACCATGTTACTTACCTCCCACTCCAACCTAAGCTTTTACTTGGGTCACTTAAAACTAAATCTCCGTATGTTAAAAAGAACATACTAAGTTTTCAATATAAGTGAAGACTAATTTGATAATTTAGTTGCCATTTTCTTTTTGTTATATGCATCATAACTGTTTACTGACATCCTCTTTCTCTGGCTTTCCCTTTAAAACTGCAAAGTAGAATGCACTATAAAATTAGAATCCAGTTGAACTTTCTCCTTACTCAAATTATCTTGTCAGCAGCTTTTAAGTCACAAAAATCAAAACCAAGCAGCCACACAGGACAGTTGTGAGGGATGAGTTGGGTGGGGTTTGGGAAGCAATAACTTGAGTTAATTTACCCTAAAGTTTTGGCATTATTAAAGTCATTACAAAAGCAAGATTTAGAACAGTGGTTTCAAGTTATGTCCCATTGTGATTCACAAGAAATGACAACTGTCTGGCATACACACACTGAAGTCAGTACCTTAAACACAAGTTCTTAGTTATACACACACACACACACACACACACACACACACACACACACATACACCACACATTATTTCTCTAAAAAGATTTCTTTCCACTTTATGTATTTACTTTCTAGATGGTTTCCTGCATGCATCATGCATTTGTGTGTACAAGCCAGAGAGAGGGTTGGATCTCAGGAACTGGAGTTCCTGATGGTGACAGCCACCACGTGGGTGCTGGGAACTGAATCTGGGACCTCTGCAAAAGCGTCCACTGTTCTTAATCAGTGAACCATCCAACTGTCTCTGATAATTTTAAGTGTAAATGTGGTGTCAGGAAATATGAATTGCTTCTCAGCCTTTGACAAAGAACAAATGTAGAATATTCACATTCCAAAATTTAACTTCAAAGGCTATCAGTCTATACTTAACAATATTAATATATAAGAATACTTACCACATTTCAAGATCTGTACACAATAATTAGCACTATTGTAGAATAAGCCTATAGCTCGGTAGTAAAGAATTTGCCTGGTGCAATCTCTAAATTCACACACACACACACACACACACACACACACACACACACACTCTACAACAGTACATTTTATTTATCTCGTGTGTGTGTGTGTGTGTGTGTGTGTGTGTGAGTGTAGATTAGTTTTATTTTCAACAGTTCTACCATATATCTATTGGTAGTGATTTTCAATAATTTACAAAGTTTTCATTTCTAAACAGAGTATCCATTCCAAATATAACTATTTCTAGGAAAATGCCTTTAAAACTCTAGAAGTGACTTTGATGTATCATTGGGACAAAGATAAGGTTATCTATCTATCATTATGATAAATTATGAAATGTAACACAATAAAAAGCAAAACAAAACCAAAGTACAAAACAGCCCGTATTGGGCTCAGCACTGTGTCATCATTGCTTCTTAACCCACTCTACTCAGAGGAAGTATGTCACCTGGCCCTGTACATCCCCTGGCTCACCCAGCCCAGGCACTCATACCAAAGGTTGGCTCTCTCTGCACTGACTTCCTTTGCTTCCTCCCCGCCTTTGGCATGCTCGCATTTCATAGTCTCTAAAATTAAGACTATTATTCCTAGGCTAAAGAGATGGTTTAGGAACCAGAGGGCCCAGTACCACATGGTGGCTCACAACCATCAGGAGATCCAGTTTCATGGTATCCAATACCCTCTCTGGCATCTACCAGCACCAGACATGCCCTCGGTGCTCAGATATACACGCAGGCAAAACACCCATACACATAAAATGATACCACTACTTCTTATAATCGTCTAGTGCAATTCAAAACCAAAATTGTGCCATACAATAGAAAACTAATTAGACTATACAGGTTCACTGGGCAGTAGGTTGTCATGGTTACTTGGTTATTTTAGAAAATGAGAAATAAAGGACCATTAGTAAAATATTTT
This sequence comes from Mus minutoides, assembly GCA_902729485.2. NCBI lineage: Eukaryota > Metazoa > Chordata > Mammalia > Rodentia > Muridae > Mus > Mus minutoides. The sequence continues at coordinate 101,123 of LR750660.1, forward strand.
CCATATTTTGTTGCCATAAAATGCACCTTTCTAGTATCTTTAAAACTCTACTAAAGAATAAAACACTGAAAACAAAATTCTTAGCAAATATCAGCTTGAGTACAGAGCCCTTACAATCTAAGTATCACGTGTGAAATGAACACCTGTGAGTGATCTTACTCCAGACCTTACTTGGGCTGATATATCTGACAACTGCTAGAAATGATCTTAAACCTAAAGACTCTGTACTCCAAATTAGTTTTCAGAAGTCTTATTAGGGTGATATCCAGTAAGCTCCACATTTCCTTAGCTATCAAGACAGAGCCCTCCACACTTCTATAGGTGAGAGTATCATTTTGCAAGGAGACAGGTTTTTGAATTATAGGATTTCTACCATTAATTTACCACGAGTGTGACTATGGGCAATTGACACTCTGTGAGCTTGTTTGCACATCTTGGTGATTAAATTTTAGATAGTTATAATTCACCTCCATGGTTAATATACTTTACATTTCCTCTGCTCTGTCAGTGAGTAGACCTTTCCCTCCCACTATCAGACAGCATTTGGATTTGGCAATACTTCAAAGCATTCCAGCTGCCACAGCGCAAAAGAGCTGAGAAGACTTTATTAAATACCCTCACTGATTATCTAGCACAGTCTCCTCTGCTTCCCTCAAACTATCCAGTGTAAACCGTTAAGCCTCCCAAACCTTGCTCAGTTAATGTGTAAGACCTATCTGTAGCAGGCGTCCTGAGCTTTCACTCACTAATTTAAAAGGAATACTTCAGAGGCTGTGTGCAGACAGGAGGATTTTTACTGATAATTTATAGGTTGTGTATTTAAACCTACATTTAATTTAAATGGTCCCACATTTTATTTTAAATTCCTGAAGTGGTAAATACTGGTAAACTAAATTTAAGAAGTTTACTGGGGTTCTTAACAATTTGGAAGAGTTATAGAACTCAATCTTAAGAGCTAGAAGCCTGAAAATGAATTGTTTAGATGACTTAACACACTGGCATCATTTTAAACAATAGTAATGTGAGCAGCTGAGATGAATGTCATGGATTTTCTGCTGACAAAGAGGGAAGAAGATGCTTCATGAAGGAGCTGGGTTGGCAGAAACGTTTACTTATTCTTTAAAGAAACTTCTACTGATCATCTACTAGAATATATCACTCACTATACTAGAGTGAGTTTTCAGTTAAAACAATCTGACTTTTTTCTTCCATTAAGTTTTGTATTCAATCAGCTTGGAAGTTTTTTCTGTCTGAGAATAGTAAACCAATCATCTGTTTTTCTTTCCTTTCTCTCTCTCTCTCTCTCTCTCTCTCTCTCTCTCTCACACACACACACACACACACACTCACACACTTGTATAAAAGGTAATATTTAACAACATTTTTTTTGGTTGCTAAATAAATGCCTAGACAACGATTATTTCCAAGTTTTTAGAACTTCTCCAAAAAACTTCCAAAAATACTCCAAGGGGAATCTGGGTGTTGAAACTGAGAAGGGTCTGAGGAGAAGATTACCATTCCAGGAAATTGATGAGCGTGCCACTCCCACTTTTATGGAAATGAATACCAATAACCAATAACAGTCCCACATTTGAATAATGTGTGCTGTTGACATGACCATAGCCATGTCAAGAACCCCAATGCTCTGGGTCCAGATGCTGATGGTGAATGCACAAAATGTGATAGAGCCTGAGCCTATACTGCCCTGCAGAGACCCCAACCAAGATTAGCTAAACTTGCCTCTTCCACTTAGATATATAAAATAAACAGAGTTTCCTGGCTGATGCTGGTACATCTTCAATGAAACACACAGCCCACTCAATCCCAATGTTATTATCATTGTCTTCATGCCCTAGCACCCGACAGGTCAAACCCTAAGATGTGCAAGGTGGAGGCAAAGCACTTTTTTCTTGAAGCTGTTCTTGTTAGGTGCTCTACCACAGTAATATGAAAATAGCTAATAAAACCCAAACCCATTTGGCTTGGGTTACAAATATCAGTATTTATTACTTCAAGATTTTTGCAACACTAGGACATACAAATACAAACTGTCTATATAAATCACCAATGTGATTGCACCATGTGTCACAAAGTCAGGAAATTCTCTAAAAACTCTTACAAAAAAGAAAGGAACGCATTAGCAAAGATACAAAAAACCGGGGAAGAGTAGGTTAAACCCTAAGCACTAAAGAGCAATGGCCAATGGCGGGCACACACTGTTACTCTAATCTGTAAGTAAATGCCAGGAGGAAAAGTTAAAATGACTGAGGTTAGGGTGTGGGTTAGGTGAGGGCAGCTAATTAAACAACATAAACAAAGCTTTCAGTACTCTCTGCTTACAGAAACAAAACACTTTTATTTTAAAAATGTATTAGGGTGCTAGAATTGTAGAATATCTGTCTGTCAAGCAGACTCCAGGCCCTGTTTCCATCCCCAAAATAACAATCAGGAAACAGGTTACAAAGAAAGAATGAGTTTAAGTCCTATCAGGAGACAAGAGAATGCTGCTATCTAGATTACACTACTCAGCACATGCATGCCAGGGAGTGCTCCTACCTCAGGACCACTCATACCCAACGCCCTAATCATCATCTAAGAACATTCGGTGTGTACAAAATTATTTTCTCAAATAAACTCATTAATTAAGGTTTCTACTACAGAGACAAAACCTGAGATTCATTTTCTGGATAAGCAACTTCTGACAAAGAGCTATAGAATAATGAAAGTCACTTCTTTGAATATTAGGAAATATGTACCATTTGAAGAAATGTCACAATACTGTCCCACTGGGCTTAACTAACTATTCTAAACATCCCACATACAGAATACAGGACAGCAAAAGCCAAATGATTTTTTTTCAAGACTTCCTAATGCTGCCCCAAATGTCAAAATGTCTACACAAATAAATCTATGTACAAGTAATACAGCTATCTAAAATCCATCTAAAAATATAGCCATGGAATTTTTATTTTTTATTTTTTTTTTATTTTTTTGTCTCCCTGAGACAGGGTTTCTCTGTGTAGCTCCGGCTATCCTGGAACTCTCTCTATAGACCAGGCTGGCCTCGAACTCACTGAGATCCACCTGCCTCTGGCTCACCAGTGCTAAGATTAAAGGTGTGCATCACCACTGTCTGGCAGCCATGGAGCTCTTTAAAGGAAATTTTTATTATTAGGTTAATTCCTCTAAAAGAATCCAAATATTTGATCTATAACCTGTGTTATGAATATTGGTAACTAAGGAAATATAAAAACATTTTATCCTCTATGAAGACCTTATGTAGGGAACCTAACTTTTACTATATTTTTCTGTTAATATCAAGAATATTTCAAAGTCCAGAAGAAATAAACTAAAAATATTCTTGATAAGTTGTTTTGTTTTTAACTCCACTTGGTTTAGAACTAAACTGTTTCTAGGTCTTAGTACACATGTGCCCATCTGCAAACTAAGCTGTGAGCTGAGGCTACAGGGCGGCTACCGCTTACCTCACGGGGACCTACTGCAGATAAAGTCCCGTCACTCGCACAGTCCTAAGCTGTGAGCTGAGGCTACAGGGCGGCTACCGCTTACCTCACGGGGACCTACTGCAGATAAAGTCCCGTCACTCGCACAGTCCTAAGCTGTGAGCTGAGGCTACAGGGCAGCTACCGCTTACCTCAAGGGAACCTACTGCAGATAAAGTCCCGTCACTTGCACAGTCCTTTCAGCTGCCTGCCAGTTGTCTCTGTGGAAGGGAAAGCCTGATGAGTGAGAACCCTATGCCACACTCCTGTGGAGCGTAGGTGCCTGCACAGCTGCACACAACTGCCTGCCTACAGGGTTCTAGGTTCTCTCAATAACACACAGCTAAAAAGAAGCCACCTTTGAGTTTCTCTCTCCATTGAATAAGGAAGCCAAATGCAGTAAGAATTCCTAAGTGTTAACAACCTATTTGTAGAAAAAGACTAAAGGAACCAAGTACAAATGTGTTATATTGACAGGAAAAACACAAACATATACATGCACGCATACATACACACATAAATTGATTAAAATTAATGGACAGAACTGTATAACCCGAGGAGAGAAAAGGCTAGACTCACAAAAAGTCACTTTATCAAAAACAAGAATGTTAAACCCAAATACATTTGTGCCCACCATTTTCAGAAGACGCCATTGAGTCTATCATGCACAGAATGAACCACATTGTGGACCCAAATGTCCACTTGTAAATACCACCTACTTTCTTGGTGAGGTCAGTAAATGGGTACTACTAGCAAGAGGAATTTATCACATTTTAAAAAATATATGCAAAATGAAAACCATCAGCTTGATTTCACAAGAAATTCTACAAAGAAGAAAGATGTATTTTTATAACTAGGAAAGTACACAAACCCTTATAAAGATCAAACTAAGATGGGAAATACTAAAATAGTAATTTAAAAACTGAAATGCAGCATACTTCAAAACTCACATTCATCTTATAAAACCATGAATAGCCATTAGTCTTGCATTGATAACACCTCTTGCAATATTCATGTGTAAATTAAGTTATAAAATTAAAAAAATAAAAAACCAACCCTGTATTCTAATGCCAAATATATTCCTTAATCTCAATGTTGTGCTTCATTAAGGCCACCCACCCCACGCCCTACCACCACCACCCCAGAGGAACATAAAAAATTCTAAAAGAAAACTTTAGAATAGTAACCTTTGGTACCAAGATTGGGAAGGGGAAGAGATGCTCACTTAGAAGACAATGTGAGCTCTTACTTTCCCAGCACCACATTTAAAATAAAATTACTTACCTCGGATTCTTTGTCACTTAGAGATCCTAAGCTTCCAAAACTGTGATTAGAACTTTCATTATTTGTTGAAGCCTGTGAAAGATTTTTAAAGGTGAAAATTAGGAATGATTTTAAAGAAAAATAATACAAAGTATAAGACCAACCTTGACTTATATGAAAATCAGGTATGATTTCTTTAATCAAGGTAGCTAAGTAAGCAAGGTAACATGTTCTCAATGCTACAAATGTCTAGAATCATTTGTCAAGCTACCAGAATCCTGCTGTTTCAGGATTTTACTTGTATTGGTGATTTTTTAAAAATATATATAATTTCAATTCAAAAGCAAAAGAACTGGCCCAAATCTGGGCAACAAGATCACTAAAGTTCCAGCCAATGTAAGGAGAGCATCATGCATGTGCCTCAGTCATAATGATCACACTCTGGGTCTCATATGCACCAGCAATGTTAATGTAAGGCGTCATCTGCCTGCCTCTGTCATCCTAAGAATCACAGTTCATGTCTCATTCTTTCTTTCCTCATAAAAACAAACTGCCCCCCCATTTTTTGCTCGGTTTTGACTTAATTAAGAAACTCTTAACTACTTTGACAATCTTAATTGCTATTCTCAAGTTCCTCCAATGTCTGGACAATGTATTTTGAGCAGTGATGAGCAGACACAAGCTACGTCAGGAGGTTGGTGTCTGTCCTCCTTCCAATAGCTTCTGTAGCGCTGAGCATGTTGTGACTCTTGCAACAGTCCCAGCAGCTTCAATCCATTCTTACAAGAATGTTTTGACCAGTCGATGATAAGTTGCTGCACAAATGCAAACCAACTGATCTCTCCAGATTTCTCAATCATTTGTAGATACATGTGTGGTGACAACTGTGAGCCACTGCATTTTATGAACACTGTAAAGCTATCAACATGGACTGGCAGCTGACATGATTACAATTCAAGGAGTATTGGGACAAAGTTAAAAATTGAGCAAATTTGTCAAAGTGGAGATTCTGATTCTGGAGTAATGCAGGCAGTAGCAAAGTTTTTGACCATCTGTAAAACCCTATGAAGACATGAACAAAACTAAACAATTAATGAAAATCTATAGACAAAACAAAATAGAGCCAGGTGACAGAAATTTCCACAAATCTTCCCCCTAAACAGGAGTACAAGCAAGCAACCACAAGGCCTGTATAAAACACATCAGGAAAGAGAATAGCTGTTTACAGAATGAAAACAGGATACCACCAAACACCAAAACCATTAAACCAGCAGACAATAAGGACACAGTAGTTGCCCAGAGACTTTGCCCCCTTGAAACACTCATTAAGTACAAGAAGTGCATCCACAACAAAAGCTAAAAGGTTGGGACAATCAACTTATATGAAGCCTGGGAAGACCTGTCCACAACAGAGACTGTATACAACCGGGTGTGAAATTAAAAGGAGCACAATAGTATGATGGTAATAAAGAAAAAGAAATATCCAGACAAGAGGTCAGAAGAGAGCTGCAGGCATGCCTCAGTTGGTAAACTGCTCATTGTGCATGGGAACTCGAGCTCAAACCCCAACACCTACATAAAATACAGACACAGTAGCACTATGTACCTACAATCTCCACACTCCTGAGGCAGAGACAAGAGCATCCCCTGGGCTTGCAAGGCCAACCAGTCTATCCAAACAAAGGCGCTCCAGTGAAACCCCAGTGGAAAATAGGTGGGAGGCTGAGGAGATGACTCAGCCATTAAGAGCCCCTCACCCAGAGGACCCAGGCTTAATCCCAGCACCCATACAGGAAGTCCAAAAATCGGTAACTTTAGCTCTAGCATCTGACTCATTCTTCTGGTCCTTGCAGGAACCAGGACACAGATTCAAATAAAACTAATATAATATGGTCCTGGATTTGAACTGGATAAGAAATGCCCCAGAGCAACTACAAGCTGGATCAAAATCTGCAGTTTTACTGCTTAGAAAAAATATGGTTTCTGGATGCCACAGAAGCACAAAGAAGAAATTCAGAATTCTGTATGTCAGTTGCACTCATGCCTCTAGCTAGTACCTGATCTGTATTAAGAGCCAACTCTTAGTTGTCTAAGGTAAGTAATAAAAGAGCCAGTGGCTGGGCACTGTCCTGATGGGTTAACTAGCTGGGCACTGTCCTGATGTATACTACCAGGTGTGAAATTAAAAGGAACCCAATAGTACAATAGTAATAAAGAAAAGAAATATCCAGATAAAAGGTCAGAAGAGGGTTGCAGACATGTCTCAGTTGGTAAACTGCTTGCTGTGCATGGGAACCATCTCTAAAAACGTCAACACTCTCCAGAACACACCCCATCATTCTGACAGAGACACTGGGATCAATAAGTAAGATGCCTCAAAGTAGCTACAGACCTGTTCAAAAATGACAAGTTGAAATATACTTGTAAGAAATAACCAAACTAGAATTTCAGCAGGGGAATAAAAACTAGACAAGAGACAAATTGAACTCCAGAACTTGAAAGTTCCACTCTACAGGCATAACAATAGGGTGCAGAAGGGCAGAGAGATGTCCAAACCAGTAAGCAATCTGACTTATATGCAATTGGTTACAAGAGAGACAAAGGAGTAAGGGGTTCAAAAGAATGAATATTCTAGAACTTGTAGGCTAAGAGGTCACTGTTTCTCCCCAAGTAAGGAAAAAAAAAAACAACAACAAAAAACAAAACAAAACAAAACAACAACAACAACAAAAAAAAAAACAAGAAAAAATACACCTAGGCACATCAAAGTAAAATCTCTGAGACCAAGAAGAGGAAAATCTTGAGAACTGGAGAGGTCGCTCAGTAGGCAGAGATGCTGGGCACTAAGCCTGACAACCTGAGTTCAGTCTTCTGACCTCTACACAAGGGTTGCCTGTCTGTCTGCCTCTCTGTGTGACAGACTGTCTTAGTCAGGGTTTTTATTCCTGCACAAACATCATGACCAAGAAGCAGTTGGGGAAGAAAGGGTTTATTCACCTTAAACTTTCCACATTGCTGTTAATCACCAAAGGATGTCAGGACTGGAACTCAACCAGGTCAGGGAGCAGGAGCTGATGCAGAGGCCATGGAGGGATGTTACTTACTGGCTTGCTTCCCCTGGCTTGCTCAGCCTGCTCTCTTATAGAACCCAAGACTACCAGCCCAGGGATGGCAGCACCCACAATGGGCCCTTTCCCCTTGATCACTAGTTGAGAAAATGCCTTACAGCTGGATCTCATGGAGGCATTTCCTCAACTGAAGCTCCTTTCTCTGGGATAACTCCAGCCTGTGTCAAGTTGACACATAAAACCAGTCAGTACACAGACACACAGACACACACAGACACAGACACACACACAAACAAATAACTTAAAAATTTTCAAAAATACAATCAGTAATAGTTCACCCAGGTAAGGACAGAAAGAATATATATATATAGATAGATAGATAGATAGATAGATAGATAGATAGATAGATAGATAGATATAGGAAAAGTACCCTGGAAACGTAAAATGAAAACATAAGTAAAAATAATAACAGCAGCAGCAACACAGATACAAATAGCTGAAAAGGGGGCTGGAGAGATGGTCATGGTTAAGAGTATGGACTGTTCTTCCAGAGGGCCTAGATTCTGTTCCCCATACTCACATGGTGGCTCACAACCGTCTCTAAGTCCAGTTCATGGGATCTGACACGTACATGGTATACTCACATACAAGCAAAGCATTGAAACATGCAAGTTTTTAAAAAGAAACTTAAGAAACCTCTCTACAAGAAACCAAAAAGATGTAAAGAAACTAGACTCTGAAAGTTTCTAGTCCAGATAAAAATAGTAGAGGGAGGAGGAGGAAAGGGAGGAAGATGGGGGGGGGGGTAGGGGGGATGAGGGAGGATGATAATGGGAGGGTGGGAAGATAATGGTGACTATGAGAAGGAGGGGGAAGAAGGTAGGGAAGGGTAGTGATTATTGTAATGATGATGACTATGAGGACAATTAAGATAAATCAAAGTTTCCTAGACCTGGAAAGAATGAATTATAAATTAGAAGGCCTGAAGAAATGGCTCAGTGGAACACACTGGTGTTACAGAGAATATGATTTACTTCCCAGCACACATGTTGGGTGATTCAAACATCCTACAACTCTAGCTCTAGAGGAGCCAATGCCCTCTTTTGGCCTCTATAAGTACCTGTATTAATGTGCACATAACCACAATACACATAATTAAAAACAAAATAAATTATTTTTTAAGTAAAGAAAGAAACCTTTAAATTGAGCCTGTTTTTACTGAGCCAAGCAGGCTCAAGGCACCTGTAATGAAGAGTAAATGCTAGAGAGAAAGACAAGGTCCTAAAATGCTTCCCAAGGATCAGGAATCAGAATGGTACCAGAGGGACAAGCAGTAATGGAAAACTAGAAAACAATGGAACAATGCTTGAAATGTGAGAAAAATGGTTTCCAACTTAGAATTCTAATGACACATAAATGAACAACAACAACAAAGTACAGGAAGAAAATACGCAACGTCTTAAAACATTTACCCTGCTCCTTTCCAAAGATGTGACTGGGGGATATGCCCTACCAAAAACAAGGACATAACCCAAGACACAAAAGATATGAGACACAAGAATAGGAGCTCAAACACAAATCAATTGGAAATGAATACTCAGGGTTAGAGAAGATTCTAGGAAAATGCACTTTCCAGGGGAACAGAGAGCATAGCCTCAGAACACAGGAAGTACTTCAGGGGAGAGAGAAAAGAACAAGGGAAAGGAGGGGAGAATAATTAGTGTTTTAAAATGCTGCCTGCATTCTTTGCTGAGGAGTAACAGGATGGCTATCCTAACCTAGTAAATAACTGTTAACTGTGTAAAAAACAAAAGGCTTTACAACAGATATATAATAATGGAGCCATTAAGTTCAGCTATGAATAAATTTATAGTGAAAACTATAAGCACTGAAATACTAACCTAACCATAAAGTAAAGACCTAAATACTATCAAAAATGAGATGAAGGCAGGCCATGTATTTCTGTAAATGTAGAAGACTGGATGATTTAACAGAGTTAACTCCTTACTGGCTGTGCTGAGTCATGTAACCAAGTAAGCTGTGTAAGCAAACATAATGGGTCATTCTCTATGTACTGGGAGGGCACCTTTTGAGCTCTGCTATTCATTTCAATGGCTCATCACCACTATATTGATTATAATGGAGAGTTGCCCTGCCTATCCTCTTAGGTGCTTGGATTACAGATATAAACCACAGCACCTGGCTTTAGGTATTCCTATTTAAGGTCAATTATTTGAATGTTAAAAGTCTTAGTGCAGATTCCTTGGATAGTAAAATTGACAATAAAAAAAAAAACTAGCAATGTCTTCACAAATATTCTTAATTTTACCTTCTATGTCAAAATTAATATATATTTTTTTCCATATGTTAACAATACCCTGTGCCATGAAATGCTTTACTTAATACTTTTTGTCTTTGGTTTTAAAAATAAGATTGCAGCTAGGTCTTTAAAACATTTTATTAAATAACCATACTGTTACTAAATAGAAGTAATCTGTAAGCTCTCTATACAGAATATTTTGAAATAGTATGATAGTTTAAGTACATTATTGTTCCACAATTAATCTTAATAAAAATATACTTGGTTACACTGTTTTAAAAAATTGCTTTTCCTCACCCCAATGTAAGGGTTTTCTGTAAGGGACTTATTTAAAATTACTTACTGTACTGGCTGATTTTGTGTGTCAACTTGACACAAACTGGAGTTATCCCAGAGAAAGGAGCTTCAGTTGAGGAAATGCCTCCATGAGATACAGCTGTAAGGCATTTTCTCAACTAGTGATCAAGAGGAAAGAGCCCATTGTGGGTGCTGCCATCCCTGGGCTGGTAGTCTTGGGTTCTATAAGAGAGCAGGCTGAGCAAGCCAGGGGAAGCAAGCCAGTAAATAACATCCCTCCATGGCCTCTGCATTAGTTCCTGCTTTCTGACCTGGTTGAGTTCCAGTCCTGACATCCTTTGGAGATTAACAGCAACGTGGAAAGTTTAAGGTGAATAAAGAATAAACCCTTTCCTCCTCAACTGCTTCTTAGTCATGATGTTTGTGCAGGAATAGAAACCCTGACTAAGCCACTTACATATTTTGCTTTTACTTAAAGTAACATATTTATGGGTACAACGCTGTAACTCAATACATGCCAGTTAAATCAGGGTAGTTATCACTTCCAGCTCTGATCACCTGTTCCAGCTCCTTTCTCATAGTTCCATACAAAGCACAGATGACTGCAAGTCCTTCCCAGTCCATCATTCACTCTTCCCTCTCCCCTTACTTTAGTATCTTACCTTGAGATATCTAGTTCTTTCCACATAGCACAAAGCATGTAATACTTGTTCTTCCGCATCTGGCTTATTTCACCCATCATTGTCCTCTAGTTCTGCCAGTTTTGACACAAATAGCAAATGTTTTTATCTTTAAAATGGCTGCTTATTTTATATATGTGTGTGTGTGCCAGCTTACTGTATGTGCACCAAAATGTTTGGAAGAAAACATCAGATTCTCTGACACTAGAGTTTCAGGCAGCTGTGAGCCACCAGGTGGGTACTGGGAACCCAACCCAGGTCCTCTGGAAAAGCAGCCAAGTCCTCTTAACCTCTGAGCCATCAAGAGTCTTTTTTTTTTTTTAAGTTTTATTTATTTTCATTATAAATGGACCAGTGGTGAATGCATATCTTTGTTTTGTACCGAGTGTGCAGTCCTCATGGAAGCCAGAAGATGGTGTCAGATCTTCTTGAACTAGAGTTACACAAGATTGTGAACTGCCATGCCCAGGTGCTAGGAACTGAACCTAGGTCCTCCGGTGGAGTAGCTAGGGTTTTTAACCACTGAGCAATCTCTCCAGCCCTGAGATTTCATGTTTATCATTGAAAAATACTTCTTTGTATTTTTTTTATCTCTGATATACTGACTTCATTTCCCTTGGGTATATTCTAGAAGCAAGACAGCTATTTCATCCTGAAGACTTAGTTTTTCTGAAGAATCTCCTCTGATTTACATAATGGCCACACTAATCTGCATTCCCACCGGCAGTGACTAAGGCTTTCTTTTTGTTCCCATCACTGCCTGCATGTTATTTTCGCTATTTTGGCAATAGCCATTCTGATGAGGGTAAGATAATATCCCATCACAGTTCTGATTTGCATTTCCATGACAGCTACTGATGTGTAATTCTGTAAAGCTTTCACTGGTAATCTTTGAGGAATCATGACTAGCAGGTACAGTGTTTTAAACTGAAACTACTAAGACTAAATTTTAAGAATTAGTTTCCTCATTTAAACGCCTCCACATTTTACGTCTTCTTGGATAGAAAGAGAGATCAACTCCCAAAGTTATCCTCTGGCTTTCCCACAGGCATGCCACACAGCACAGTTATGCACACACTCACCCTTAAGATTATACAAATAGAAAATTACTTGTTAGGAGTCCTTAACTAGTAAGCATAAATCAGGCCATAAAATATTAAAGGCCATTCTATCCCATAAAATCCTATTGGGAGCCGGGCGTGGTGGCGCACGCCTAAAATCCCAGCACTCGGGAGGCAGAGGCAGGTGGATTTCTGAGTTCGAGGCCAGCCTGGTCTACAAAGTGAGTTCCAGGACAGCCAAGGCTATACAGAGAAACCCTGTCTCGAAAAACCAAAAAAAAAAAAAAAAAAAAAATCCTATTGGGAATATCTGCAGAAGACAGGGGAACATCAAACTCTAACCCACCACCTATTTTAACAAAGTTTCACTGGAATGTAACCAACTACACATTTGGTCTATGGCTATTTGAGTGCCATGACAGAATGAAGTAAAGCATTGTGGCAGAATTTATATGACATTAACTACTTGGCCCTGTAAAAAGTTATCCAAATGCAGCTACACAGAACCTATGAAAATTTAGGGGCAGAGGTGGAAGAACTGAATGCAGTACTGTACTTCACCAATAGAGGGGGTGTGTAAAAGAACTGAATGCAGTGCTGTACTTCACCAATAGAGGGGGTGTGTAAAAGAACTGAATGCAGTGCTATACTTCACCAAGAGGGGGGCGTGTGAAAGAACTGAATGCAGTGCTGTACTTCACCAATAGATGCCCCCATCGAACCATGCTAATCTAATATAAACTGACTCCCTAAAAAGCACTGTCTCAAAATTTTTAATTCAAAACTTAAGTCTTATGATATCAAACACAATTAACCCTTCCTATCTTAGGTACTCAACCTCCACTGGGATTTTGAGTAGGCAAGTATCAGGTTATTTGTTTTGTGCTGCCTTACATTTTTGGTGTACTACAGACATTCTAAAGATCCTTCTCATACACACTCCTGACCCATGCCTATAGTTAAAAACACAAAACACAACCAAAAGCAACACGAAGCCAATCAGCTCTTTCCCTAGAACAGTCAGTCTCAACCTTTCCTAATGCTCAGACCCTTTACCACAGTTCCTCATGCTGTGATCACCCCCAATCATAACATTATTTTCATTATTCCATAACTGTAATTTTGCTGTTATGGATCATAATGTGTGTGGGGTGGTGGGCTGTGCACAGCCAACCTGGTCCCCAGTCTAGCAAAGGTCTGGAACCCCAGTGACCTAGTGGGGGTTGATTTCCACCTGCATGGGACAGCAGGTGTTCTGCCAGGCCTCCTGAGTCCCTGGCTCCTGTCAGTAGCTACAGCCTCCCCAGACCCCCACAGAGAGGTATGTGGCCATCAGTCATATAGGAGCCACACCAAGCCCTCCCATATGCAAATAAGGTTTCCCCAAATCTCGCAGACCAAAACCAATGAGAAGTACCTGCTGTCAGACAGACCCTTACCCACCCCACAACTGTATATAAGAATCCTATCCGGAAGGATTAAAGACATTTGAGAACTACTTGGTCATCCAAGCCTTCTGTCCTAAGAGCTGTAACACTTGGGAAGAGGAAGCGCTGCCTGAAGCTCCGCCACACTCCTCACTGGCTAGTCAGCTTCTTCTAAGCCCAGCCTGACTGGACTCAGTGCAGGGCTGCGCTAAGTAACCAAGTAACCTCGCACCAGGCCGGGCCAGAGATCTCCTTGGAAAGCCTTTAGTACACAGATGTGAATATTTTTGGAGATAGAGGTTTACCATGGGGCGATCCACAGATTGACAGCTTAGGCTCTCAGGGAGGCATAAGCATGGGCTGGCTTCCCTTAAGCATATCACAATCAGAAGGGAAACAGTTCAGCTGGCCAAAGCTGCCCTGCCTTGTCCAAGTCTCATCTTCTCAGCCTCAGAACCATTCAGTGACTTGTCCCACAAGCTACAAAATCTTTTCCCCAAACCAAATCAGAATCAGGCATACTATTTTGATTTCTATTTTTTTACGTTTAAAAAAATTATTTTATTTTATTTAGTAGGTGTGTTTTGCCTGCCTATGTCTGTGCATCACTTGCATGCCTGCCCACAGAAGATGGAAAAGGGCATCCGAGCCCCTAGTACTGGAATCACAGACTGTTATGAGCTTCCATGTGTGAGCTAGGAATCAAACACAGGCCCTCTGGAAAGCAGTCAGTGCTTTTAACCAGTGAGCCAACTCCAGCCCTGTTCTGAACTCTTAAGTTATTTCATCACTCAAATTAAAATATGCAAGTCTTTTGGTCCTCAACATTTTAGTAGTCCAGTAGAAAATAAATAATTAACATGTGATGTAAGTATGCTTGGATACCCCAAATTTGTTTTTGGGCAATCACGTAGTCAAAGAAACACTCTCAAGATGCTGCTTCACCACAAACAGCACTGCCTGAATCTGATGACAGAAGGGTTACGGGATGAAACAAGGTCAACTGAACGCTTAAAAGAAAAGACAGGAAACCCGCCTGTTTAAGAAACCAGCTCGTTTGACTAAAGAAAAGTGTAAGTGTGATGGAAAATGGAGGGAGAAGCATAAAAGTGGGCCACAAGAAAAGGCAGCAATCAAAGTTTGGGACCTATGTGAGACCACTGAAGAGTTTCGAAGGACAGTATGCAATCAGATGTACCTTCTAGAAAACCCACCAAACTAGGAAAATGATATCCTAAGTGCACACATTGCACACTCTCCATGCCCTCGGGGATAATTCAACAGTAAAATAAAGCAGCAGCTGTAACGGTGTGACATAGCTCTCACTCCTTGTCTGTTCCTTAAGAGGGTATCTGTGGGCTAGAGGTAACAGTTGCAATGGTTAATCAAGAAAAGTAAGGGCAGAATGACACTAGGATATAAAAGCAACTCACCTCACAACCGACAAGGAAACTGAAGCTGAGCCTGTTCTTTTGGCCAAACCTATGGTAACCCTACAGCATCATGTACACAGGTACACTGAGTAACTTCAAACGCTTACCGCTTTTGGTAAAACTAGCAGAGCTAATAAGTACGGTTAACTAGGTTGTACTTCAAGTTCAACAAGAGCCGCACAAAGCTCAATTGTACTTTGTATTCAACAGCAGTAACACCTGAGATGAGTGAGGGGAACAACTTCATTAAGAGAAAAAACACAATTCAGTACCTTTATACCACTGTGAAAAAGAAAAACTCAGAAGTTCAAACAAATGAAAGTTATATAACAAAAGTCATAAAGCATCATTGAAAGAAAAAAGACCCAAACAGATGTAAAGGTATAGACTAGACAACTTACTTAAAGTTCCAATACTTAACACTAACCTAAACATTTACCTTACACTGACCTAAACATTTACTTGGGAATTCTACTAAAATGACACTTGGTTTTTTGTTTGTTTGTTTGTTTGTTTGCTTTTGTTTCTATTAGGTGACCCACTGGTTTTAAAAGTCATACTGAAATAAGAGACTCAGGATACCCAAAATAATCTTAAACAAGCATTGAGTTGGCAAAAGCACCCTTCCAGTGTTAAAAGGTATCAATAACTCCACTCAAGTGTGTGGTATTGTGTTGAGGACAAAAGTATAGATCAACAGAGAACTAAGTGTAGAGAAACAAACTCACACATTTATGACTGGTTATAAACAACTACATAAGCACTGAATGTGCGCACGTATATGCATATATATGTGTTTAAAATAATCCAAGACATGAATGTAGGGGCTAAAACTATAAACATCTTTCTGGGTTCACTTTATGACCAGGGAAACACCTTAAAGAGAAAAATTATTTGGTTTGCCTGAAGGTTTCATCACATGGTTTCATGCATTTGACAATATAATCACAGAGGGAACATGAAAAAGAGACAAAGGAAAGCAGAGATGGAAAGGGGCAGAGGAAGTGGTACCTCTTTCAAAGGCTCACCCTCTTGTACCTCACTCCTCTAGCTAAGTAAATCTCATCTCCTCAAATCTCCCAAACAGCACCACCAGCTGGGACCAAGCATTCAGCACGGGCCTGTGAAGGACATAATACACTCACTCCTCAACAGCGTCTCCGCAAAAGTATACAGGATGTGACACAAGTATGCACGCTGTAAATCATTTATCATACACCACCCAGCACATCCAAAAACCTTTTAAACTCAAGATTTAAAAGCAACCAGACTTAAAAACAAGGAAAGGATTTGACTAGATACTCCATCAGAGAAGACATATCAATGATAAATAAGTAGGTGTATGGGGAAAAGTTCAGCATCACTGGTCAACAGGGAAATGTAATCAGAACACTATTGGTACTGTTCTATACACCAACCAAAATGCTGTATTAGAAGAGATAGTAACCAAATCCTGACAAGGATGGAGAAACTATATTTCCTGAGAGGGTAAAGAACAGTTAGAAAACAATTGGGCAGTTTCTCAAAGTAAGAAACAGAAAATTACCCCAAGAAGGATGATTTAACACACACTAATCAGAAGATGAAATGCAGCATCTGAAGAGACCCAGGGACAGAATCACAGCTGTCTCAACAGATGTGGAAAAAGTCTTTGGACAAAGTTCAACATCCTTTCATGACCAATGCTGAAGAACTTAGCAGCAAAGGGGATCAAACTGCAACATTATAAAGGCTGATGACAAAACATTATACTGAAGCAGAAAAAACTAAGTCTTTCCTCTAAAATCAGGAACAAGACAGGTTTCCACTACTTCACTCTCATTCAGTATGGTACTTGAATTATTAGCTACTCGGAAGACAAGAACAAGAAACAAAGGGGCCAAGAAAGGAAAGGAACTCATTTTAATCACCACTGTGTACAGATAATGTGTTTCCATTCTTAAAGGGACTCTTAAAACCTCCAGAAAGCTCTTAGGTTTGATAGTCTTTGAGCAAAGTATTAGGATACATGTTCTACATACAAAAACCAATAGCTTATATCAACAACATATACAGAGAAGGAAATTCATGATGGAATAGCACAGTGTAAGATTTTTAAAAATGTGTGTGTGTGTGTGCACGCAGATAGAGAGATACATATAGATAAATAAATAATAGATTCCTAACTAAGGAAATGAAAAAATTACAATGAAAACCTTAAAACATTATAGACAAATTAAAGTCACTACAAGATAGAGCCCAAGGACTAGTATAATATTGTAAAAATGCTGTATTACCAAACACAAACTATAGATTCAACATAAACCTCCATCACAAGCCAAGTATATTCTTCACAGAAACAGAAGAAGAAATGTTCCAACTCACATAGAAATATTAATGACATCAAGTAGTCAAAGACACCCTGAGTTAAAAAAAAAAGAGTAAGGATGGAGGTATCACAGTATCTGATTTCAAATATATACCACAGACATGTAACAGATACAGCATGCTACTAAGACTAACACGCACAGATCAACACAGAAGACAAGGAAAAGAAATCCACATGGGTCCAGCCAAGTGATCTTCAACAAAGGTGCTAAAAATTCATGTTGGAGAGAAAGACAATCTATTCAATCTTGGTGGGAAACTAGGTCCCTCTCTCTCTCTGTTCAAAACTCAGTTCAAAACAGAGCAAAGGATTCCATGTAAGACCTCACACTTAGAAACTGCTACATGTAAAGCAGGGCACCCTTCCTTCCATATAAACAGGCATAGGCGAGGGCCTTTTGGTCAAAAAATGATAGCAAGAATTGCCAAACAAAACTGCATTAATATAGAGATCTTCTGCAGAGCAAATAAAAAGAAATCAGGTTTCTAAATACTAACTTCTACACAACATAAAAATCATAAAAAGTAACAGCTTGCCATTAAGCATGTATATAGGGCTCCTACACAAAAGATACTCTGTAGTTTTAGTGTTTTGTATTGTGGGAGTCGAAGCACATATTATGGTGGTCAATGGACAATCTGTAAGACTTGGTTCTCTCCTTCCAACATGAGTCCTGGGGCTTGAACTCTGCTGGTCAAACCATCTCAACACCAAATATGTTCTAGACCACTTAACACAAAGCACAGACTTTAAATGAGATTAAAATTTTACTCACTTTTGCTCCAACACTGCAACTCCCAGTACTCCCAGTACTCCCAGTAGCAACTCCAGTAAATCTCGCTTCTAATAATTCTTGCCTTCTTGGATCCAGACTGTGAAGCTCATCCATTGCACCTATTAAGAGAGAGAGAAAAAAACAAACACATACACATGTATATGTGCACACATACACATATGTATATATATTACATATAGTGAGACTATAGTACAAAATTTACAAATGAACACTCTAAA
Organism: Mus minutoides; assembly: GCA_902729485.2. Taxonomy (NCBI): domain Eukaryota; kingdom Metazoa; phylum Chordata; class Mammalia; order Rodentia; family Muridae; genus Mus; species Mus minutoides. The sequence continues at coordinate 119,557 of LR750660.1, forward strand.
AAGATTAAGAAACTACAAATTTGTAAACTGTGCACTCCATTTAACAAAACATCCTATAGATATTCTGACCATAGTCAGTTCAATACGCACACAAACAAGCAAGCATGTACAGTAACACGCACATACATAAAAGATATTCCACAAAACACTTGGCTACTGTAGAACAGAAGTCCTATACAAGCCAGGTATTGTAGCACATACTTACAAACCTAATACTAAGGAGGCTAAGGCAGGAAGATCCTAAGTTCAAGGCTAGCCCCGGCTACACAAAGAGCTCTAGACAGCAAGGGTTACTTACATGTAGAAGAATTTTAATCCAGCAACAAGGCTGTTGTGGCAAGGGATCACATCCAAAGACCTTCTAGGTCTATCTATGTGATCTAGCTGGAATACAGACATATCCTTAGTACACACCTTTAATCACTCTGGCTGAAATATAGACACGCCCTTAGTACACACCTTTATTCCCAAACAATGAAGGTAAAGTTAGTTTGTAGAAGGAAGCAGCATGTTTGAAAGTGACATCTAATTGAGGGGCAGACAAAGTGACAAATCAGAAAAAGATTTGACAGAATGAGTCAGAGTTAGGATTCATACAGCTCTCATGAGAACAGACAGGAAAGAGAGGCAGCTTAAGAGAGAAGGAAAGAGGTGAGGGGAGAGGAGGCAGTTTTACCATAGAGACAGTTTTACCAGAGACAGGTTGCAGGTAAAGACAGAACGTTCCAGAGAATGAGAAGGAGCCAGAAGATAAGAACAGACTACATCAAGCCGGGCGTGGTGGCGCACGCCTTTAATCCCAGCACTCGGGAGGCAGAGGCAGACGGATTTCTGAGTTCGAGGCCAGCCTGGTCTACAGAGTGAGTTCCAGGACAGCCGGGGCTATACAGAGAAACCCTGTCTCGAAAAACCAAAAAAAAAAAAAAAAAAAAAAAAAAAAAAAAAAAAAAAAAAAAAAAAAAAAAAAAAAAAAAAAGAAAAAAAAAAGAAAAGAAAAGAAAAAAAGAACAGACTACATCAAATTAAGAGACCAAACAGAGTAATTCAGTCAGAAACAAAGGAAAGCCAGTTTGAATCAGTCAGTATGGAGAAGAGTTTAGGCCAGAACAGTTGAGTTGAACCAGCCAACCAGAGCTCAGAAAGAGAAAGTGAACTTCCTCAGCAGTAACCTCCAAGACAACAATTACATCTGGAGAATATTATACATACCTCATCTCAAAAACATAAGAAAAAAGAAGAGTCCTATGCATTGTCAACTCTGTTCTAATGCATTAAGGGGTGGGAAGAACACAATAATTGTTGAGTCTAAGTGAACTATAAGTGAGCACTCTCCTAGCATACATGGGGCCTTAGGGTCAATCCTCAGGGCCTTGAAAAGAGGGAGAAATTTATATTATAGATTTTACAATAAACTATTTTAATTTTTAAAAATTAATAAATTGAACTTCATCAAAAATTTAAAGATTAGTGTAAGACATTTTAAATGAAAGAAGAAGCAAAAGACTAAGAAAAAAAATGTTTCTAAAGCAATCTGAGTGTTCCATACTTCTCTTTTGGTCTGACAACTGGTGTTGATAATACACCAGGCTCTTAGGAAGATAAAGACAACAGGTCCTACTTTGTCCAGGACCAGACAGCAGTAACAAGGTATTTTACTTCCTGCTGATCTTGTGTATGTATATGCATACATCTTCCAGGATGTAAACTTTCCCATATATGCATCTGAAGGGAAAGCATTAAACTAAAGAATGTCTCACTTCAACATTTCTAACACTTTCAAAGACCTTTTTAAAGAATATATATATATATATATATATATATATATATATATATATATATATATATACACACACACACACACACACACACATGTGTTTACACACACATATATACACACACACATACATACATACATACATACATGAGAATGAGTGTCCCAGCACAGGTCCAGGCACAGAACAGGTGATTTAAGAATACACTGGCAGCGCCTGAAAAATCTACCTACAGCACTAGAGACTTGTTAGCTAACTTAAAAACCTTATCAGCTAAAAGTACTCAATCAGTATAAACTCTCAGGTCACTCCTCTGCAGCTCAGATCAATCCTGCATTTTTATAAGACTCTGTAAGCACTCTGTATCTGAAAATCTGTGCTGTCAAAAATTTGCCAACTTTTTTTTTTTTTTAAATTTAAAGAGAGAGATTCTAAGTATTTTGATTTCTGTGGGCTAGCAGGCAAAATCTTGTACACATTTATGTACCAAGAGAAAAGTTTTCCACAAACTTCATGGGCAAAACTCAAATAATGTTCACTGAGAAAGGTGTCTTACAGTACAAGTCTGCTGATAAAAGGAATGGACTCTTTGGGGGACAGATTATCTCACTTATCACTTATTAGGGATTCCTATTCCTAAAATCTCACATACACTCACTCATAAATACACATATGAAATGAATCTCTGTGTTTTAAGCTTTTAATATAAAAAAAAAAAATCACTGCTGCTGTAATGAACCCATGAATAAAAAATGTGATCCAGCTAGATTAGTCCACTCAAACACTCATCCAGTCCCTCTCTATACTAGCAATACGCTTCTATAGTTAGAATGGCCATTCTGAATCCCAAGAGCTTCACTTAGCATTTTACATTTTCATTATTAATTACATCCTTAGATCTTATTTATATTTACTTTATGTGTGCACTGAGTGTATGCATGTGTACCACATGCCTGCCTGTCTCATATCTCCAGGAAGTGGAGTTACAGATGTATGTGAGTTATCATGTAGGCTCTGGGAACTAAACCCAGGTCCTCTGCAAAAGCAGCCAGTGCTCCTGACCCTGATATACTTTCACTGACATAAGTACAGCTAACTATTGACACCAAACTCATCCTGTGATTTTAGTTGAAGACATTCATTACTTGAAAAACAAGTATAGCATTCTACTTACTGGGTGGCTCTTTAGAAGGTTTTCAATGTGTCACTACAGAACAGAATCAATCAAAGGGTCAGTAGAAGCTCTTCAGTTGTATAACTAGGGAGATTCTGAAACATGGACGTTTCCTTTGAGCTTGCTATGCCATCTGAAAAACTATACCCATGCATATGTGTGCCTTCTTAGTGGCACTCAGGTGTACACTAGGGCACACCATCACTACATATGCATTCTATTTTTATTTATTTTATTTTATTTTTGGTTTTTTGAGACAGGGTTTCTCTATGTAGCTTTATCTGTCCTGGAATTTACTCTGTAGACCAGGCTGGCCTCTCAAGAGATCCACCAGCCTCTGCCTCTTGATTGCGAGAATTAAAGGAATATGCCACCAAGCTTGGCATGTGCACATTATTTTATCTTCTAGCTTTATATTACATTCGTTTGAAAAAAACAAACTGTGAATCTGAAGAAAAATTAATTTTCAAAAGTAAACAGTATTTGGTAATAGTAACTGATAATAGTTGGTCCTCTTTGATCATAAAATTTTCAATCTCGGCCTTTAAACAACTGTAAAAACAAACAAGATACTTTACCAACACTAAGCCTGTCGGGATACTCAGCTTTTGTTCTTAAATATCTGTGGAAGCAATGGTATCTTAACTCTGTGAGAGTGAATGGCACTCACAAGAGCGAGTCACATACTCTCTGCAAATGACTTGTTGATGAATAACACACTGACAAACATAGGCTTTCAACATGTGACTTTTTTATCAGTTTTCAGAATCTGCACAACTTTTATGTGTTCCACACATACTTATCACTACCCACTGCAGCACAGCTAAATGAGTTCCACTTGCATTTGTACTTAGGTGCTCCCTCAACTCTGAAAATACTTGTCTGCAAGTATTCTACAAAGAGCATTCACAAGGTTAATTTTTCTGCCACTTTAAACGTGTGAGTTCTCCAGTAAATAACAACTGAGCAGCACCAGTAACATCTGTCAATTCCTCAAGAGCCAGAAGAACCACTATAAACCATGTGCCTTGTTTTTAATTGACTATCAAAACTACCCCAGATGTCCTTAAGTGTTAAAGTCAATTATTCTTGCCAAAAAACTAAGAGTTTTAAACAAGTCTCTGGACATAACTTTTTTGACTTCTATGATCCAACAATTTAATTAACTCAACATCAATAAATGACTCTGCTTAGGTAGCAAATGAGTCCATTGGAAACTTGTTTTGATGGTAACTTTGTATTTTTTTCATTTAGGGAGAAATTATACCATGATGAGATACTTCATTTCAAAATTTCCTATTACAATCCCAAAAGTTGGGAATGTGGCAGTATGTTTACTCTGGTAATGTCAACATATATACTTCTATCCTAATAATAAAAACAATCTTTTTTGTTAGTTTGTTATTTAATTCAACAAAGTAATCCAAATTCCGTTCAAGGGCCAAGGGTGTATGTAGCTCCATCATAGAGTATATACATGGCATATACAGTCCTTGGGTTTTAGCTCCAGCACATATATGCACACAGGGATTTGTATGTGCACACACATCACTCAAAGTCATTTTCTCTTGTTTTGATGGACGTGAACTAGTAATAAAGAAAATAAGTAACAAAGACCAACAAGAACCATGACACCCAGCATACAGTCACATTATAACTGTATCACTATAATGCTAAGAGCACTATAAAGTAGATGAAAATTATACTGTATGGTCTCTGTCACAACTACTCAGCTCTGTCACTGTAATACAAAAAGAATGTCATAAATTTTGGAAAGATATAACACTATTTGTGGAATTGAAGTTTCAATATTATTATTCTTCCTTTGATCTTTTAAAACATATTTAAAATGTATATTTAAAGTACATGGTTATGCTAGCCTCTGAGAACGTTTCAAAGATTTCAATCTAATCTAAGTTCGCATTTAACCCTCAAGTGTTCCATACTCAATTACAAGGGATGAACCTCTCTAAGAAAAAGTACCACCACCACAACCCATTATTATATAGTGTTTATACTTTGTAAAAAAAAAAATATAGAACATACTAAAGACATTAACACTCTTAAGGAATATCCTACAATTAATAGTACCTGACAGTAATCCTAGAATTCCTGAGATCAAGACAAGAGAATTCCAAGTTCAAGGCTAGCCTGAGCTACATAGTAAGTTCAAGGCTATGCTGAGCTATAGGGCAAGATCTGTCTCAAAAAGCCACCATCAACAAAAAGAGCATCCTCTAACTACCCTGCATTCCATTATTTTTACTTGCCTAATTGTCAAATAAAAACAAGAGCTGAGACTACCCAAATTAGAGATCAGAGCAATCTTTATGATCAAAACAGTCTCAGAGAACAAAAATGCAGCACCTGCATGACTTGAACCCATTAGATCACTGTGCTCTCCTCTCTGCCTGTGTCTTTCATCAAAGACCAACAGCTGTCAACAAGCATGACTTCTCAAAATGCTTTTTGTACTAATTTGAGGGTGTACTAATTATGATAAATCAGCAGTGCTTACAATTATACCACCTTTGTTTTTAACAAGATTTTTCATTGTATAATTCTTAGTTGCCTAAGTCTTTATCTTTGACAGTCAAAATAAAAAATATTTAGAAAGCATGTCTTTAAAATTTACGGTTACCAAAGAGTCAAGAAAATAAGTCCGTTCATTAAACCCTCTCTAATAGATTCTGCTGCTTCTGGGACATCACCATAAAATTTTTAAAAACTTGAAACTTCCCCAAATCCAAAAACTAAATTCATTTGAGATTAACTTTCTGTGTTACATTTGATCTGATATGATGACTTATACATAAGTTTAAGTTTTTCTTCTGTTAATAGTTTTCATAAATTGACTGATACAGCTGAGAACATTTTTATTTAAAAAATTTTTTCAGGATAAACCTAACAAATCAGTTTAAAAAAGTAAAATTTTAAATTTAAATAAGTCATCTTTTTTTGTCTTAGCAAACTTCAAAGTCCAGGGACAAGAATGAAGGAAACAACAAAGTATCTTTCTAACACTTTTAGAGCGATTCTGACTAGTGCCTTCAAACATCCATTCTGGTCTCACCAGGGTTTCACCAGAAGTGTGGTTTCCATCTGCCCCAAAATACATACATACATACATACATACATACATACATACATACATACAATCTTCATTTTCCAACAAGCAACAGATCATTACAGAAAAATGTAACTGATCAAAATGCAGAACTATAGATCCCAGTCCAAACTGATGTCTCCAACACAACTCCCTCACCTCCTGCAACACTGCAGAAGGAGGACGGGAAAGATTATTACAGAGGCAGAAAATCAGGGAGTTTGCTGTGAGACTGTACCTCCTAGAAATGTCAGAAGCTATACCCATGAAACAGCACAAACATGGCTGCCTAAACATGAACTGAGCAAAGAAAACATGATTAGACACTTTGACATGGAAGATGAAAATCTCACAAGGCCTCAACCCTAGATAAAGACCTATAGGCAAATAAGGAATGCTGAGAACAGGAGAAATAAGCCTGTTCCAGACAAGTGTATACCACTCAATAACAATCGTCAGTCCTAAAACGATACATACATACAAGTAGCATTATACAGAGTGATGAACAGGTTGTACTTTTAACACACACACACACACACACACACACACACACACACACACACACGAGTAAAGGGAGTTGTAGAATCATAGAATCTTCCTCCTTGGTTAAGGAGAGCTGCTGAGTCCAGGCAGTACATAGTGTAGCAACACCTCGATCAAGGCCCTAACAAAAACTGAAAGCAGCCCAGAGAGGCCACTACACTGTAAAAGTAAAACTTGTGTTGTGCTGAAGACCCCAAGATATCGAGATGCTAGAGCCATGGCATATCTATTATGGAGGGCTCCATACAGGGAGTAGAGCCGGCCTAAGAGAGAAACAACATATGAGCGAAGCCAGACGGCCACAGCCATGCGAGCCTTCTGATAGTGGACATGGAGCCAGAGGATCTCTACTGGGCTTCAGTCCTGCTGTGACTTGGTATTTCCTTACTGTGTCCCAATTCCTCAGACTTGAAATGGTAATACATATTCAGTGCATACACACACAATTAAAGAAAAAAAAGGCCATGAATTTGAAAGAGGGGTAGATGGAAGGGTTAAGAGGGAGGAAAGGGAAAGGAGAAATTATCTAATTACAGTTTCAAAAAATATTTTTAAATACCCATTTTCACATAATACATTTTCATTGACAATGTTTTACATAGCTTACTCTGTCGTTAAATCTGAAATTCAATTGTCTATTTTAAAACAAAATAATCTCATTTTCTGGCAGTTAAACCACAACATGCTAAATGAGTACCACAAAATCAATCAAAAAGTCAAAATCAAAAGCTTTCTCTCACACGAGTCTAATAAAAACATACCTTAAACTTTCCTAATAGTTTTAGTAAGAACTCTTCTTTTTAAGTGTTTGGTATATCTAGTTTTTCCCCAAAAGGAAAAAGGTCTCAATTTTCTCATGAATGCAACCTTCTCCACTGATTTGAAATACTTCTCTGGTCACTTATCACATTTCACACAAGCAAATTCTGTTTGGACACTTAATTTTGTTCTAGTAAACTATCTCAGAGCCATATAGACTTAACCCATACTCTGGGGGGGGGGGGTTGCATACACATACAATAACAAAGTATTCAAAGTATTTTATCCAAATGATTATAGAGTCATAACAGACACAGTATCTAATGTATATGCTCAACTATATAAGCCTATAGTAAGAAGACAGTCTACTCTAGACTCACTCCAAGTCTAAAGCTGTATCATTTTAAACACTATTCTTGTTGTCCTCACAGGGAAGAATTAAGATATACTGAGACCAAACTGCACAGATTGAATCAGAGGCAACTCATTAGATTTCTGCTTCTCTAATATGACTTTTTAAAACTAATTTTAAAACAATGTCTGATAAAGTGGAAATTTCCAGTTTCTTTTGGAAACTTAGTTGTATCACATGATGTTTTTCTGGAAACTGTCTTTCCAGAAGATATTTTGCTGAAGCAGACACTTGAGAGGGCATGTGATGATATTTTGCTGGAGCAGAAGCTGTTAGAGGGTGCATGATATTTGGAGAGAGTATAAATGGATAATGAGAGGACAATGAGAGACAATGAGAGAACACTCTTGCATTCCGACTTTATGTGATGCTTTGCTGGTCTTCACTAGCTGTGCAATACTTCTCTGGTCTCGCTTCTTTAATGGTCTTCACTATGTAGAGGGAAACTCATCAAAGAACTTATGATGGTATTCCCGCTGCTTCCACTGACTCATGATGATCTGGCAAGGCCTTGTGGTTTCTGCTGGACGGAGCCATGGTTACTGATTGGTGTTTGGTGTTTCCTATTGGACTGGATTGATGGTATCCTGATAACAAGTCTAGTCACCCCAAAGAACTACTTCTAAACAGGTCCACAATCCCCTTTTCCTACTAACCTTCTTTCTCTTCAAGCTCTAGTGAGAGAGGTTGAAGCATTCAAGAACCCGAAATAAAGTAGGTTTAGAAAAGTCTAAGCCTACAGTCTGATAACTAGTCTTTCATGAAAATAAACAAACACATGCAGGGGTAGAGGACATGATTCATCATTTGCAACACAAGCCTGAAGACCTGAGTTTGGATCAACAGAAGTCTGTAAGCCAGCGAATCTAGAATATGCAACAGAAACAACAGTAGACCCTATGTCCAAGAAGAACAAAGGTAAGAGCCTATACTGGCAGCTGTCCTATGACCTCTACATGCATGTCATGGCACACACAATACACACACTCTAACTGTGTAGGCTTGGTCAAGTCCCCCCCACCCCTATTCAGCATCCTCATATATAAAATAGAAAAATGATACAATATATCTGTTACAGTAAAACAAGTTTGTATTTTTTTATGTTGTACTAAACTTGTCACTTAATGTTCATTCAATAAAATGTACCTATTCCCACACTAGCATAGAGATGTACACCAGCACATACAATATACATCATGATTTATACTCCTTCCAACTTTCTCCCTGGGGTCTGAAATTCCAAGTAGGTGGAATAGCATAGATTTTAATGCTTAATTTCTCTAATATCATGTAAGATAATTAGCCAAGATTCTTTTTCTCTAGCCTCAGGTTTACAATTTTAATTTTCCCCCTCATGCATTCATAAATGAATATACAGCTACGTGCTTTATACTAGATCTTATTTCTATATTAACATATCGTCCCATTTTAAAAATAAGGAAATTAAAAAAGAGGTTAAGTTATATGGTCATTTGTTAAAGGTTAAAGACACTCAATTGAGAACACTTATATTCCAAAAGAAGGTTCTAGAAGAAGTCTGTATATATGACAGAAATAGAGAGTGGAGAAAGAAGAGTGAGTTGTCAACTGTGCTAGGACAAAGAACATTCCCCAGTGAAGTGTCAACATAGTCCGTTAGAAACTGAGCTTCCATTCTCTCCTCCAAGTGCTCACTGCTCATTCATCCTTTCTGCTCTCGTTTATTCCCTCACTCTTAAAATAACAGCTACTTTTTAAACAATAAGATATAGAAAGCTCCTCCCAAACTCACACCTCCTAGATCCCACTCCTCAGAGGTACAGGCACACCTATACAATCATTAAAAAATATTTTTTCTTTCAATTGTCATAATTCACTGACAAGATTCATTTCATAGTGCTAATCATTTGCCATGAGCAAAAGAGTATGTATTTTTAGTTTAAAAAGAAGCAATTTCACTTTGTTCTCTTTGGTCCCCTAATAAAAAAAAAAAAACAAAACTGAGCCAGGCATGATGGAACACGCTTCAGAAGACAGAGACAGGAGGATCTCTGTGAGTTTGAGGCCTGCATGGCCTACAAAGAAAGTTCCAGTTGGTTATACAGAAAAACCTTGTTTTGAACAAACAAAAACAATAACAACACACACACACAGATTGCTACAATAACGAAAAATGCAAAAATGCACATTAATTAAATTTAAACCCCACCTGTGAGCCCTAACATCCAATAAAAACCGAAATACTATTTTTTTTTCCTCTTAAGCACTGTTTTTCCCCTTCTTTTTCCAACAATAAAGCAGTAGCTATAAAAGTAACTTTTATTTACCTGAAGTAATTGTTGTCTCCGATCATCAGCTAACACAAGCCTAGTCCTGGAAACTTCTAGCATCTGCACAATCTTATGTAGGCTTCAAATGTTTTCAGTCTCTTGAGACTTAACTGCTGAATAAGCTCACCCCTTCCTAGTTCTTTCTGCTCTCTCTGGCTGACTGATTCAGCTCAGCTGTTCTGGCTCAAACTCCTCTCCAAGATGACTGATTCAATCTGACGTCTCTCTCTTGACCTCATACTAACTTTGGCAATCTGTTCTAATTTTCCGGTTCATTGTCAATCTGGCTTGTCTGTCTTCACCCGTGTATACCTTGTTCTCTCTTCAACCTGTCTCTGTAAAACTCTCCCAGTAAAACAGTTTCCTATCTTTTCCCTCCCTCTGGCCGGCTCCCTCTTACCTTGCCTCTTTTCCTTCTCTCTTCCACTGAGAGTTGGGCATATCCTGTCCTGTCAAATCTTTCTCTGATTTGTCACTTTGTCTGCCACTCAATTAGACATCATTTTCAAACGCAAGTGTCTTCTACACACTAACTTTACCTTCATTGTTTGGGATTAAAGGTGTGTACTAAGGGCATGCCCGTATTCCAGCCAGAGGGCTTAAAGGTGTATGCTAAGGGCTGAGTGAGACCACACCTAAAAACAGGTTTGTTTGCTTTTTTTTCCCCAGTAAATAACAATCTCGGGATTCACAGATCAAATATCCTGCAACAAGTTGCTCCTGATATTTACAACTTCAAAGTGAAAAGAAAATGTTCATAATGTGATAAAGTTTGTGTAAGTTAACATACTGCTAAATCAAAGAACATGCATAAAAATTCTTATCAATCCAATTCTCAGTTTGAGTTTATTTTTCATAACTAACAATTATATGTTCAAAAATTCATCAAGTTGTCGACTCCCAATGCTCCCCCTGCCCAACAAAAAACAAGCTTTACATTTTTGAAAAATAAAACCTGAATGTTTTAGAGAAAAAAATAATAGTAATTGTTCACCAAGCCACAAATAATGTAATAAACTTAGAATTTGTGTATTCTCAAAACACATAACAAGCTCAGTATCCCTGCTCTCACCATTTAGGACTGGAGAAAAAGATCTCTCACTGACTCTGGAGCTGACTGACTGGCCGAGATTGGTTGCCAGGAATCTTCCTGTCTACAGCTCCCCAGTCCTGGATTACATGAGACTACTGCTGCACCTGTCTCTTCATGTGAGTACCAGGTATCCAAAACTTAAGACCTCAAGCTTGCAAGGCAAGCACTGTCCAAGCTGATCCTCTCCTAAGACAGGATTTATTTTCTTTTTCTTTTTCTTTTTCTTTTTCTCTTTCTTTTTGCGATGCTGAATTTGGTTTACTTTAGAGGTATAAATAAGAAAGGTCAATAGTGATTTTGACTGTCAGGGCTTACTTGCCTATCCAGCAGTAAGGAGGGACACTCGGGGGGTCTGCACTGAGGCAATGATTCACTTGTCATCAGCAAAGAGCATGAGATGACTAGTGGAAAGAGGAAAGGCAAGAATACAGCTCAGCACACAGAACTGAGAGTAATAAGACGGAAAAACTGCTGTTTCTCTGCCATCTATGTACAGAGCCCATCTATACTTGGGATCATTTAAATGACTGATGCTACTATACATAAGCCAAAGGACAAAACATGGCTTCAACTTGCTACATGAATTTAAAAAAAAAAAAAAGAACTTGAAATTATTTTGCCTGGATACCTCATAAAACTTATCACCTTAGTTGATTATACTACACAGGCAATGTATGATTGAATAATTCACTAACACAGGAAAAAAATTAATCCTGAATCTATTTCTGTAACATTAGAAAAGCTCCGTTCTAAGTTATTTGTTTACAGTGTAATTCACTGCTGGTACACTCCTATCATACCCAGAACTCAAGGGACCGAAAGCTGGTGGATCCTAGGTTCCCAGTCAGCTTGGACTACAGAATGAGACAGTCTCACTCAAAACACGGAGGCTGGGATATAGTTTGGTGATAAAGCACTTGCTAGCATGCATAAGGCCTGGATGGCTGAATCTTCAGCACAGAAAATAACAGTAACTAAAAATAATAACACTTTGAGATGTTGAGCACCTCTACTGGTATTTACAACAAATCAACCTTGCTTCATGTTCTTTCCAATTGTACTTTATCAGCATGCTGAAAAGGGAAAAGACAAAGTCTATGTCTAAAATGCTGGCTGCCTAAAATGGTTGGCTTGGGCCAAGCAAGATGCTTCAACAGGTAAAGGTACATGCTTCACAAACCCTCAGCAGTAACTAGACTCCAAATAAAGCCCACAGCAGTAACCAGACTCCACATAAAGGTAGATGGAAAAAAATCGACTCTACCAATCAGTTCTCCAACTACACGCGCGTGAGACACACACACTATCATCCACACACAATAATAATTTTTTAAGTTAAAATAATTGGCTAAATAATTTAAAATGGGCCACAATCTTAAACAGCCGTTTCCTTGGAGATGAATATACATGGCTAGAAGTCCATGAAGATATCCTGGTACAGCAATTCTACATGCATCTATGCAGAGGAACAGAAAAACCAATGTCAGACCCATTTGCATTCCCTATTTACTGCAACACTGTCCATTACAGCCAAGACACAGAATCAACCTAAGTGTCACTAACAGAAAAATATATAATGGGATACTCTCTTTAGCCTTTTAGAGACATCCTCCCACCAAGCAAGCGTCAACAAATCTACAGAAGACATTTGATAAGTGCCACAAGCCAGGCAAAGAAAGACAAATACCATGTACACATGGAATCAAACAAATTTAACTCACAAGAAAGAGCAGACTGGGTTTGGTTGGGGTGTGGATTGAGGAAATAAATGCTGGTCAAAGCATACGAAGATTCTGTTAAAGTATCCCTCACAATAGCATTACTATAACAGGTGGAAGCACTGTAAATGTCATTGGTAGATCAGTGAATAAATATACTGTAGGACTTTACTAAGCCTAACAAAAGAGAAATTCTGACACTTGCTGAAATATAGTAAACCTTTAAAGATATTACACTAAGTAAAATAAGCCATAACAAGAAGGATAATTGTGTCTAGTGTATGATTACACTCAAACAGGAGTAGTCAAACTCAGAGACAGAAAGTGCACTGGTGCCAGGGGCTAGGGATGGGGGAGAATGAGCAGTCACGGGTTTAACGGCAGAGTTACAGCTTCACAAGATAAAAACAATCTGGAAATAGCTGTTCAACAATAAAACCACATACAATTATCAGTACTAAACTTAGAAATGATTAAGACAGTAAACTTCATGTCATGTATTTCTCACCACAATTAAATGTTTTAATACAATTAACATACTTGCATTGCTACACCAAAAAGAGGGTAAGACTTTTGGTTCTTGACTTTTATCTATTAAAAGACAAACATCTGCTTACCACGAACACCCTTGGAAGAGAACAACCAGTTTCTTTCATGTGTAAAAACCAAATTTCCATGTCCACAGATGAGATTTCATTTTTATACAGGGCAGACCCATTTATCTCCCATCTAGGGCTGTGCTCACACTGCAACACAAGAGCAATTGTGCTAATTCTTTCCAAGAAAGTGTTTGGGCTGAGGATGTGCTCAATTGGTTGAGTGCTTGGCTAATGTGCATGAGGCCCTAGGCTCTATCCCCAACACCACATAAAATGGCAGAGTGGTGTTTAGGTGAGAGAGTCAGAAGTTCAAGGTCATCCTGATACTTATAAAGTCTGAGGCTACACTTACCGAATTAATGGAGACCTTGTATCAAAAGAAAAAGAAAAGAAAAAACAAAAAGCTGTTTTTAGGAGCCAAAGCACAATTCAGTGGTTCATCATGCACAAGGCTATGGCTATGACTCATACATTCTCCACCCACAAAGGTTTGACAACTCACATCTAATTCCAAAGTAAAAGATAAGATGAAAAGAAATAAATTAACTACCAAAAACACTGATTCAGGCCGGGCAATGATAGCGCATGCCTGTAATCCCAGCACTTGGGAGGCAGAGACAGGCGGGTTCCTGAGTTCGAGGCCAGCGTGGTCTACAGAGCGAGGTCCAGGACAGCCAGGACTGCACAGAGAAACCTTTCTTGAAAAACAAACAAACAAACAAACAAACAAACAAAAAACCTGATTCAATACAGTACCTTCTTGAAAAATAAAAGTCAGTTTTAGTTATATGGCTTTTTCTTTTACTTTAATCAGCAAGATTAGGCACAAGTATAAGTTAGCATACCAAAAATGTTGTGCTATGAAATTTCTATACATGTATATCATATATTTTGCTCATATACCATTCTATATCCTTTGACTATCCCAATCTACTCTCCAAAGTCCTCTATTTTCATGTGTCTTACTTAGATTTGTTTGTAGGTACTCTAATCTGGAGTTTATGTATAGAAGAAAAAGTGGTATTTGAGTTTTGCTCATTTTTCTTCATATGATGCTACCCAGATCTATCTATTTCTTCAAAAAATAACATGACCACATTCATTATGGTGGAAGTAAAGTCTACTTTGTGTATACGGTACACCTTTATCTATCCATCGACTGATAAGACATTTAGGCTGATCCTATGCATCCTGTCAGTTATGAATACTGTCACTCACTCACTGATAAACCTAGGTACGCAGGCATCTACTACATGCTGACATTTTTCTTCTTTCAAGTATGTGATCGAGTGCTACAGAAGGATCATATGGCAGTTCATGTAGAGGAAATATCACACTGTTTTCCACAATAGCTGAACTATTAGATTCCTATAAACAGTCTAATGGGGTTATTCCCTAAATTTTCCACTATTCATTTCCTTTTCTTCTGCTAGGCTGAGGTTGTAGCAGGATCTCAAATGATGGGCAAGAGTCTCACACCAGGCTATACCTCTGGCTCTTAGATTTTTTTAAGTCAGGGTCTCCTAAAGTTGCTCAAGCTGGCCTTGACTTCACTGAATAACTGGGATTACAGACCTCTGCCACTGGCCCAGCTGATTTCTTCTAATGCTAGGCCACTCTGATTAGGTTGAAAGTAAAGGCAAACAGAAGGCTTCTGTTGTCGTTCTTCTTCTCTGTTGTTTGAGATAGAGTCCTGCTATGGAGCTGGCTGGCCTGGAACTTGCTATGTAGGCCAAGCAGGCCTTGAACTTGCAGCAATCTCCCTGCCACTGCCTCAACAGTGATGGAATTCCAGGCACATTTACCACCAAGTTTTTTTGTTTGTTTTTTGGTTAAGATTTATTTATTGCATGAGTATACTTTTGCTCTCTTCAGACACACCAGAAGAAGGCATCAGAACCCATTACAGATGGCTGTGAGCCACCATGTGGTTGCTGGGAATTGAACTCAGGACCCCTGGAAGAGCAGTCAGTGCTCTTAACTGCTGAGTCATCTCTCCAGCCCTTAAAAGTCATTTTTATTTTACACAAATTTAGAGAAAGTATCTTAAATACTCTCTTGCTCTCGCTCTGATGAGACCTGATAAAAATATGAGGCCCTGGGTTCAATCTCAAACCAGTAACCATATACATGAAGAGAGAACCGATAAACTTTTATGAAAAGTTTGTATTACTTTCTCATTTTTTAAAATGGAAAAAAGGCTCAGAAGACTGGGAGTGGGCACTGTCATGTATTACATTCATTTACAAAGAATTAAATGCTTATAAAATAAAAGTCAGGGTAGGCAATAATGGAATCTATCGCTATTATAAGAAGACATGATTCATTAAATGCCTTCAATATTACATTCACTATAATCAGCTTCATTATAACTAATCAATGAAGGAAGAGCTGTTTACAAATTAATTTTATTGGCATAACTTGGTTGCCCCCCAAAAGAATTCACAAATATTTCTTCAAGATCTTAAAAGTATCACTACCTCAAATTAAACCTATAACTCCAGAAAAGTAAGAGTGACAAGCTAATCAGTCTGTATATCACTCAAGGCAATCTAAACAAAAGAGAAAAAGGAAGAAAAAATTATTCAAAAATTGAAAACCAATTTGCACATTAAAATTAAAAACAAGTGGTAGTGCCTCACCTTTAGTGATTTTATGTAAACTGGGCCAATTTCCACTGAAAGTCAGGTTCTGGATACCAGGCAGTAAAGAATAATTTTATAAATAATGTGTGCATTTTTATAAAGTTCAACTCGTGTCTATATAGGAGGTAACATTCCTCCCAGAAAGCCATGGTTTGCCTAAGGTCAAGCACAGGATACCACTCTCAAGCTGTTGTTCAGGGGCATCCTGGAGAACCCCAATACAGCTTTCTGAATAGATTTAAAGCTCACTTCAGTGGAGAAAACACATCCCTGGTACTGTGAATCTTGCTAAGAACCCACAGGAGTGAGCCTCTATCATTACTCTGGTAAATGGACATTATAACAAGTTGGCTTCTAAACTGTATGTCTACACTCACAGATCAGTACAGCTCTCAGACCTCATAAGAGAGGCTTCTTTGTGCAGTGGAGTGGAGGGTGAAGAATGCAAGAGACTCACAACTGGTCAAAGTATAAAGTGCAGATGTGCCACTGCAGTGCTCAGCTACAAATGAGACAATTAATACCCCCCACCCCACCCCCCAAAAATCAAAACAAAACTCTGCCCCTGATGAGGGAGGGGGGAAGTAATACTCCAAGACCCTGAGGTTTGGGAATGCCAAGCAAAACTTCTGGACACCACATGACCACTGCACCCATCAACTCACAGCAGCTGTGGTTGCCTGCACAAGAGCAGCACATGATCAAGCCAGTCAATGCATACATGGAAGAGAGAGGGGCTCAGAAGTCCGAGCCTCTAACTGAGTAGCTTTGGACACTCAATGGCTTCCAGAGAAGGACCATACTTCAGTGGATGGCCCCATACATTAGCTGGTAAATCATTTAAACAATAACAAAAGATGACACAAAAAGTGGGAAGGGACAGAGTGAGTTGAGGGAATTAAAGTGAAAAAGAGAAAATTAAGAGAAATATTTTTCCAGCACTTGGAAGGTCGAGGAAGGCAGATCTCTGAGTTCGAGGCCAGCATAGCCTACAGAGCAAGTTCCAAGATGGCCAGTGCTACACAGAAAAACCCCGTCTCAACCGCCTCCCCCCAAAATAATACATAAATGGAAACTACAAAATGTTTTTAACTGAATAAAATGCAATACCCACACAAACAAAAAACAAAAACCTATTTACCCAGCACAACACAAACACACATTCAGCACATCAAAACCTGGGAAAGAACCACACTGAACTACAGAGCTTAAAGGTTAACTGTGTCCATAAACCCCAATTACATGAGAGGAAGGATTCAGAAACCCAAGAGCTGAACATTTACCACAGCTTAAAAAAAAAAAAAAAAAAAAGCAACAAATTAAACCCGAAGAGCTTCAAAGGAGGGAGAAGAACAAAACCCAGAACTAGTTCATTTAGGTCCAGGCTTCCAAGATGACCAAGAAAAGAAGAAGGAGCGTGGGTGCAACCATGAACAAGTTCATCACCATGAACGGAGCAAAGACCGCTGCTGGCATGAGCACTTGTGAGCCATCGCCAATGCTTGTGTGTCTCTGTGACTGTGAAATACTGTGTAACTCAGCCCTCAACAGCGGGAAGGGCAGAAATCAAACCTACGGAGCTGGGAAGGACCCTGAGGAGGACCTGATTTGTATTTGCTGATTCTGTCCCAGAACCCCAGCCAAAGCCCGTGGGAAGAACAGAACAGTACTGTTTCTAAAGCTTTTTTACATTTCTTGATTTGGAGGAGAAAGTATACCATACCACACATGTGGAAATCACAGGACAATTTGTAGAAACTGGTTCTTTCCTAGGTCTCAGGGTTCAGACGCAGGTGGCTAGCCTTCAAGGGTCATCTTGTGGGGCCACCAAGAGCTAGACTCTTAAAAATGGAAGAAAAACAATCTTCTGGGGGGAAAACAGAATAAAATGAAAACTACTTTTCAACTAAAACTAGAACAAAAGTCAAACAGAAAAGCAAGGAGAAGGACTGAGCAGAACTGAAAGCTGACTGCTGAGTAGGACTAATGGCCACCAACAGGCCACTAGTGAAGGGAACAAGACACAGAGCGCAATTACATGCCACTTCAGAAAAAGACACCATCATATTAAAGACAAAAACATAGGAACAACTAAAACTTGAATTTTCCTTAAAAAAAAGGGGGTGAGGGATAAATCCCTAAAAAATATGATTTTGTGTGTCAAAACTGACACAAAAATGAAAACTTCAAAGAAGTCTAACCACATTAACAGAAACTGACACCATTATTCTAAATGTCTCCAGAAAATGTCCAGACCTGGAGGGCTTGATCAATAAACTATCAGAAGTAAAGGAAAATATAACACTGTTCTTAGACTTCTAGAAATAATGGGAAACACAAAATCATTTCTCAATTCATTTTTATGGAGGAAGTGTTACTACAACACAAAATCTGACAAAGAAATTTATTATATAAAAGGTAAAAAAAAAAAATCTAATAAAACTGTACTAGCTGGTTTTGTGTGTCAACTTGACACAAGCTGGCGTTATCAAAGAAAAAGGAGCATCAGTTGGGGAAATGCCTCCATGAGATGGAGCTGTAAGGCATTTTCTCAACTAGTGATCAACAGAGGAGGGCCCCTTGTGGGTGGAGCTATCCCTGGGCTGGTAGTCTTGGGTTCTATAAGAAAGCAAGCTGAGCAAGCCAGAGGAAGCAAGCCAGTAAGCAGCATCCCTCAATGACCTCTGCATCAGCTCCTGCTTCCTGAGCTGCCTGAGTTCCAGTCCTGACTTCCTTTGGTGATGAACAGCAATGTGGAAGTGTAAGCTGAATAAACCCTTTCCTCCCCAACTTGCTTCTTGGTCATGTTTGTGCAGGAATAGAAACCCTGGCTAAGACAAAAACTATTCAGCAATTTGCATATAAATAGTAATAATTTCAAAACTAGGCTGTTGTCAGGAAGGCAAGATTAATTCAATTAAGAGCAGTAGCGCCGCAGCACTTGGGAGGCAGAGGCAGGTGGATTTCTGAGTTCGAGGCCAGCCTGGTCTACAAAGTGAGTTCCAGGACAGCCAGGGCTACAAAGAGAAACCCTGTCTCAAAAAACCAAAAAAAAAAAAAAAAAAAAAAAAAAAGAGCAGTAGCAATCCCACATTATAGCAGTTAATCATGTAAATAGGTTGAAAAGTGTTGCAAGTTAAGGAAAACATCCCTATCCTGAAAGTATTCAGTGGGAAGACCCACCTCACTATTGGTGGCATCATCCTAGAGGCTAGGGCCTGGATGAGACACAAGGAAAAAAGGAAAGCGCATTGTTGCTTGATTCTCTTAGCAGAGCAATGCTGTGGGTAGCCCTGGGGCTAATTATATTTGATGCTAATTCCACTCTCCTGTGAGGGGCTGTGAACAAGGAGTGAGTCAGCACTCAGGCGATTTCTTATAAACCTTCTTCCCACCTTAATTTGTATAATAAAGAAGAGCTGATGATTGGGCAGAGAGAGGGAAGGTGGAGCGAAAAGAAAATAAGGAAGTCTGAGGGGGAGAGAAAGAGGAGGAAGAAGAAGAAAAGCAGAGTAGAAGCACATGGTCTGGAGAAACCACAAGTTCTAAGGGGTCTCATAGATGTGGAAGATGGTAGTGTAGCAGTAGCTCTGCCCAGTCTAGGCGCAGCATGTATTCATATTCATTGTGTCGTGTTTTCATTGCCAGGGCATATTTGGGAGATTTACTGCAACACACCACACCTGGGTTCCAAGTGCTCCAAGTTTTGCAACCATGAGCCCAAATACATATCTTTAGAACGTTGCCTTTCAGGTATCTGTCACAGTGACAAAACAAAAAAACAAAAACAAAACAAAACAAAACAAAACACACTCATATGACCTCATTTAAAAGACTTAGAAAAAAAGTTATTTATCTAAATAAAGATGCTTTTAATGAAAACACTCATTATTTAAACAATAGCCATTAATTAGATACACAAAGAAATTTCTTTCAACTAAAGGTGACAGATCAAAAATGCCAAAACACCAAATTGCAAAATACTAAAAGATTGTGAAATACAAGAGAATGGGTCCACTATAACACTTAATCGGTCAATGTTAAATCTAGAACAACAAAAACTACAAACTGCAAAAGATGAACCAATCATCTTCATCACCCATATATGCTGACAGAAATGCAAATCAGTTTGAGAGTAAAAAGAATTATAAGCAAGATTACTAGTTATCAAGTCAACATAAAAATATTAACTGTTTCTGCATTATCAACAGTAAACCAAAAATGTCTAAGAAAACATAATTTATAATCACATTGAAAGTCATAAAACACCTAAAAGCCTAACAATAATTATGTGATCATTATGGAGAAATTATAAATTATTAACAGAAATGGGATACTGTATATATGATTTGGTATACTCATTATTTTTTTAGAATGGTCTATAAATTTAATGTGTAATCTCAAGTAGGTTGATGGTGTTTTCATCTGTTTTTATTTTTTTGTAGAATTTTCAAGAGCTAAAATTAACCAAAAACAATCCTGAAGAAAATCAGAAGTCCATACAAATTTTCTATTGCACACTTACAAATTACCACCAGGGTCTCTGCTTAGAGTTCATAAATATGAAATCACTGGTAACTAGGCTATATAGTTGTCGGGCTGCTACAAGAGATGCTACAGGGTGAATGGGAAATAGCCCACTAATGTTTATGTGCTCAGACTCCAGCCGAAAGCTATGGCGTCTTTAAGACAACCTGGAGGGAACAGCTGCTGCCACCTTCTTAACAGCACATGCCACCTTGCCATGATTAATCTTCTGAAACCATGCACAAACTCATGTTTCCTCTCTCATAAGTTCCTATCAAATATTCCAATTACAACAGTATTCTGACAAATATTACAACAGTACAAAAAGTAATGATTACAGAGGAAAACTTGCTTTTACATCCATTCAGAATGTAGGTATAACTCAGTTTATAGGCCCAAGGTCCCCATTTCCAGTTCATACTGTTAAATCTTCCCTAGTCAGTTTGAGACCAGCCTCAGCTGTAAAGGAAGGTCCTGTTTCAAAACTAAACATGGGCAAGCAGTAAAGAAGGGGCTAGCTTTTTCTGACCTCTGTTGTTGCATTTCATTCTGTTTCTCTTTTCTGCTTCATCGTGTCACTTTTTAGAATTCTGTCTGCCAAAAAGTAGGCAAGGCTGTTTTGGTAACCATCAAGTTTATTATGACACTGCATTAAGACATGTGGTTCTCACCCAAGAACAAATGAGTTGGGTCCAGACACTTCATATATAAAACTGATAGCACTATGAAAACCAGCAGAGGACAAATGAAGTTGGTACAACAGGATAGCCTTATGGAAATATAACCGACGCCTACATCATAGCACACAAAATCTATCAACATAGCTGAAGACGCAGGGATGGGACTTCAGAAACTCAGTAAATCAACTCTCTCCCTAAAATGTCATACAGCTGTGACAAAATTCTGTTTGATAAGGTGACATGAAAAGGCATCTGTGATGCATTCCTGTTCTCTTGACTAAGTCAAGTCCTACACTAGGAAGGTCCCCAGCTCCTGTCTAGTGGTACAGCTTCCCTGTGGGAGGGAGGGGAAGGCTGCTAGCATCTGTTAGCACCATGCCCCTGGCCAGCTTCACAATCCAGGCAGACAAGGAGAGAGAATGGGGCTCCTTTCTCCAATCAATCCTACCAGGAAGGCAGAAATTCTACTTCAGATATAGCAGAGCACAGAACAACAACGCTGGGCCCCACCCAGTCTCTGGCAGGGCAGAGGTGTGTTTTGTCAAAGAGAAGTAGGGTTAAGAACAGAGGTTATGATACCCATCGGTGCCCCGCTCCTAAATGAGTGGTGGTACTTTAGCTGCTTCCACTCTGAGCTCACTAAAGGTAGGCCTAGGCTTGAGGTGGTGATACACAAAACCAGAAGACACTTAAGTACCACATGTGGGCATCAAACCAACTGGGGAAGATCATTCCTAAAGGAATTATGAAAAACAATCTTTAGAGAACTTTAGAGAGAAGAGGTTAACTGGCCATTCAGTGACAGTAGCAGCAAAATGCAAAACTCAAGAGCAGCTGACAGTTTACAAGAGAACTACAGTAAGTCTCTGCAAAGAGAGGTAGTAAAGAGTCCTCTGGGGTAAGCCCAGCTCTAATCTAAAAGCCTGGCAGGACTTGGCTTCAGCCAAAAGGTCTGACTTTAATTTAAGCCCTAAAATGTTAATAAAAATAGAGTAATTAGAAGCTGACAGCTGAGCAACAAAAAGTAACTGCCAGCAACAAAAGTAACCTAGCTAAAAACCAAACTAAGAGATCAAGAGATGGTCAAACAGAGAAGGGCCAGCACAGCCGTCATCTCTGTTACGAAGACCACTGCAGCCAAGCCCCACAACAGACGAGCAAGCAGGTAAACAGCAACAGTTCCACGTCTGAGTTTTCAAAACTCACAGTGTTTAATTTTCAATAAAATCAGGCATTCAAAGAAACAGGAAAATGTCAGTCCTACTCAATGGTGAGGATGACCCATGTATATTAGATAAAATAAAGAGTCACAATATTCAGAGAAGAAACCATGATTTAAAGACTTAGAGTAAGTTTTATAACATTGCTTCTTCACATAAAAAATAGCAACAAAGAAAAATTTATTTTAAAACTAGAATTCTGAAGTTTAACTACAAAATAACTAGAATTAAAAATTTCGTAGAGCGTGTGAGCAGTCACCTGGAGCTGGCAGAGGAATGAGTGTCTGTTCTGGCTACACTGACCGTAACTTAAACTGCCATGGAAGAGCATGAGTGTCAGGAGAGGTTAATTACATAAACCACTGCAGAAGTATAACTTCATCACCTGTGTTAAAGAGCAAATGTATACACACACACACAGTCAGATCTAGCACATATAAAAAGACAGTAAGCCAAGCATGGTGGTACATGCTTGTAATTCTATCACTTAGGAGATACAGAGGCAGGAAAATCAGTTCAAATTTTTCTTAGCTACATCATGAGGTCAAGACATCCTGAACCACATGCCTCTTATGTGGCATAAACACGAGAACAAACAAAAGTAACATAGGTTCCAACTTCAACTAAGTATAGAATGATACAGAATAACCTGAATATATTCAAAGAAATGAACATAAGTAAAAATGTTAATAAATGTGTATTCTTTTTATCTTGATTTCTTTAAGAAGCACTCAGACTATATGAATTATTGAAGCCATACACATTAAGGTTAATAGGTTAACAAATATAGGAGAATGGATATATTTAAAGGTTTTGATACACTATAATATACAATACAAACCCTAGTAAGATCATTAAATATCTTTAAATTATTAACACATTCATTTAATGCTAAACCAGTAAAGAAAAGAATTAAGAACAAAAGACATAACAAACAATAAAAAAAGCAAACAGGCAGTTATAAACCAAAGCACGTACCCTAAATGCTACATGGTGAGACCCTGTCTGTGTGTGTGAAAGTGGACAGGGATAACGATTTATTTTGGCTAAAGGTTTGAGGGTTGTCCATTTTGACAGACAAGGCATGGTGTAGTTCACAGTGGTGAGAGTTGGTGGCTGGGACTCCTCACAAGTTGGCAGACCAGAAAGAAGGAAACCATATGACCCTTGTTGTATCATGTTGACAAAACAACCAGGACAACAAACATCAACCAATTGAAAAGTACTCAAAGTATACAAAAATGTTCTACTACAAGCACAGTGGAATTAAATTAGAAATCAATTACAAAAAGCACTTTGGGGAATTCACAGTCATCTGGAAATTAGCATACTCTTAAATAACCAATGGGTCAAAAGAAATCAGAGAAAACAGAGATGACTAAGAACAAAGAGAGGCCATACCAGAATTTGTTACAGGAATCTAATCAATACAATGAAGAAATTTTACAGCTACAAAAAAAAAAAAAAAAGATTAGAAAACATTTTTTATAAATTTAGAAAAGTCTTATTAAACATCATAAATTAAAAACAAAAACAAAAGGCACAAATTGAGGGAAAAGGCTTCATGGTTCAGCAAGTTAAGGTCCTTTGCCACCATGCCTAATGAGCTGATTTAACCAAGGAGCCACACAGGTAGAAAGAGAACAACCACTCTATTCCCACAAGCTGTCCTCTGACCTTCACAAGTGTGCTTTATGTATGTACACACAAATATCTACACATACATAGTAAATATAAAATGTTTAGTTCTTGGACTGAGTGGAAAGAGAAATGAAAGAGTATGAAACTGTATGAAAGAGTATGAAGAGTATGAAATTGTCAAAGAATAAATTTTTAAAAAGAGTTCTCCAAAATATAAGAATACACACACACAATCAAATGCAGGGCCTCCAACAAACATGCTGGATGAGTGACCTACCACTGAAGTTACATCCCATTCAAATACCCCTTAAAAAGAACACAGTGGTGGAAGGGTGCCTCTGTGGTGGTATGGGACTGGAGTCCAATCCTGGTAACTAACCTGTAATTCCCATTTTGGAAAACCTCTACAGACAGGGGATTCCCAGAACAAGCTGGCTAACACCAGCTATATTGGAGAGGTCTAGGTTTTATTGAGAAATGTCACAATGGCTAAGGTGAAAGAGGATGATTCCCAACAACTTCAGCCTCCACATACACCCCCGCCCCATATACATGCAAGAATACACACACATGTACACCACACACAATGAAAGTAGAAAAAGAAACCATAATAAAAAATGACAAGTTTACACTCCATAAGAGATATCCAAGAGGCCAATAAGCTTTATGAAAAAGTGACACCCTTCCACATCTAAGAAAATTAAATGTACTGTGAGCAGTAATTATGAGCCAGGGGAGGTTCAGCAATTGCTCTGATGTGAGTTAGGACAAGGAGAGGGGCTATGCATGTGGAGGAGGCAGGTGTATGGGATATCTCTTAATTCTGCTCAATTTTCTTGTGAATCTCAAACTGCTATAAAAATGAAGTCTGATTAACAATGAAAATATTTTGAATGAAAATTAAAACCACAAAGAAATACCACTCTAAATCCTGATGGACAGTTAAAGTAAATCAAGCTGGCAATCCCAGTTGTTGGTGGGAATGCTGAACAGTGAGAAATCTCATTTATTGTTCATGGGAATTTGAACAGTGCAACCACTTTTGAAAACTAGAAGGATCTCCTAAAGGTAAATACAGTCTATAGTTCAGTAACTTTGCTGGTAGGTATATATTAAGCTGGTAGGAATAAATCAATAGTATATACACCTTCTTAAGAACACTATTAGGAGCTAGACAGTAGTGGTGAACACCTTTAAAGGAAGCAGAGGCAAACGGTTCTTTGTGAGTTCCTCTGCTCTACAGAGCTAGTCCCAAGACAGCCAGGGCTATGCAGAGAAACACTTATCTTAAAAAAGAAGTTTGCTCAGCATGTGCATTTACCCACCAGTACCACAAAAAACCAAACATTACTAATAACAATCAACTATTCTTAATTATAATATATTCGTATATATTAAATTGTATATGCAAATAATATATTTTGTAACTTTCTATTTATTTATATAATAAATATAAATAATTATATACTATACAGAATATATAAAACCATAGTTTTTATGGAAATACTTGAGAAATGAATGTGAACTAGAATCAGGAATTTACACAGACAAAATCTTACAAATACCAGTGGGAAACAACTAGACATGAACTGTATATTATGTGAGATTATTTGTATGAAGTTGATACAAAAATGAACTTAACTATATCAGAACGTGGAGATGGAAGGTGAGCTTCTATGTCTTCTGTGAGTAGCAGTTACACAGGTCAGGGTCTATAATGACTCACTGAACATTACTTTGTGAACATTTCTGTACATAATGCTTTAGCGGAAAGATAACACACTGCACAACTTTAAAAACAAAATAACTGAATTACAGCAAGACTATTTGAACCTTAGAGACCGGTAACTTTTTTTTTTTTTTTTTTTTTGGTTTTTGTCGAGACAGGGTTTCTCTGTGTAGCCCTGGCTGTCCTGGAACTCAGAAATCCGCCTGCCTCTGCCTCCCAAGTGCTGGGATTAAAGGCGTGAGCCACCACGGCCCGGTGAGACCGGTAACTTTTAAGGGCTTAAACACTTTAAAATGTCACAAAGAAAAACTGAAGCTGAATTCAATAAAGGTAGAAAATATAAAAGTATGTAAAAGGAAAAACATGAGGAAG
This sequence comes from Mus minutoides, assembly GCA_902729485.2. Taxonomy (NCBI): domain Eukaryota; kingdom Metazoa; phylum Chordata; class Mammalia; order Rodentia; family Muridae; genus Mus; species Mus minutoides. Next base: position 145,856 of record LR750660.1, read on the forward strand.
GAACTGTTTCCATCTGATGTAGCAAGGGGTGACATCAATACCATTTATTCTAATGTCTGAGATACAGATGTTAAGAAAAGCTGATAATAGGATTTTGATAGAAATATCAATTAAACCCGATCTCAATGGTGATTAAGATCTACCATCTGAAACAAGATAACATTTAGCAGCAGTTAAATTTCTCTTCTCTAGAGGGCATTTTATTCAGACCTCTGCAACAGAAGTTCAATTACTTTCCTCCCCACTCTGTTTTAAAGGAACTTGCCTTACTGGGAAGGGGCTGGGCCTCCTCAACCCCAGCTGTCCTAACTTGATTGTAGGCACTAGCCAGCCCTACATCCTACTCATCAATTTTTGCTTAAGTTTATTTTGAGCAACCAAATAACCAATGAATGTAACAGCTTGTTATAACACATACCATTATTACATGTTAATTCATGTTTACAACAGAAGTCAACATTAGTAACTCACAGATTATCCAGCCCACCTTTGCAAGTCAGTCTTCCTTATTAGATGCACCCAAGTTCCTCAAGGACAGGACTGACTCTGATGCATCTTTATTTCTCAGAACTAGGCTCCAGCGTGAAAACTACTTGTTAAGAAATTATATATATATATATATATATATATATATATATATATATATATATATATATATATATATATACACACACACACACACACACACACACACACACACACACACACACATGGTTCTTCAGATAAAAGTGCTTGTTACACAAGCCTAACGACCTATGTTCAAGCTCTGGAGCCTACATAAAGTCAGTCAATGATACATGTTAATCTGATATCTGTAATGTCAGGATTACAGGAGTCAGTGACAGATGTGCCCAGAAGCTCAGGGGCTAACTAACCTGGAGTTCAGTGAGCATTTGCACAAACAGAAGAAACGAAAGAGACCCTCCCTCGACAAGATGGAAAGTTGTTCTCTGGGACACACCCACCCACCCTCCTCTCCTCCTCCTCCTTCTCCTTCTCCCTCCCCCCCCTCTCCGGATACAACTCTCCAGGATTTTCTGATCTCTGTGCCGTGTGAAGTCTGCAGGATTCACACAGACCAGCTTGGTCACAGAGGTCAGATGAGAGAGGAAAAAGGCCAAGTGAATTAGAATTAATACAAGTAATACAAGACGTCTGATTAAAAAAGAGAAACAAACAAAAATGTGTACATATACTGGATTTAAGCATTTTCACGTGTCTAAATTCTAATCTGCTTTAAAGTGCCAATTCTGGGAGAGCACTTTATATACCTATATATACCTAGTAAAAGGTGCAAAGTTAATTACACACACACACAAAATAATTTTTTTTAAAAAAAATCAACATTCATACCAACAGTATACTATTATACCCAAGGTGACACAGGTAAGAATTGATAGGAAAACAAACCCAGGCGCATACACCTAACCCTACCATACCATCTACAAAACTAGGATCTACTGCACAGCAAACATTTGGTGGTGCATGCATAAATAAGAGTGACAGCACAAAGCCAGGTAGTGGTGGCGCGTACATCTTTAGTCCCAGCACTCAGGAGGCAGAGGCAGGTGGGTCTCAGAGTTCTAGGACAGCCTAGTCTACAGAGTGAGTTCCAAGACAGCCAGAGCCAAACAGAGAAGCCCTGTCTTGAAAAACCAAAGGGGAGGGAGAGAGATCAAAGTCCTCCTTATGCTTTAAGGGTTACTGCTTTAGAGCTTAGTAATGAGCGGCAGAACTGTTTTAAATGTGATCAGTTCTCATTCCATAAAAATTAAAAAAGACTACAGACTAGGCATTGTTGGTATATATCTATATGCCCAATATATGGGAATCTGAGGCATGAGGACCATGAACTGGAGGCCAGACAGGACTACTAAGCAATACCCTACCTAGAGGCAAGGGAGGAAATCTATAGATTAAATTGAGAGTCTACAGTAAGTGCTAAAAGATTAATGGGTACCCAGATTCAACACAAAGTATACTTGCAAAAACATTACCTTATATTAACTTTCTACATGAAGATACTTTTTACTCATAGAATCAATGTTCATAGAGTAGTTATAGTCCTACACCACTTATATAGGGTATGTACTAAGAAATGTACTTCTTGGGCCACTTGGGTCCCATACAAACATCAGAGCAGTTACATGAACAACGAGGACTAGGCAACACAGTTTTAAGGGATTGTAAACACTTGTCCTAGATTAACTCATTATGTGGTGCACAATTACTTGCTGTCAAGTAGGAATACTAGGAAGAGGGGGAGGGGCTGAGAGGGGGAGGGGCTGAGAGTTTGCACTGTGTTGCCATTTATTAGCCTTTAAAATTATAAAATTGAGTCTAAAACAGAGTAAGAAATACCTGAAGGAACTCTAATAACAAAGCACTGATAAACTGGATTATATACTTGTACAGTCTTGAGTGAGCAACTCTGGTTAAGTGCAAAGTATGTTTGTTAATAATACGTAAGCCTGGTATCCTGGAATTCGCTAAGCCCTACCCTAGCTTATAAACACAGGTCCATCTCCTATCCTGCTGGCACAGAAGCAAAAAGACAGAAAACAAAAACAAACAAACAAAAAGAAACAACCATTCCTGCATCTTGCTCCCTAGGCCCTTAAGAGGGTTAAGGAATTGGCAATTCAAATAGAGTAACCAAAATTTGGCACGTGAACATTACAAAGGAAAAGCTGTCTTTCATTTGTGGTTGCTAAGCTACAGGTAAATGCCTGGGATTCCAGAAGCAAGAAGCTAGAAAAATCCAAAAATGGAAACTGAGAGACCCACAGATAATATCTGAGATCTTGGATCTAGAATCTTCCAAAAATTGAGCCACACTCCTCCACACAATTCCCAGTTGTATGAATAAGGATGTTACATTGTGAACACAAGTAACTGAAAGTATTGTGACTAAGCTGGGAACATGGCATATGCCTGTAATCACAGTACTTACATGCTAAAGCATAAAGGATCTCAAAATCAAAGCCAGCCTTTAAAACCAAACAAAAACTACAAGGCATACACCTTTAATTCCAGAGCTTTGGAGGCAGAGGCAGGCAGATATCTGAGAGCAAGGCCAGAGGCAGCTATGTAGCAAATTCCAGGTTAGTCAAGAGCTACATGGTGAGACCGTGTCGCAAAACAAACCACAAAAAAAACTTAACAACTAACACGTGAGCTTGAACAGAACATTAGATGAAGTACACTGTCAGACAGGCAAACATTAGGACCATGTACTTCAGTGTAGTCCAGACTGAGCCTTTGCTGGGTACTAGAACATCCCTTCATTCCTCTGAACCTCGGTACAGATCTCCTCATCTGTAAATAGGGATATTAACAGTACTCACTTCTTATGGCTGTCAGAAGTAAATGAGCTATGACTCACCAAGAGTCCAGAATACTGAGAAGCATTAATACCTTTAAGTAAATTAAGTCATTCTTAAAATTACAGTGATGTTTGCCAAAACATTTTTAAGGGGGAAAAAAGGTATTTTAGGGATAAACACTATTCATGAAAACAAAACAAAACAAAACAAGACAGTCCACATGCCTTTGGTCTCCTAAGACAGGATGGTTATTATTAGCTTCCCACAAGCCTCTCTGACCTTCCCCAGTGGCACTACATTTATCATCAAAAGGGAAGCACACACACTGTGAGTAGGAAACCATGAAACTGCACTTACTACCAGCACTTTTCCGACAAGGCTTCAGAATTTAAAGCTAAGGGTAGCTTGGTGTTCTCTCCCACTAATTAGTTTCTAAGGAAAGATACAGATGTATACACAGAAATCTGTATATAACCACATAAGATACAAAAGAAACAAACACTACACATTATTTAAGAAAACTATTTATTTGCCCTTGTAATAAATCTGGTGAATAGAACATTTCTTTAAGTACAAGAATAATTTGCCTTCTTGAAAGTCCCCAAATATCAGACTTATGGTGAAGCTACACTGGGAAGGCTAAACTCAAAAGTAACCATTTGAATTAAAAAAAAAAAATCCTGCATGGATGGCCTGCGTGTCAGGCTTTTCTCTGTCCATATTGAATATTAATAAAAGTCAAAGATCTGCCACAAAGTATTACGATTTTGTCCAGAGCCTCAGCACCAGATAACACAGCCTTTACAAGGAGGTTGCTCCTCTTCCCTTTACAAGGAAAATGCTTTGTTCAAATGTTCATCTGCTAAAGCCAGAAAGTTCTAAGGCCAAAAAATTAGGATAAATTAAACTACAAATTAGATTATCAAACATGAAGAGATTTTTCCATTAATATATCTCTAACATTTTCCATGAGTGTTCTAAATGTATCTTTAAAAAAAATAGCATGTACAATTAGCACAGCTGGTCCAGCTTTCTAAACTGGGGGGAGGGGGTGATTATATCTTCATGCATGTATAAAAGTCATGCCAAAAAAATTAACAAAAGTTTACTTGTAAACTGAATGAATCTTTAAAAGATGGCTTTGTATTAAAAAAAAAAATTGGGGGAGGGAAAGGAACCCATGAAATTACTCAAAACCGAATTTCCACTTTTTAGGCACTCTCTTAGTGATGATACTGAAAGCCTCGCTGCCATCCCAGCCTGCCACTGATTACCAGGTCAGACTGGGCACGTGCCTTTGCTTTCTGCTTCAATGATCTTACCTGTAAATGAGAATAATTGAACAGAACTCTGTATCATGAGATTAAAATACTTAGTATAGGCAGACTTGAAATCTAATTATTTTATTATTATTCATGCCACCCTCTAGCCTAGAGCCAAACCAAGGTACCTACAGGCTGAGATACACTCCAGATATACTATAAACTGCAACTGTCTTTTTTACATATTTACTGACATAACTTTTAGCATATTCCAAAGTGTTTTGACATATAAACCATTTTTTAAAACAAGACCATCTAACATACTCCTTGCAGTGCTCATAAACTCAAATACTAAGGACTTGTTAGTAATGATATCCCTGCCTTACACAAGCTAAGGCCCTCACTCTATGGCCAGGCCATGAACTCTCATCCCACTACTTCAGCCTTTCAAGAATTTTGTTTTTACTTGATAGAGACCCACTATATAGCCCAGTGGTATGACTGCATGTGTATACTACATTCATTCTTTACTAAAGTTTTTGTGTTGGAAGAGACATATCAATGCCTCTAATTACCCCCGACTGTGAAAAACCCCAGATACATTTTATGTTTAAAATACTGTTGCAAAGTGTAAAAGAAAAACTACAAACCTAAAAGTAAGAAATCTGAATTTTGGTCTCAACTCTGTTACAGTGAAAGCAAATTATCTGTATACTCTCAACTGAAAAATGAAAGATGTGTACTAGATTGCTTCCACAGTACTTTGCAGCTCTGTGATCCTCATTTTATGAAACTGAAGCACAGAAATAAGCAAACTGTCCAGGTTACACAGGTAATTAACAGCACATTAAGAGACTATCATTGGTCACCTCATATATACCACAGTGCTTCTCCTTCTCAACACTATCATTTCAGCCTGGGAAGCCTCATACAGCTAACTCAGTCCAAAGCTCATCCTTAGCCACACAGCTGCTTTGGGCCAGTATGGGTTACCTGAGACCCTGTCTCAAAACAAACCAAAAGCCACAAATGAACAAATATAACAATACACCACTACTCTAAATTTTCATGTTATAAATCTAAAGTATTTATTTAATGATTCATGTATTTTAAAAATGGACTTTAAATGAAGTCTCAAGCTGGAGGTGTGATTACATTTACTAAATTCACCTTAGCAAAGTTAGGAAAGGGGCTGAAGAGATGGCTCAGTCCATTGCTATGCAATTGGGACCAGAATTTAGCTCCTAGGACCCACGTAACAGGCTAGGTAAAAACCAGTCTGACAAACTGGCTTCTGTACACATGTGTACACACCTGCCTACCACCTCTTCAATGAGCAAACATTCACACAGACAATCACACATATAAATAAATCTTTTTAAAATGTTAAGAGGAGCTGGAGAGATGGTTCAGTGGTTAAGAGCACTGACTGCTCTTCCAGAGGTCCTGAGTTCAAGTCTCAGCAAACACATGGTGGCTCATAGCCATCTATAATGGGATCCCATACCTTCTCCAGGTGTGTCTGAAGACAGTTAGAGTGTGCTCATGTAAATAGAAAAATTAATAAATCTTTAGAATGTGCTTCCCAAGAGCCTCCTAGGTGCCCTCTGTGATTTTTTTTTTAAAAAGTTAAGAGAATTTATGCCTAACTTCCAACATCTAAAAACCCAACATACAGAAGAGATTATGTTCCATATAAAATTAAAAATGAATTGTTGTAAGTAATATCCCAAGTACAACTCTCAGACTACAAAATTAAAATTCTTGATTTTATTTTATATCCAGGTTATTATTTAATGTACATTGTTTAATTCACGAGAGATCAATTTAAACATTTTCGTCCATATTTCCTCATTTCTGACTATATCTTCAAAAACATTAAACAGCTTAAGCATATTACTTCTAAAATCATATAAGCTATTACAAACAGAAGACTAGACTATATTGATAATTTCTCTTTCAAAATTGAAAACTGGCCCCCCCAAAGTATTCTAAAATCTGGTGTTCAGTGTATTCTACTCTACTAAACTTTCCCATTAGCAGTACTTTGTTCTCTAAATGTCTTCAAAGCTTATTATATTTTACAGGGAACTTAGCAACATTTCAACAAGACTGATCCTGTTGACTCCAGAAAATCCTCAGAGGAAAATCACAACAAAACTCAGAAGAATAATAAACAGTAGAGTATAGTACTGACTTGAGACCATCTGAAACATTTAGAGAATATGAATACAGTTTAACTATAATCAGGGATTCTTAAAGAAAAGATGCCGGGAAGTTAATATTTTAAAATAGATGGAACCATAATGTGTTAAATCCAACCAAGAGCACCCAATCTAAGAGTCTACATTCCCCACAAAATGTCTCTGTAACCTGCACTCTTCAGAGTTAAATACTTCTTCCCACTGTTGGACAAGCTTGGCACCTTAGCAGCTACATGGTCCTTATGTTCTTGTTCAAAATTTACACTAACTTTTTCACCTTGCTGAATTAGCTCTGCTCTTTCTAGACTAGGAGAATGAATCTACTTTCTCCATTAATGATTTTTAGATTTATGTCTCCCAAGTATCTCCCACTCTTCATTAGGGAGAATAGATAGATAGATAGATAGATAGATAGATAGATAGATAGATACTTACACACACACACACACACACACCCCACTGACTTTCTGGGGAGTACTTTTTGAGTACAATGTATTTCTACATTACCAGTAACCTTTTAAAAAATTCTGTCACTTGTAGTTTTTAGTGTCATATCAGGGAACAGTCACTCTGAAAAGGCTAAGTACTTCATACATCTCAATCAAAACATATCACAACTGTTACAAAGCAGAAGCAAAATCCAGCTGTTCTTCCAATAAGCCAAAAAAATCATGTAAAAATATAAAATACCACTAATTATACTATTTTTTCATTTTAGAATGTAATTTTTTTTACAAAATTTTACTTAACATGTAACTGGCTTATTATATTTAAAATTAATTAAAACTTTTAAAATTCTCAGCTTTAGCCAGGCGTGGTGGTGCACGCCTTTAATCCCAGCACTCGGGAGGCAGAGGCAGGCAGATTTCTGAGTTCGGGGCCAGCCTGGTCTATAAAGTGAGTTCCAAGACAGTTTTGGTTTTTTTTTTTGTTTTTTTTTTTAAAATGGGTTTTGGTTTTGGTGTTAACCTAAAATAGTGAGTCTTAGTTAATACTGGAAATTCTGGGATATGGTCTTGTGAGTTACACTTGACAACAAAGCTTCCTTCCTTTTCTCCTTTCCCTATACAGAAAAACCCTGTCTCGGAAAAAAAATTCTCAGTTTTAATACAGCCAGCATTAACAAATAACTCACATAAAAATGATCTTTTTGGGATCCTTAGTAACATTAAGTAGAATAAAGGGGTGTTAAGACCAAAAAGCTATAAGAGCACACATCTCTGAGATTCCCAGACCTCTAGGTTAGGCTTTCTGTTCTCTTGCTCTGTTAATATATACTGATTCTTAAGCTAGAACCCCAAACGATACACAACCCTGTCCTCCTCTAGCTAGTGATTTCAAGGAATTGCAAGCCCCACATCATATTCTTAACATCTCCCTATTCTTCTAGGGACCACAGTCTTCAAACACTGAAACTTGTCTGAAACCAGCAACCTGGCTGCTCTGTGATACTGTCCATCACTAATACTTTCATTATTCACAAAAAAGTTACTCATAACTAGCAAGACTGAGGAGAAAAGGGTTCTTTTGAAAAATCAACCATTTGATTTTAGCAATAATGAATTTAAAAACTAACCATATGTTAACATGCAAAAGACAAAGGATAAAACTAAAATCTATTTATTTAGCTGGCTAAATCTGGTTACTAGATTTCAACAGATCTTTCCTTGAAATGTGTCCGCCCCTTTTTTTCTTTTGTTGTTGTCCTTTGAGGCAGGGTCTATGTAGCCCTGGCTGTCCTGGAACTCACTACATAGACTAACAAAGAGTTCTGCCTCTACCACCAGAGTGCTGGGATTAAAGATGTATGCCACCATGTTCAATTGAAATCTTAAATTTCCTAACTCACCACCCCTTAATAACAGTATTATAGGCGACAAAATGGGTTGGAGCTTACAGGTTCAAAAGATCCAACAGAAACCCTGTTGTACACTTGTGAGAAATCTTCCAAATTAATAAAAACAAAACAAAAAACCAAAAAAATTCTGGACTCAGAGCAAAGAAAATAGTCCATCCACATGTATCTTTAAAAAAATCCTGAAGATTCCAAACCCAGACTCTATTGTGGATGCCAACAAGTGCTTGCTGACAGGAGCCTGATGTAGCTGTCTCCTGAGAGGCCCTTCCAGTACCTGGCAAATACAGAAGTAGAGGCTCACAGCCATCCATTGGACTGAGCACAGGGTCCCAAATGGATGAGCTAAACAAAGGACCCAAGGAGCTGAAGGGGTTTGCAGCCCCATAGGAGGAACAACAATATGAACCACCTAGTACCCCCAGAGCTCCCAGGGATTAAAGCACCAACCAAAGAGTACACATGGAGAGACTCAAGGCTCCAGCTGCATATGTAGCAGAGGATGGCCTTGAGGCACATCAGTGAGAGGAGAGCCCTTGGTCTTGTGAAGACTCCATGACCCAAAATTGGTAGAGGAATGCCAGGGCAAGGAAGCAGGAGTGGGTGGGTTAGTGAACAGGGGGAGGGGGGATAGGGGCGTTTTCTGAGGGGAAATGAGGAAAGGGGATAAAATTTGTGATGTAAATAAAGAAAACATCTAATAAAAAAAAAAAAATCCTGGCTTGGCTGGGCGTGTTAGCACACACCTTTAATCCCAGCACTCAGGAGGCAGAGGCAGGTGGATTTCTGAGTTCAAGGCCAGCCTGGTCTACAAAGTGAGTGCCAGGACAGCCAGGGCTACACAGAGAAACCCTGTCTCGAAAAAACAAAACAAAACAAAACAAAAAAAACAACCAACAACAAAAAAATCCTGAAGATTAGCACACACCTTTAATTTTCCAGTTAACTTTTACAGACAAGTATGGCACATCTTTAACCTCTTTCAAAGTTTAATTTGCTTAAAAGAAGTTCACGGAGGGCTCAAGATATGGCTCCCTGTATCCTTGCTGTTCTTGTAGGGCATTCACATGGCAACTTACAACCTTCTGTTCCATACCAGTTCCAGGGAATCCAAAGACCCTCTTCTGAGCTCCTCAGCACTAGGCATGCATACAATATGTACATAAGTGCAGACAAAAGAGTTCACAAACATACATGTACCTAAACATCATCTGAACTTAACTTTTCTGTGATTGCAAGTTAATTTGGTTCAGGTTTTCAAGAAACAAAGTTTAGACTCTTCCTGATACAGTCACTCAATGTTCCCAAATTCCATCAGCATTTCTTATGTTTCTTACTAGTCCTCCCTTGAAGTCAAAAGGTTCTTAAACTTCATCAGTTTATGCAGCGTATTAACATATATACCTGCAAAAGGTACTAAACACCTGTAACAAAAATGAGGACTCCACTCAATGATAAACATCTCCATCTTGATCCTTGGGGGCTTCCAACAGATAATTTTACCATTCCTGTACGCAATGGTAAAATTTAAGGACATGGTGCCAAGCCTCAAAATGAATAGGGGTGGAGGACAGTTAACAGTTTTAATTTACATGGTTAATAAAAAAGAAATGACCTAATAATTATGAGGGCTGGGGTGTAGCCCTGTAGTACAGCACTGGTCCACTTTATTTAAGATTCAAGGGAAAGGAGAAAAGGAAGGAAACTTTGTTGTCAAGTGTAACTCACAAGACCATATCCCAGAATTTCCAGTATTAACTAAGACTCACTATTTTAGGTTAACACCAAAACCAAAACCCATTAAAAAAAAAAAAAAAAAAACTACTGAGGGAGGGGAGCAGGATTTCTGGTTATTTGGAAGTTTGAATTAAATTATTCGAACCATTCATCATCAGGAAGGGTGCAGAACGGCACACCTAAGACGGTAAGTTCAGCTAGGGCTGACCTTCCTTAGAAACTCCATCTGAATTTGGTGTCTGCCAAATTCCCAGGACTGATAACAGAAGTCAACTGTTAAACCAACACCATGTATTCAGCAGATTATCACATACGGGTCCTGGCTCATAGTAATGGCTCAATAAACACTTGAGAAATCAATGAGGAATTATTTTTCAAAGGTATAGTACTCTAGCAACCAAGACAGTCTTTCAAAACTCACACTACCATTAGGGCATCGTAATGAAACTACAAAGTGGAAACAAGCAAGCTACAAGCACCAACTGCCCTATTTACAACACACACTTTAACATTTAAACTTACAAATTTAAAGTTTATACATGTACATAAACAAACTTTCAAGTACAGAAGGAAAAATTCAGATTATTAATTTAAGTCATTCAATAAATAAGCTCTTCTTTTAATGAAAAAAATCAGTGTCAGGGTGAGATGAAAGGGGAAAATGTCTGTCGACGTATTCGGCATGTTTAATGGATGCCATAAATCAAATCTTCCCATGAATTTTCTAGAGCATATTCACGTCAATCTTTGAGCCTATTGTCACTTTCACACATGCTCACGGGAACAAAATGACAAAGAATGCTATGCCTCAACCACTGGATCCCGGCAAGAAACATTTGATTAGCAATTACCAAGGCTATGGATCATAAATATAGACATATTTTCAAAATACAATAATCCTAACGACTCATAAACCGAAGCTTTGAATTTCTTTACAAGATTTACTAGACTGCTGGACTTTCAAACGTTTTTTTCTTCTTCTTTTTTTAAAGGTGCTGATAATCTCCTTGTACGAGACAACCTGGAGCGAACAACCCATTTACCGACTGCTAACGAATACGACTACGCATTTTCCAGACAAAAGGGCGTTAAAAGAGATCCGATGCAAATTTATTCTTCCCTGGTAAAGGAGTGTTCTCCCGAATTCCATTTTATGGAGTATACTTAAAGTTAAAGGCAGCAAGTTCATTTTTTAGTCATAAGCACTAGGTGCCTTTACTAGCTGTGTGACTGCTACATCTGGTGGCAGAACACTTGCATGCAAGGAGCCAGAAAACTTAGAAAACAATTGTAACCGATCTCAGTGCGTGTTTTGCAGAAACCTTCAAGCAGGAATTTACACACACACACAAACCCACCACCCCTGGGCAGAAAGGAACACGAGCGTACTTGCACCCCACGAGCATAACGTACAAACATGCAGGAGCCGATGGCGAAGGAAGGAAAGTTGCAACCATCTGGTGGGGTGGCACGAGCAGCCTTGCCCACGAGTCGGTCTGCCGTTGGGATCGCTCTAGGGGCCGCGCTGGGGATCCGAGTCGGATCCGAGGCAGCCCAGAGCATGCGGGAGGCGGGCGAGGGGCATCTTAACCGGTCCCGGCGGCCCGGCTTGCGGCGCGGGGACCGCCTCTATGGGAGGAGTGCGGGCTAGGGGAGGGGGCTCGCGCGCCGAGGCTGCACCGCGAGGGCAAACCCACCCGAGCCCCAAGGCCGGGAGGCTCGGGGAGCAAGGGCAGGCCTCCCGCCCGCGAACCGCCACCCCTCTCCCCACCCCAGCCCGGGGTCCGCGCGGGCCGAGGGAACCCGCGGGAGGGCGCGGCGGCGCTTACCTTCCCTGGGCCTCCCGGATGGCGGCGTGTGATTCAGCAGGGACCTGGCCGCCGCTGCCGAGCCCGGGGTCGGAGACGTGGAGAGCCGGGACCAAGATGGCGGCCCCTCCAAACTTCCACTGCTACTTTGGACACTCATCAAGCTACTTTCTGGGAGCCCGACTCCCCCCCTGCGACGGCGGCGGCACCGGCACCCGCCTCCGTCATGGCGGGGGCCGCGCTGAGGGCGAGCGCGGGCGCGAGGGCTGGGAGGAGAGCGCCGCGCCGCCGAGGGAGCGCGCCGGGCAGAGGGCGGGCGGGGAGGGCAGCGCCGAGGGGAGGCGAGTGGCCGGGGCCGCGGGGCCGGGGCCGGGGCCGGAGCGCGGGCGGAGCGCGGGCCGCGCCGACCGAGGCCACTTCCGCGGGCGGAACCTGCCGGCACCTCTGCAGTGCGTCGGGCCCCGGCGTCGCCCGGGCGGTGGCGGGCGGTGGGTGGCGGCTGAGGCGGCGGGGTAACCTCTGCATCAGTTACGGGCGGCGGCGGCGGCGGCGTCACGCGCCGCCAATGCAAACACTATCGCGAGGCTCCTGCGCCTCCGGTAGCGGCGGCGGCGGCGGTGGCCGCGGGGCCGGCAGGGGGGAGGGGGTAGGGCCCTGCCCGGGCGGGGCGAGGGCGGGGAGGGCGCGAGCGCGCAGGGAGGCGCAGGGCCCGCGGCGCGGCGCGGGGCGGCGCGGGGTGGCGAGTCGCGTGCGCGGGGCCGGCCGGAGGGAGGCGCGCGCCCCCGCTGCCACCTGCCTCCCCCCCCTCGCCGCAGCGCGCCTGCTCCGAAGCGCGCCCCACACCCAGCCTGCCCGAGACGCCTCTCCCCTCGCCTGGCTCCGGAGTCTCAAAATGGAACTGAAAAGTTGAGAGTTGCCTCTTGCCCCTCAGGAGAAAAAGAAGAAGAAGAAGGAAGAAAAAAAAAAAAAAAAAAAGGCAGTGTGCGCTTACCCATCTGCGAAACAGGAGTTGTCACGGAATTTAAAGAAAGAAAGAAAAAAAAAACAACTAAGAAAATAAAACTTTCCTTAAAAACAATCTACCAAAAGAATTGAGAAATCCTACCGGTTGGGTAGCCAGAGTGTGTGATAGAGCTGTTCTTTGTTTTCACAGAAGTGGAAAATCTAAATAGAAAATGTTGACTACTGAATTCACAGTAAAACAAAAAACTATGATGTTCATCTTGAAGAAGGTATGGTTTCTAGAAATTTCTAGTTTCTGATGCCGCTGCTGAGTATTGACGACCAATTCCCAAAACAAATTACAGCATTTGCTAAAATTTATAGATAGAGCGTGGCTTTCTGCACACCCACGTACACACACCAGCGATTGGCCATCTTGTTCATAAAAGAACAAGTCTAGTAGTCCAGGAAAAATACAAGATTACTGTTCTCTTTAAACAACCAAATTGAATAGAACACTAAAAAGATTATGCTATAGAGCAACTGTGCGGGCATAAGGAAATGACATGATTAGCAGGGGGACCAAAATGTCATTTCTATTTTTTATTTTTATGACTTTGCATTTCTCATAGTAATGTTTTCTTCAGATAAACTATCCTCCCAGAATAGAGTCTTGGTTGTCAGCTATGCCAGAAGTCACTGGAGTGTTCCTGTGCTTCAGATTCTTCTGTTTTCAGTCACATTCTGCTTTTGAAACCTAAGAACTGTCACAAATTGAACAACTTTACTGGCATAGAGTGGACTCGTTGTAAAGTGTGTGGCTTTAGTTCACACTGTAGGGTGCACACGGCTCTGAAGCCCCCTGTACAATCAGTATCGAACATCGGTTGCCCATTCAGCTCCCCTCTATGCACCCCTTTGAGGTTCCTACCTGCTCCATTTCCATCCCCCTCAGAACCATATATCTGCTTTCTATGCTACAGAGTAATTTGAATTTTCCTGAATTTAAGATGAAGTGTCCAGTGTTTTCTTCTGGACATAAAATGGTCTCTCTGAACATAATTATTTTAATAGCCATATGGCTGCATTTTCTTGTATGAATATACCCCTTAATGGACATTTGCATTTCCCGTTTTTTGCTATAATACCTCCATGAACATTCGTGTGCAAGCCTTTGTATGGACATATACCCATGTCTTGGTTGCTTACCTATGATCTTATATGATATGTATGTATACTCTGTTTGCTTGCTCTTCTATATACTGGGGATCAAGCCTAGTGCTTCATCCGTGCTAGGCAGACACTCTACCCCAGCTCCTCTTTCTTTTAAGAGTAAGCTTAGTTTGTACATTGTATCATAAAGCACGAAGAACAGGAAGGAAGTTAAAAGAACGGACTTTAATGTCAACAACTATTAAAAAAAAATCAACTTTCCCATCTATAACAAAGAGGCTAGACTCATTGGGTGACTCCTGCCATTTCCAGGACTTTAATTCAGAGTTCAATTCCTCATAAACTGTAAATAAATCCCAAGGCAGACAGGCAAGGTGGCTGGAGTCTTTTTTATACAGTTCCATATTCTACTCTTGCCTTCTTGTGGCTTGTGATGAAGATAATACACTTTCCACCTTTTTAAATTTTATTTATTTATTTATTTATTTATTTTGGTTTTTCAAGACAGGGTTTCTCTGTATACACTTACCACCTTCTAAAGAAGGCTCTTCCAGTTATAAGGAGCTATGCAGAAAAACAAACGGGCTTAGCCTAAAAATGGAATACCATGCATCATCTAAACTCATGCCTTCAAAAATTACCAACGGGTAGGGATAGAATTTTCAGAGTACATTACAGTAAGTAAAAACATGGGTATGACTACCATTTGTAAGTTTGTACAAAAATAAATGACTAGAAGGACTATACCACAAAAGGTTAATGACCAGTACAGGTATTGAGACTATATAGTTATTGTTTCTACCTCTGTCTTTCCCCAAGTGGTGCACAACAAATTGTATATTTTTTATATTCAGGGGAAATTCATCAAATGACCTTTAAATAATTTAAGCATAAAATGTCTCTCTAGATGGCCGGGAGTGGTGGTGCACGCCTTTAATCCCAGCACTCGGGAGGCAGAGGCAGGCAGATTTCTGAATTCAAGGCCAGCCTGGTCTACTAAGTGAGTGTCAGGACAGCCAGGGCTATACAGAGAAACCCTGTCTCGAAAAACCAAATTAAAAAAAAAAAGTCTCTAGACAAAAATTATATACATAGGTAATTTTGTGGGGCTAGAGAGATGGCTCAGCAGTTAAGGGCACTGACTGCTCTTCTAGAGGTCCTGAGTTCAATTCCCAGCAACCACATGGTGGCTCACAACTGTCTGTAATGGGATCTGATACCCAATTCTAGTTGTCTGAAGATAGCTACAGTGTACTCATATAAATAAAATAAATAATTCTTTAAAAATAAGTAAATAGGTAATTTTGTAAGCTGTACACACTAGCTCCTTGGTAGCTTGAAGCAGGAAGACAATGAGTCCAAGGTCAACTGGGTCATACAATGTGATTGATGGTTTGTATATGCTTGGCCTAACGGGGCACCACTAGGAGGTGTGGCCTCATGAGAGTGGGTGTGTCACTGTGGGCCTGGGCTTTAATACCTTCATCCTCACTGCCTAGAAGCCAATCTCCTAGTAGCCTTCAGATGAAAATGTAGAATTCACAGCTCCTCCTATACCATGCCTGCCTAGACGCTGCCATGTTCCCGCCTTGATGATAATGGACTGAACTTCTGAACCTGTAAGCCAGCCCCAGTTAAATGGTGTCCATATAAGAGTTGCCTTGGTCATGGTGTCTGTTCACAGCAGTAAAATCTAACTAAGACATTGTACTGGCTAGGTTTGTGTCAACTTGACACAGCTGGAGTTATCACAGAGAAAGGAGCTTCAGTTGGGGAAATGCCTCCATGAGATCTAGCTGTGAGGCATTTTCTCAATTAGTGATCAAGGGCCCCTTGTGGGTAGAACCATCTCTGGGCTGGCAGTCTTGGGTTCTATAAGAGAGCAGGCTGAGCAAGCCAGGGGAAGCAAGCCAGTAAGGAACATCCCTCCATGGCTTCTGCATCAGCTCCTGCTTCCTGACCTGCTTGAGTTCCAGTCCTGACTTCCTTTGGTGATGAACAGCAACGTGCAAGTGTAAGGTGAATAAACCCTTTCCTCCCCAACTTGCTTCTTGGTCATGATGTTTGTCCAGGAATAGAAACCCTGACTAAGACAGACATATATCAAGAATCTGTCTTGGAAAAAAATGTGTCTGTGTTTTTGTGTGTATAATCACTTAAAATAAGTATAGAGTAATAGCTTGCATGACAAGAAAAATATGGAAATATCAGAAGAATCCAAATTCAGACTGAAGGGGACATCTGCCACTGAGGGCTGAAAAGGGGACCTCAAGAGCAAGGATACATCCCAGGGAGGGGGTCTTTGGGCAATCTTCCTGGCTGAAATATTCCTAGAGAGAAAGCTGAGCACAGAAGTCAGCATGACAAGGAAGGGAGGGCAGGAACTCTGCCTAGGAAGAACAGGGAAGAGATCGGAAAGGTCCTGTACCTGCCTGGGTCTTCACTCTGAAGCCTCTAGAGGAGTACCTGGCCCAGGCCAAGTGGTCTGTCCATTTTGTGGAAAGAATGGGTTTATGAGGCTCAATAAGGAGGTGGAAGAGCAAAGCAGACATCTCTAAAGGTCTCCTGAGGCAAGGTCATATAAGCAGGTAGAGAGACCTGAGCCCTCATCTAGAGGATGACTATAATCTGCAGCTATGGCTATTAGACTCTTTTCCATTTGTCTTTGGAAGTAAAATTATTTTAAAAGGATCCACTATTACAGATATTTTTAAGAAATGCATTTTGCCAGGCGGTGATGGTGCATACATTTAATCTTAGGAGACAGAGGCAGGCAGATCTCTGTGAGTTTGAGGTCACCCTGTTCTATAGAGTGAGTTTCAAAACAGCCAAGGTTACACAAACTCTGTCTTGAAAAACCAAAATAATAATGATTATAATTATTATTTATATTTTATACCTCCTAATAATTGATTCCTTCTCGATGCAAATAGTTAAAAAGAAAAAAAAAAAAAAACTCCTATGCCATATGAATCCTTTTCACCAAGCCCACAACTAAGCCTGATTGAATGAAGATGTCCTTTGTAAGTATTCCATGCAATGGGATGCTGGAGCCACTTCCTGTCACCCTGAGCACTGGCTGTTCCCTTCAGTTCCCTTCTAAGTGTTCAGGGATGTCAGAACTGCAGCTTTCAATCAGCGATAGTAGGAGATTGCCACCGGCCAACTACGCAAAAACCACAAGCCAGCTTTCTCTCCCCACCAGCCTGCAGACTTCTGATCCCTTAGTATATTCTTCACTGTTCTCTGTCTTCCATTCCTTTTCTGTGCCAGACACTCAGTGGGGGCAAGTACCCTGGCCTGTCATGTTTGCAATTATGTTTCATGTTTGCAATTATGCACCTGCCTGGCATACACTTAGTGTTACATACTTACTGAGCCAATGTATTATATACATAACTAGCCCAAATGCCTGCCTTTGAGCTGTCTGTACTAACCTCAGAAACTGTCTGGGTTGGACATCCAACAGGGAAAGGAAGAGAAGTGTTTTGCCACCCCTCCCCCTCTCTCCCTCTCTCCCTCCCTCCATCCCTCCCTCCCTCTTCACTGACATTTGTGGTTCAGTAGTTCACTGACCTTCTTAATATTGCCAAGCATTTGGGAGGCAGAGACAGGCAAACCTCTGTAAGATGGAGCCAACCTGATCTACATGGTAAGTTCCAGAATAGACAGAGCTATGTAGAAGGAACCTGGCTCAAAACAAAAACAAAAGAAACCAGTTCTAGAATAAAGTCAGTGTGGTTTTTATATTTATAAAATATAAATTTTACATGAAATACCCTTACAGTGAGAATTATGATTAATTGATGTTTGAATTTAACTGAGCCTTCTGGACTTTCATTGGCTAAATCTGGCAGCACTAGCTCTTTTGAGTTCATAAGTTAGTACCTAACAAAGTTGAAGATAGAATGACTTGGCAATTCCATTCCAAGCAGATACTACAGGAATCTTTGCCCCTGTGGGCCAGGAGATAAGACCTGCACAGCATTGTTTGTAGAGGCCCCAAACTGAAGCCACGCAAATGTCCATCAACAAGAGAATGGATAAACGCAGTGGGATACCACTCAAAGACCAGAATGCTCACAAATAGCTGGTTAAAAATAACCAGCGAGAGCAGGGCGTGGTGGCGCACACCTTTAATCCCAGCACTCGGGAGGCAGAGGCAGAGGGATTTCTGAGTTCGAGGCCAGCCTGGCTTACAGAGTGAGTTCCAGGACAGCCAGGGCTACACAGAGAAACCCTGTCTCGGAAAAAAAAGAACCAGTGAGCGGTGACAGCAGCTTGGAAAGCTGGTGTAGAAGGGTCTCTTGTGCTCAGTATTATGGAGACAGCATGAGCTCCATGCAAATGGAGTCAACTGAAGAAAGGAAAACTCACAGAACCCACACTGGGTAGCTTGTGGCTGCCTGTAACTCCAGCTCCAGGGGATCTGATGCCCTCTACACACACAGACACACAGAGAGAGAGAGAGACAGACAGACAGACAGACAGACAGAGATAGAGAGATTTACATTTGTTTAAATAAAAAAAACTTAGAGAAAAGCAAAGAACTCAACTATATTCACAGATTGAAGCTCTCAGGATGTCCGTTCTCCCATCTTGATATGCTGCCTCCATTGGGCAAATCACGGTGAATTCTGAAGGACACCCACTTCAAATATAAATGGATTTGTTCTACCTGCACTGTGCAGTTCACAAAGCTACTGCTTGAAGGCTCAGGCTTCTATATCCTTTATAAAGATTGTTCTAGAAGGGGATGGAGCGATAGCTCCATGGTTAAGAACACTGGCTGACACCCAGGACCCACGTGGCAGCTCATAACTATCTATAACTTCAACCATGGGGGATTTAACATATTCTATTGGCCTCCACAGGTACCAAGCACACACATGGTACCCAGGCAGACATACAGACAAAGCATCCATACATATATAATAGCAATAATAAATATATAAATAGTAAAAAAAAATTTTTCAAAAAAGATTATCCCACCATTTATGAACAATCTGTTGGGTTAGTGGCTTGGATGTGGCTCAGTGGTAGAACACTTGCCTAGTGTGCCCAAGTGTGTGTCGCACTACCTTCCCGCCAGCAGGAAAACACACGAACACCAGGATCCTTCTACAGACTGCTTTATTGAAGCCTTGAAAGAGGAAGACCCAGAGCCCGGAAAAGCCTCGGCTTATATAGCCAAGGAGGAGGCGTGTCTTAACTGGATTGGCTGCTGGGCCATCACTCCTGTTAAGCCCCGGGCTGGGCGGTGGTTAAGCAGCAGGGGCATGCGCTTTTGGGTTGTTTACTAGCTCTGTACAGGGGGTGGTAACAGGATGTCTTCGGGTTGTTTACTTGCTCTGTACAGGATGTCGGCGCCATCTTAGAATGGTGCCTGAGCCTACTCGGGCCCGGCCCTCTACACCCAAGGTCCTTGTTTGATACCGGGTCACACATTCTCCGACCTCTCTAGCAATAGAAATGCTTTTCCCTGTTTCAGTGCACTGGAATAGAGAAAACCTAAATTCATACACAGCAAAGAACTAGAAGTACAAGATTATCAAAATGGACTCATTTTGTCTGACATGAAAAGATCATAACCGGGCTGGAGAGATGGCTCAGTGGTTAAGAGCACCAACTGCTCCACTGAAGGTCCTGAGTTCAAATCCCAGCTACCACATGGTGGCTCACAACCATCAGTAATGCGATCTGACACCCTCTTCTAGTGTGTCTGAAGACAGTTACAGTGTACTTAGATATAATAATAAATCTTTAAAAAAATCATAACCAACTTTAGAACAGTGTGTTCCCCTCCCATAAAGTGCACTGCGAGCTACTGTTCCCCTCCCATAAAGTGCACTGCTAGCGAGCCGCCTTCCAAGGACATGAGGATTATACAATGTTTGCAGATACAAAGTGCACCAGACTAACATGGCAGAGTTTAACAAATTGAAAAGTAAAGGAAGGAATAGATTAAATCAACTGCATGCCAGTGTTATCGCAGTTACTCATACCCCCACCCCCGAAATTTTGCTGATTAAACCAAAATACAAAAGTATCACATAATGGGAAAAACAAAACTCTCTCAAATCTTATACTAGCTAATCCTTGTTCAGGGTCTTGAGTTCAATCTCCAGAAAAAAAAAAAAAAGTCTTTTTTTTTTTTTAATGTTATCTTTCCCTCGCTGGCCTTGAACACACATTCTACCTGCAGTGCAAGACTGAATCAGGACTCAGTCCTCCTGATTCAGCCTAAATAGTTGAGACTACAGCTGTATACCACAGTGCCTTCTTCAACAAATCTGTCTTAATATATAATAAAAATAACAACATACTGTCAAAGTCAGTCTTTGTCAACTTGACACCAGACCTAGACAGACTTGAGAAGAGGGAAATCCTATGGAATAATGGCCTCCATCAGATTTGACCTGTGGGCATGTCTATAGGGGTCATTTTCTTAATTACTGATGGATGAGGGAGGGTTCAGCTCACTATTGTCAGCCCGATCCACTGGCTGGAGGTCCTGGGGTGTGTAAGGAAGGCATCTAAGCAACCTAGGAAAGCAGCCAGTAAGCAGTATTCCTCCATGGGTTCTGCTTCAGTTCTGGCCATCAGGTTTCTGCCCTGAGCTCCTCCTACTCTGCTATCCCTTGATGGGGGACTCTAACCTCTAAGAGGAACTAAATTCTTCCCTCCCAGGTTGCTTTTGGTCATCGTGTTCATCACAGCAACAGAAACCAAACTAAGACATGAGTATAACCATAAATTCATTTAGAAACTCTGAAACAATGCAGGAGTGTCAAATATATTGAGACTCTTCCCACCACTAGCACCTCATCCTCTTCTTCATCCATCTCCTTCTCTCAGGAAAGCCGTACAAATGCCAGAGTGAGAGAGAGGTATCTGGGCTGCAAGGGAGACTTTGGTTCTGCATGTGGTATAGGTTAGAAGTGTAAGTTCAGTTTTGAAAATTCATCTAATTGTGTATTTAATAGAGAGAGAGAGAGAGAGAGAGAGAGAGAAGAGAAGAGAAGAGAAGAGAAGAGAAGAGAAGAGAAGAGAAGAGAAGAGAAGCTGACACCATGGTTCTAAGTGTTTTCCTCTACGCCCAGGAAACAAATCTGTTGTTACACGTATTCAATAAGAAAATGGAAAGAAGCATTAAAAACAACAAAACTTGTTAATGGTGAGAGGAAATGAATAGTGCTTTCTTGTGGGCAGGAAAGGGAAAAAACAATGTCTTTAAAACAATAAACGTACAATGAGTTGTATGTACAGTGAAATGAAAGGCACCACCATGCCAGAGTCCTCAAGCTGATGCGTATCCACTGAGCTTGTACCAACTTTGGGCACTTGTTGAATGCAGTTATTTGCAAATGGCTTATACCCTGGATAGCCACCAATTAAAAAAACTGCTATAGACTAATAAACACGCGTAGGAAACACTTGGTGGACACCTGTTGGGGGCAGAATATTTTGTCTAGTGCCATGGGGGATGCAGAGACGGTTCACACAGAATTTAAAGGTGGTGGCACCCATGTCAGATGTGGGATGCAGATAGGGGAATGGGAGAATTCAGAGGCTCATACCTGAAGCTTCCTGAATGAGGAACAATTTCAGCTTAACCTTAAAATATATCAATGCAATCTAGATCACTTCATTTTCAAAATCCAACTTCTTACTGATCTGCTGGGTCTATTCCATTGGTGACTGAAGGTCTTTTTTTTTTCTTACATTTTTTAAGTTATATGTAGTCTTGAAATCTTCAATCTTTGTAGCATCTTATTTCTTATTATTGGCCTCAGCATACTTTCAAATCTCCTCTGGAAATGTATCTTTAAAATATCTAGTGCCCTCTCCTCTGTCTATGCACCACAAATGAGGTAGATTGGGAGAACACAAGAACAAGAGTAGGGAGATACAGTTTCCTTTCCCGAAACTAAGCCACTGAGCTACTCAAAATACAGAAAAGAAACCTTCTCATTAAGTTAAACAAAGCATTAGTTTTATTAGTGATTAAAAAAAGATTGTATCAGGAACATTCTCCCATGGGTTTGACATAATGTGATGAATCACAACAGCGTGAGTCACTGAATCAGAAAAAGAACTCATGATTTGGAAGATTGGTGTTGGAAAGAGTCGATGGAGATGTCTAAGACACTAATGATGAGAAGTGACTTGATGGTGCTAAGCCTAAAGTGCTAATAATACAGTCAGAATGAAGTGGTATAACATACTATTTATATAATATGTGATACACTAGATATTATATTATTATATGTTATTGCATCACATTTACTTTTTGTTTTACTTTGTATTTGCATGTTATGTATATGGCAATTTCTTTGCATGTATATGGGTGCACCACTTGCGTGCCTGGTCTCTCAGAGGCCAGAAGAGGATGTCAGATCCTCTGAAGGAGAGTTGCAGGTGGTTGTGAGTCACTGTGTATGCTGAGACATGATCCAAGGTACCCTAGAGGAGAAGCGCGTGCTCTCAACCACTGGGCCACTGAGGCTCTTCAGACCCCTAGATTGTATTTATAACGGTGGGGTTCTTTTTGGAAGCAATTTAGCAACATGGATCAAGAATTCTTTTAAAAAGGTGGGCATAGTGGTGCGTGCCTTGAACCTTAGCACTGTGGAGGCAAAGGCCAGTGGATCTCTCTGAGTTCAGGACCAGCTTGGTCCAGGTCAGCCAGGACTACATGGTAAGACTCTGTCTCAATAATAACAGACAACACAACCAAAAAAAACCAACCAAACAAACAAAAAACTTTTTTTTTGAAAACTGCTTGAGTTTAAAGACTGGCCTAGGCAACATAGCAAATAAGACTCTGTGTGTGTGTGTGTGTGTGTGTGTGTGTGTGTGTGTGTGTGTGTGTGTGTGTGTTGGTGGGGAAGGGGTATGTATCATCTATCATAGTCTCTAATTTTTTTAGATTTATCTTATATGTATGAGTGCTTAGCTGCATGTATGTGCACGTACCACATGCATGTCAAGTGGCCAAGGAGATCAGAAAAAATATTATCATATGTAAACCACCATATGGCTTCTGGGAATAGAACCTGGGTCCTCTGCAACAGGAGCAAGTGTCTATCATGGTCTTGATCTATAACATGTATACATACTCGCCTTTAATCCCAGCACTCGGGAGGCAGAGGCAGGCGGATTTCTGAGTTCGAGGCCAGCCTGGTCTACAAAGTGAGCTCCAGGACAGCCAGGGCTAAACAGAGAAACCCTGTCTCAAAAAACAAAAGCAAAAACAAAAAAAAAACAAACATGTATACATAATAAGAAGACAGAAAGGAAGTATACTCAACAGAGTTCTTTATATAGTGTGGCACAACGATGGTAGGTTTTTATTGCTGGCTTTTGTATTTTTCAGCATCTTACAAATAGTTTACAAATCAGAATAGCAATTACTTTATGAAGATAAATAAAAGCTGTGTTTTCCCTCAAAATGTATGGGTTTGCAACCCCAGACTAATTAATAAAGAACAGCAAAGAGAAGGGTTAACAGAGGCGAATGGGGAAAAAAAAAGAGAAATAAACAGAACCATGGTGTTTCCTCTTCTGCAATGAGGCAGAAGTCATTTGGGTTTTTTTTTTTAAATATTGGTGTGATTAAACAAAGAATGAAAGTATTTATGAAAAGCTCTCAGGACCTTGCTGTCAAAATCAGAGGGAAGTCCACCTTCCGAACTCACAGTGGAAGCTCTGAGCAAACAAACCCAACGTCTGTAGAGCAAGCAGTAATCATGAAAAGAAACAGCAGGCACACACGAAAACAGACAAAACCCACAGCAGCTACACCAAGCATGATAAATTTAGCTATTAAATTTAGATTCCCTATTAATAGAAAAGGCCTCTCAGATTGTGTTAAAAATTAAATCCAATACTTTGCTGCTTATAAAAAATGCATCCAGATAAAACAACACAGCAATACTGCAACCGCAATAGGTAAAAATGTAGTAAGAAAGCAAGTTTGCAACGAGTCAAAGATAGCACCGTTAGATCAAAAGGGAATTTAAAGCAAGCAATCTTGAAAAGTCATCTTCATTTATAAGCACACACACACAAGCACACACAGGACAAATGACAACTAATAAAAAAAATCACAAAATGGAAAATACAATGAGGGTGTGGTTGTGTGAGTTGTTCTGTGAGTAAAACAGGGCCTGCTCCAGATAGAGACAACTGAATGTGAGAGCATGAAGCTATGTCCTCAGGCAAAGGACCATCACCTTCTTCTGTTTGCAGGAGAGCTCACGTACTCATATGAGGTTTTTAAAAAAAGGATGAAGTGGCCGGATCTCTCCATCACTGTGCAGACAGCATTTCCTGCTACAATGTGGCACTTTGCATTCAGCCCCTGACACTTTGTCCCTCTTTTGCCAGTGTGATATAGGCTATCCTACCTGGAGTCTTACTGCACAAAGAATCAAGAAAAGAAAATGAACAATGAATTACTGTGTTCCATTTGGTGAATTGGAAAAATGTAAAATAGTAATATGTGGCAGAGTGTATGGATGGGGGAAGAGAATAATCATTTCAGTAAGGAAGCTCTGTGAAATGGACAGCCACATGAAAAAATATATTCCAGATGGATTGTGGGCAGCTCTGAATGTTAAAATATAAATTCAAGGTCAGCTTAGTCTACATAGCAAGTTCCAGGACAGCCAGGGCTACACTGAGAACCCCTGTCTAAAAATTAAACAAATAAAATTAATAATGATGATGAATATGAATTTTTAAAAAGAAAATATAGTAGAAATCTTTTCATGACCATGACTGAGCTAGGTAAGGATTTCTTTATGTGTTTTGTTTTAGATAGGCTAATAAATTATATAGTCCTATTATATAGTCCTATTATATAGTCCTATTAGGTCTAGAGCATAGTTTGCAGACTATGCCTTGAATTCCTAGACCAGGAAATTTTCTTGCCTCGGTCTCAAAAGAGCTGGTGTTATAAATATGAGTAGCCATACCTGATTTAGGCAAAGATTTTATTAAACCAAGCACTGGGAGAACAACCTAACTGAATTATATAAGACCAAGAATCATTAATCTGTGTCACTCTACTTACGCCTGTGAAAGCAAAAAGTAGAAAAAGATATCTGCAAAACATATATTAGACAAAAGACTTTTATTCAGGATATAGAAAAAAAACCAAATCTACAAATCAAAACAGAAAAATTAAATAATGTAGTAGAAACCTTGACAAAAATGTGGTTTCTCATTAAAGAGAATAATTAAATAGTAAAAAAAAAAAGTATAAAGATTAAGTTACCAGCTTTAGTTGACAGGAAAAATGTAAATTAAGGCCAAAAGTGATTATGACTCACTGGAAAGCTTAAGATGAAACAGGTGAACTGTCTGTTATATTTGGAGTGTGGGCAGCTCTCATATGCTGGTAAGAGTGGAGTTGGATACCCTAATGGGGGTCTGTAATGGCCACAGCTAAGCACAAACATTTCTGTGACCCATCAATCCTATTTCTAGGTAGTCACTGAACAGAAATACATGTGCTATTCAGAGGACAGTACAAGAACATTCATAAGCAGAACTGCTCATACTAACTCTAACGCCCAAACCCCCAAGCAGATGCGTTGTGGAACATGCATACAGAGGAATACCATACAGAAAAAAAAAAATCTGAAAAAAAAAAAAAAAAAAACAAAAAACAGAACAGTCTGGCAGTTGTTCAGTCCCCAAGTCTGAGTGTCTCTCTCTGCACTCCCAATCTGGTGCTGGAGTCCGGGAGTGTTCCTGGAGAGCTCTTGGTGTTCAGTCTACACTGGAACCCTGAAGAAGTTTGATTTAATACTGGCCACAGGAGCAGGAGAGGTGAACTTAGCCAGTGAGACTGAGGGCCAGCAGGCAAGAAAGAAAGCTTCCTTCTTCCCGCTCCTTTATTAAGGACTGCCACCAGAAGGTGTGGACTAGGATTTAGGGTGTGTCTTCCTGCTTCAAAAATCTGATTAAGAAAATACAAGAGGCGGGGCAGAAGTGGCACATGCCTTTAATCCCAGCACTTGGGAGGCAGAGGCAGGCGGATTTCTGAGTTTCGGAGGCCAGTCTGGTCTACAAAGTGAGTTCCAGGCCAGCCAGGGCTACACAGAGAAACCCTGTCTCAAAAAACAAACAAACAAAAGAAGAGGAAGAGGAGGAGGAGGAGGAGGAGGAGGAGGAGAGGAAGAAGAAGAAGAAGAAGAAGAAGAAGAAGAAGAAGAAGAAGAAGAAGAAGAAGAAGAAGAAGAAGAAGAAGAAGAAGAACAAGAACAAGAAGAACAAGAAGAAGAAGAACAAGAAGAAGAAGAACAAGAAGAAGAAGAACAAGAAGAAGAAGAACAAGAAGAAGTTGTTGTTACAAGACAAGTGCAGGAGTTCTAAGCCAGACAGAAATACACATCCAGACTCAAATGAAAGGAAAAAAGATGAGAGGAAGGGCGGCAGGGAAAGAAGAGAGTAAGAGGTGGGCGGGCGGGAGAAAGAGACAGAGACAGAGAAAGAGACAGAAACACAGAGCCAGAGAGAAAGGGAGGCTTAGGTTTTAGTGGATTCCAGACGTAATTAGGTTGACAACCAAGATTAGCCATCACGTGGGGCTAGAAGTAGAAGTTGAGATAGGAACCCAGAGACCCGGAAGCTGGTGACGTTTTTCTCACTACTCACTTCCCTGCCTCAGTGCCTCACTGGCTTTATATATTCACACTGCCTACTAAAGAGTCTTTTGAACTTGACCCCGCCCACCCAGCCATCCATTCTCCTGCCACTGTCTTAGTCTGAGCTTTCATTGTCTCCCTTCTCGACTATTGCAACAGCTTTCTGACTTTTCTTGTCAGCTCTTTCAGTACAGCTGCCTTGGCACCCGATCCGAGCATGCTTTTCCACTTCAAAATTCTTCCCGGGCTTCTCATAAGTGAAGGGCTAAAGTTCACACTCTTTAGCACTCTGTGAATTCCCCTTATCTTCTTTATCTTATCCTTACTTGCCTGTCTTTCCAGTTTTACCTTTGGCTCCTGGAAATCCCACACCAGAGTCACCACAGCCGCCGAACAGGTTAGATGTGATTTCAGTTCCCTCAAGGTTTTTGTCTTCTGGTTTCCTTCCTTGGTTAACCCATTATCCAAAATTCATTTGAAGTCTTCTTTGCCTTGGAAATCTTTTGGGAGTTTGCTTGCTTGTTTTTTGTTTTTTGTTTGTTTGGTTGGTTGTTTTTTGAGATAGGGTCTCACTAGGTAGCTCTGGCCGTCCTGGAGCAGATGAGGCTGGTCTCAAACTCACAGAGACCCACTGGTCTCTGCCTCCCAAGTGCTAGGATTAAGGGCATGTGCCGCTACGCCTGGCTAGGAATTTTAATTTACATAGTATAATCCACCAATTTTCCATCTTGTTTTTATCACTCACATTAAAGCATGAGCAATTTTCCTGTTTGCCAAGGTGCTTCCATAATTATCATTTAGCACGAGTTATTAAATCCTCTATCTCCTCANTCTGTATAGCCCTGGCTGTCCTGGAACTCACTTTGTAGACCTGGCTGTCCTGGAACTCAGAAATCTGCCTGCCTCTGCCTCCCGAGTGCTGGGATTAAAGGCGTGCGCCACCACGCCCGGCTCTGTTTTAATTTTTTTTTTTTTTTTAAGATTTATTTTATTTTATTATATGTAAATACATTGCAGCTGTCCTCAGACACTCCAGAAGAGGGAGCCAGATCTCGCCACGGATGGTTGTGAGCCACCATGTGGTTGCTGGGATTTGAACTTATCACCTTCGGAAGAGCAGTCGGGTGCTCTTACCCGCTGAGCCATCTCACCAGCCCCTGTTTTAAATTTTTAAATTGCTCAAATATCCTGTGCTTATGGCATAGTCTTTAGATTTGTGTTTCTCTCTCTCTCTCTCTCTCTCTCTCTCTCTCTCTCTCTCTCTCTCTCTCTCTCTCTCTCAGCAGAGTCACACTATGTGATTGTGATGACCTAGAGTTCACTATGTATACTACACCGGCCTCTGCTTCCCAAATCCTGGGATTAAAAGTGTGGACCAGCGTGGCTGTTGTGGCACATGCTTTATTCCCAGCACTCGGGAGGCAGAGGCAGGCAGAGGACCTCTGAGTTCCAGGCCAGCCTGGTCTACAGAGTGAGTACCAGGATCTTAGAAGCCCTCTGCGATTCTCAACATCCATTGCTTCCCATAACTATAAAGTTACAGCAATGGCTGCATGGAGAAAGCCTGTCTGGAAAGGAAAAAAATGTGTTTACTACAACACCCAGCTTTGACATTTTTTGTTTGTTTTTATTGTGTTTTGTTTTTTTCTTTTTTTTTTAAAGAAGAGGATTTAAAAAACACCCTGTGGGGGTATTATATTACCTTTCTTATTTTAGATGATTTTTGACATATAAAATGTCTTAACTCCCAATTTTGTGGAGTGCAAAGATACACAGTGAAGAAAGACCAGAGAAGCTCATTTCTCTCGGGACTTTTCTAACATACATTGTCAAGCTTAGTTAAAAGTTAACTCAGTCCTTGACTTACAAGTCCTCCAGGGAGTGTTGTGGTGGTTGCTCTCAGGTTTTTAAACCACTGCCTGTATATGGCTCTGGAACTTAGTGTTCTATGGTCTTCATACCTGATCAACTGTGCTAGCTCAATCCTCTTGCCCCCTCTTCTGGGTCTCTAAACAGTGACAGTATTTTGTTCCTGTCAATCATGTTTCTCACCCTTGGCTGCACATTAGAATTTCCCAAGAAGCTTTGAAAGTGGACTACTACCAATGCTGGGACTAGTAATTCAGGCTTAGGAACCCCACTTCCTTCAGAGGTCACCAGCTCAGGGCCTGCCCGAGGTGCAAAATGAATTCAGAGCCTGACTGCCAACTTAGTGAGACCTTGTGTCAAAGTCACAAGTCAAAAGAGGGCTGTGGATACAGTTCAGTGGAGAGCACCAGCCAGGCTTACACTGTGCTCTGAGTTCAGACCAATTATAAAATGAAGTGGTAAGTGATGTAGTAAGAGTTATAGGCAGCATCACACACACACACACACACACACACACACACACACAACAAACAAACAAACACATGGGATGGAACTGAGAATTACACAGAACTTTGAATTTATCTCTGCAGAAATTAGTTCAAGATGTCTGTCTCTAGCCCAGAACTCTTTATAGGATCCAACTTCAAATATCTACCTGCTTCTCATCTGTTTCTTTTGGTTCCTCTAATGAATGCTGTATCTGAAACTCAACACTTGCTTTCCTCCCACCCCTTTCTCTGTATGTGGGCCCATCATTTAGTATCTGCTTATACCAGGATCTTAGAAACTGTCTTTGATTCTTAACATCCTTTGCTTTCCACAACTATAAAGTTATATCTTTATCTGTTCTGTTTTGAAACAGAGTCTGGCTATATAGTCCTTGCTGGCTGGAACTTGCTATGTAGCCTAGGCTGGTTCCATGGCAATCCACTTATCTTAAACTCCCGAATTATGGGTAAAGTAAGTCTTCTGCTTCCTGTAATGGAAAGTACCTTCTAGTCTCTGCTACTTTGGAGACTGAGGCAAGAGGATCTCTTGATCCTACCGGTTTGATCCTACCAGCATCGTCAGCAAAGCAGTAAGACCCTGCCATAAAGCTAAATCTAACAAAAACTGTTTCTGCTAGGGTGTGTAGCTCAGTGAAAGACACGTCCCTAGTGTCTGTAAGAGGCGCAGTGGATGAAGGGAGCGAGCATATAAGGACCAGAGTTCAGATCCCCAGAACACACGTGAAGCTGAGTGTGGGAGCCTGTGCCCATTATCCCAGCTCACTTACTGTGAGATGGGACACAAAGTCGGAAGGATCTCCCAGAGTGCATGGGCCTGCTCGCGTGGCACACGCAATGGCGACTAACAAGAGACAGTGCCTCAAACAAGATGGAAGGTGAACCCTGACAGACAAGGTTGTCCTCTGACCTCTATATGTGTGGTGTACACATAAGAATAAATAAGAGAGAAGAGAAGGGAGGTAAGAGAGGGATGAAGAAAGAAATAATAAAAGAAGAGGAGGGGAAAATAGAGAGACAGGTAGATAGAGAGAACAGAGAGAGACAGAGAGAGAGACAGAGAGGTACCAAATTTGAAACAGCTCTGGTCATCAAAGACAGACATTCCATTTTGTCTAAGACATGACTCTTCTTTGCTTACAAGCTGTTGCCAATACAGCTTTTTGTAGGGTCAAGGTTGTTCATGAATAATGAAGGTGGAAGGAAGCGTTCATTACTGAAGCTACATTGGGTTTTTTTTTTAAAAACAAACACGTTTTTTGTACTGATAGCATCAATGATTTATTATCGGCTAGCTTTTTGAATGCTCACTGTCTGTGGTGTGTTCGCGTATGTTCTCTAGTGTGGCACGATAACTCTAGAGGAGGACGGTACCTTTGTTATCTCCATTTACAATCGAGGAGAGCCGATGCTAAGCGGGATGAGGGCGCTCAGCCAAAGTNTTTTTTTTTTTTTTTTTTTTTTTTGGTTTTTCCGAGACAGTGTCTCTCTGTATAGCCCAGACATCCGCCTGCCTCTGCCTCCCGAGTGCTGGGATTAAAGGCATGCGCCACCACGCCCAGCTTCTAAGTCTTTAAAACAGACCCTTTATTGCCGTGTTTCTCAACCTCTGGCTTGAAGTGGAAATTTCTGGGTTTCTTATTTTTGGAGACTCAGTTGTGCCATGTGATTTTTTTTGGTCCTGTGAAAGGATGTTTTGCTGGAGCAGATGCTTGAGAAGGTGCATGGTGTGTGGGAAGAGTAGAAATGGAACCCCACAGACAGTGAGAGGTTGTTCTTGCACTGTGATGCCATGCGAAGCTTCGCTGATCTTCACTGATCTTTACTTCGTAGACAGAAACTCACCGACGAACTTACTATAGCTGGTTCTGGCTGGTTCTTGCTGTTTCTGTTGACTTGTACTGAATTAGTGGAGCCTTGCAGTTTCTGCTGGCTTGAGCTGCTACTGATTCATGTTTGGTGTTTGGTGTTTGCTCTTGGACTGAAGTGCTGGTATCCTGACAATGAAGAATGGGAGTCACCCCACCCCACCCCCACCCCAACAAAAACAAAAACTACTTCTAAACAAGTCCACAAACTCACCTTTTCCTATAAACCTTCTTTTCCTCTACCTTTGGTTGGTGGGCTAAAAGGAAGGTTGAAGCATTTAAGAACCCTAATTAAAGTAGGTTTAGAGAAAAATCTAATCCTACACTGAGTTGTGGCCCCTTTGGGGTTACATATCAGCTGTTTACATTACAATTCATAACAGTAGCAAAATTACAGTTACAAAGTAGCAGTGAAATCATTTTATGATTGGGGGTCTCCACAGCATGAAGAAATGTGTTAAAGGGCTGCAGCTTTAGGAAGGTTGAGATCCGAGCATCTAACATTTTTATTTTATTTGATAAAGAAAGGAGGGAGAGAAAGAGAATTAGACAAACAAGCTGATACAAATTGCTCTATATGCCAATTTTGTTATTCACAGGTAAGGAATACTTAGAGGAGACAATACCCAGGAAGAGAACATGTCTGCCTTCTGGATGCCAGTGTCAGAGGTAGCTCTTGTCATAGAAACTCAGATGCTGGGATGATGGGACCCTTCACAGTGTTGTTTGGTCCATGCATCACTTCTCCTTGGATATGAGGTCTCATGTGAAAAATCATGTGAGGATTTTTAACCCTAGTGCCAGGGAGGGCAGACAGGTAGATCCTGAGGTGTGTGCACTGACTGTGACTAGCCAGCCTTGTTAGGCCAGTGAAATACCTTGTCTCAGAAACAAAACCAAACAAACAAACAAAAAACTAGGTGATTCCTGAGGTATGACACCTGAGGTTGTCCTCTGTCCTCTACATAGCTGTGCACACATGTGTGTACACACACACACACACACACACACACACACACACACACACAAATGAACCTACAGACACAGATATAGAAAAAGAAAAAGAACAAAAAAAAAACGGACCACTATTTGGACAAAGATTTGAAAGTAAATTTTTAGTAATGTAAATTCTGCAAATGAGTCACTTGTCATGTTAGAGGGAGTGTGTGGGTGTGGAAACATGGGTAGGAGGAAGCAATTTTGTCTTTAACATGAAGTTCAAAGCTAGAAAAGACAAATTCACGAGATACAACCCTGGAAACCTAATGAAAATGTCTGCAAGTTCAGAGCTCAGGCCTTGCAAACATGATTAGCTCTGATCATGAAGAGCAAGGACTTGAAGGGAGGGTGAATTTAGTCTGTGCAAAACCTCAGGCATATGGACCTCTCTGTGTGGACTAGAACTGAAACGAGAAAGGCTTGCCGCTGGTTCTGTTGTTTTCGCAGAAACTGGAAGGATTGATGTCTGCAGTAAAATTTGCTACTGTTTTCATGCTCTTGAAACAAGACTTCAAAGTCTGTGATGTAAAAACCTCACCACCGAGATCCTGAAATGATCAGAATCGAAAGGGAAGGTAGCGCTGATCTGTGTGTGGTGACTTTGATTGGTGTGAATCCCCTCGAGCACGGAATTAAGCGACGCAGTGAAAATGTTAAGTCCCTGTGCATTTGGTGGCATCTGTGAAACTAAAATGAAGAAAACTAAACCAGGCCTTGAACCCTCCCCTAGTGAGAAGATGTCCCTGATCCTGGAGTATGGTGGGATCAACCCCTGTCTGGGTCATCTCTAGTTCCTGCATGACCACCCTCCTTATACATACTGATTCACGATCCCTCCCTCCCCGTCTTGTCAAGACAGTTAATCTCCTTACAGCTTTGAAAACTCAGTCTCTGGCCCAGTGAGGCTAGCTCCTGGCTCCTCACAGAAGCTGAGTGCCTAGAGAAAACTCCCTTTAGTCTTAACAAACTCAAAGCTAGTACTTGAAAGTAAAGGAGGCTAGAAAAATATAACACCGTAGGTACAACACATGAACCAGCAATGGATCCTCCCCCAAAAGAATATTATTAAATTATTAAATCTCTAAACCAAAGGTATACGGGATTTCTTTTTATCCTTCTGTGACTTTTCTGTTTGCTTAAACTACTTCTATTGAGTACTTTCAAAATAAGTTTAACAACCTGCTTTCCTATTCAGAAACATCAAACTGCGAATAAACAAAGAAAAAAAGATGAGACATTTATATTGTCTTAGTTCCTTTTCCTGTGATTGTGATAAAATCCACTGACGAAACCCACTTAAGGGAGAAAGCAACAGTTCAATATTCACAGATATTCACAATATACACATTCAGTTCTAATAGGCTCAGTGTCTATCATGGTGGAGAAGGCATAGGGGCGGGGCCTAAAGCAGCTAGTTACATTACATCCACAGTCTAGCACAGAGAACAATGAGTTCATGCATGCTTGCTAGAGATGAATTTACTTTTTCCCTTGCTATACAGTCCAGGATCCCCTGCCCACAGAATCTTGTTGCACACAGTGGATTTCCCAACACAATTAATGCAATCAGGATAAGCCATCACACACAAATATGCCTACAGTTCACCCTGATGGAGACATCTCTCACTGAGACCTTCTTTCCAGGTGATTGTAGAGTGTGTCAAGTTGACTAAGTAACCATATCATATGTTAATGCCATTTAAGATTAAATTGGCATCTCCGAGTTTATCACTCCACAAGAAACAAAGATATCTATCAATAATATTAACATTTTCAATTAAAGTTTTTCTCTACTTCATCTCCAAAGAAACTATTATCCTGAATATATTTCATGAGCCTCTTGTTTTTATTTAAAGATCTACTGTATCTGTATGAATTCTTAATTTTACTCCATGGTATCTGAAATTTAATTTCCCCCTCTGTTTATTGGTTACTTTTATTTCTTCTCTAAATCATCTGTTTTATCTTTTGCCCATTTTTCTAACTAGGTTTTTATTTTTGTCTTATTGATTTATAGATGCTTTTTATATCTAAGGATATTTGGCTATTATTACTGCCTGCTATAGAGAATGTTTTTCAATACTTTTTTTCTTATCCTGGTAGTTTTGTTAGTGTCTATGTCCCGTCCAGCAGGACCTAGTTATTCGGTGGGTGGAGGGGGACCGAAGCCTGAAAGAGAAATGGGTAGGGAAAGAGAAGGGAGACCAAGCACGGGGAGATTTTTGTCAAGGTCTGATTTTAATGAGGTTGAAAGCCCAGATAAATACACATGGTAAAAAAAAAAAAAGCGGGAAAGGGGGGACTGAGGAGGGAGAACAAAGACTTCAAAGCGAAGGACATATGGGAGGATGTGGATGGCAGGCTTGAGACATCTTGTGATTTATTTCAGAGTCCTGGTGCCTGCTTATCTTGGAATGTTGGATCTTCGTTAACAGCCCTAGGTGTCAGTTCAGGGCAAAGGCCACCTGGTTCCAAGGAGCAGGCTGTGTGAAAGAGGGGGTGACTCGGCTCCCAACAAATGGTCATTTGGCTCTCAGGTGGGATCTGTTGAAGGCCTGGTTTCCCACAGCTTGGTTTCCCACATCTCTCTCTCTTTTTTCTTTATTAAAGGTTGGGGGTGGACATAAAAAGAGGGTCAGTGGAGGGCCGTGTCTTAGGCTATGTGGTGTGCACCCATGTCCAGCACCGTGAAGACCACCCTCATGGAGACCCATTACAGGTCTCTGGAAACCGTGGGGCAAGGCCTCATGTCTTAGGCTATGTGGGCGGCATACACTTTCTTGGCACCATGTGTATGTAGAGAAGCAAAAATGAGTCCTGAACAAATGTCAATGTAAACATGTTGTCTTAGTCAGGGTTTCTATTCCTGCACAAACATTATGACCAAGAAGCAGTTGGGGAGGAAAGGGTTTATTCAGCTTACACTTTCATACAGCTGATCATCACCAAGGAAGTCAGGACTGGAACTCAAGCAGGTCAGGAAGCAGGAGCTGATGCAGAAGCCATGGAGGGATGTTCCTTACTGGCTTGCTTCCCCTGTCTTGCTCAGCCTGCTCTCTTATAGACCCCAAGACTGCCAGCCCATAGATGGTCCCACCCACAATGGGCCCTTGATCACTAATTGAGAAAATGCCTCACAGCTAGATCTCATGGAGGCATTTCCCCAACTGAAGCTCCTTTCTCTGTGATAACCCAGCTGTGTCAAGTTGGCACAAAAACTAGCCAGTAAACATGTATATATACAGCACACAATTCAATTATCTGTGCTGAAGCAGGAGGAAATTAAACATATGATCCAATTCACATATAGTTTTCTCCCATAGAAGGGCTGTTTATAAATACAGTAGATGTATTCTTTATGGGACGCATGCATAAATTTATAGGAAATACAAAAGCATGCATAGAAGCAATTTTAACAACTTATCTTTTATATAATGATTATCAATTTTACCTACAAAGTTTACTATGTAATAGACCAAATATCAAAATTTTGTAATAATCAATTTAATTGCTGTTTGAGACAAGAAACAGACATTAAGTATCTTCATGATTTTATCTTACAATTTTTAACTAACACCACAAAAGCTTCATAATAGGATGTTAAAACTTTACTTGGAGATGAAGAAAGATTATTTTACATTAATGTTTTCTGTTGCCAAAGAATTGTTGTGGGCACATTTAATAACCATAACTAAGGTAAGCAGCTAGTATTCAATTACCATTGATTATAATTGATAACAATTATAAAAGCTTTCTTTATTTTCTGCAAAGCCTTTTGTTCTTTACCAATTAATTTGTGTCTCTCCAGATAACATCTAACAAAGGTTTAAGTCACTTTAAGAGTTAGCCAATTAACATCTCCTGGAAGCTTTTGAAAATAAAATTCTGAAGCAAATCAATTTTTCTTTCTTAGATTTTCTGTACCACAATTTTCCAGTATAATTAAACCCCTAAATATTATTATTGCCTCTGAATCTTTTTCTGGAGCAATAGTTACTCCCCAAAACTTTAAAGCTCATTGTCTGAGCGCAAGTATTTTGAAGTAAACTTTTTTTAGAGGCATTTGCTAACAAAATATTTTCCACTTAGGAAACAGTATACACTGAAAGATTTAAACTCTTAGTTTCTATATTGAAGCAAAGACAATAAAAACTTTTTACATAATGTAATGCTATTACCCATACTTAAAAACAAAATTTTCCAGTGATTATAAGCTCACTAGAAGCACTTTATAATTATCAGGATGCAAAGGAAAAACACAAACTTTTAAATCTATAATAATTTTATATGAAGTAGGCAAGCCAGATTTTAATGTCTTTAGAAGTTCTATAGCCTCATTGACATTTTATATATCTTAAGTTTAAACTTACTTGAACAACATCTGAATAGATCTATAATAATGTTGTTTGGGCTTAAAAATAATTCCTGGGAGGCGAGGGGAGGTGAGGTTCCAAAACTTCCCTACCAGGATTTTCAAAACAAAAGAAATGCCATACAAGCCTCACTAAGGCTGCCAATTCTTATATATGAATGCATGACAGTGCAGCTTTTTATACCTCATTAAGAAAATATTGTTTTGGGCTGGAGAGATGGCTCAGCCATTAAAGGCTAGGCTCACAACCAAAAATATAAGAAAATATTGTTTTAAATCTTATCCTTTATAAGTCTAGTTTCTATAATAAAAATTACACAAAATATTATCTCAATTTAGAAGTATTTTTAAAGACCTGATTTCCTGGGTTGGTTCATGCCACGTGTTGTTTAGAATGACTTTAGCCCTGAGTTACCAATAGTAAGTTAACTTTCTGTTACAGGCAAAAAGCTGTTGGCCTCTTTAAGGGCTGCCTCTAGCAGGGCTTTTCCACCTGTAAAAACTATGTGACTTTCCTAGCCACAGTGCAGTGTTAGCAAACCAGTGAATGAGAGCGTGGAAGCCCAGCCTATAGGCATGAGGAGGTGACACAGCTCACTTTTTGTGAGTTCTGCAGCAGCGGCAGGTCACATGGTGAAAACAGAGAGCAGTGGCAGTGGTAGTTCTCCCCCTCACTGGGCTCTATGTGAGTGCCCAGTAGTTTGTGGGTCCCACATGGTGGCAGCGGGACCATGTGGTAGGAATGGAGGCTGAGCTGTCTCTCAGGTAACCGCTTTTGCACGACAGCAGTGCTTTCCTGCAGAGGCTAAACAGTGGTTAATCTTCCTTTTGTCTGCAGTTTAAAGACACAGCTGGGAGTTGAGCAAACTTTTTTTTTTCTTTTGAACGTGAAACACCTAACAGACAATCAAACCACAAAATGAAAACACGGACTAACAAAAAACAGTTCTGACGGACACAGATGGATTGGTGCACCAATGACAGACAAAAAAACAGAGAGGAAAGAGAATTAGATGTCCCTAAGGGACCCATATATCCTACCTAAGAGACCCAAAACTAAGCATTCCTACGGTAGGAGCCAGAGAGGAGGCGGGATGTCTCCCAACCTCCTCCTGTTCCTAGGAGAGCTCTGAAACAGCTGGCATTCATTTTCTTTCTCTTTCATCAAATCTTCCCCATAGTCAGGGAAGACTGCTTTTCTCAAACCCATTTTCTCATGTCTCAGCTGTAAACTATCTTTAGTCAGGGTCCAAAGACTAAAAGCACCTATGAAAATTACCTTCGCTTCTCTAGGTTTTCACATAGCTCTGCATACATACACAAATCACATTTTAC
The DNA here is from genome assembly GCA_902729485.2 of Mus minutoides. Taxonomy (NCBI): domain Eukaryota; kingdom Metazoa; phylum Chordata; class Mammalia; order Rodentia; family Muridae; genus Mus; species Mus minutoides. The sequence goes on from LR750660.1 coordinate 183,771, forward strand.
CTTTACCTTGTCCTTCTTTATTTAAAAGATCATTAAGATTACATCCTACCTTTTCTCATTTAAGGGGATGAATCTCTGGTCCACCTATTATGAACCATGAGCAGACTTGGAAGACAAAGATAAAAAAAAAATTGTCAAATCTTTCTTTCTTTTTAACTCTTAACTTCTCTTTCCCTGAGCAAGGTCTTTAGGTCTCTGATGAAGACTGCCTCTTTCAATAGTTTAGTTCCCATTTCTTAGCGGAGAGGAATCACTTACTGAGGACAACTTTCTTCTGTGAGCGGCAGAAGTGTTCCCCTAATGGCTTGTTTTTCTAGTCGCAACGAAATCCTCTGTGAGCTAGTCTCCACGAAATCTTCTGTGAGCTAGTCTCCATGGTCTCCACCTGGCAAAGGTCCATGTCTTGGACCCCACTTTGGGCGCCACTCCGTCCCGTCCAGCAGGACCTAGTTATTCGGTGTGTTGAGGGGGACTGAAGCCTGAAAGAGAAATGGGTGGGGAAAGAGAAGGGAGTCCAAGCATGGGGAGATTTTTGTCAAGTTCTGATTTTAATGAGGCTGAAAGCCCAGTTATACACACACACACACACACACACACACACACACACACACACACACGGTAAAAAAAAAAAAAAGCCAGAAAAGGGGGACTGAGGAGGGAGAACAAAGACTTCAAAGCGAAGGACATATGGGAGGATGTGGATGGCAGGCTTGAGACATCTTGTGATTTATTTCAGAGTCCTGGTGCCTGCTTATCTTGGAATGTTGGATCTTCTTTAACAGCCCTAAGTGTCAGTTCAGGGCAAAGGCCATCTGGTCCCAAGGAGCAGCCTTGTGTGGAAGAGGGAGTGACTCAGTTCCCAACAAATGGTCATTTGGCTCTCAGGTGGGATCTGTTGAAGGCCTGGTTTCCCACAGCCTGGTTTCCCACATGTCTATGTAAAGAAACTTCATTCATTATCAGTTTATTCATTATAATGTTAGGAAGGACTCTAAACTGATTTGTTTGTTTGTCTGTTTGTTTTAATCTATTTGTGGGCAAATGAACAGTTCTACTAAATAGCAATGCCTCTAACCCCAGACCTATGGATTTGTACCTTGCTTGACATGTGGGATTTTCCAGATGAGGTTAAAATTACAGAATTTGGGATGAGGAGATTGTTCAGAATTACCTGGGGAGGGGCAATCTAACTATGAGTCCAAAGAAGCAGAGCTCCTTTACTGGGTCTGGTCACAGAAACGTGGTGCCAGAAGAATGGTGGGCACAATGCGATGCTGTCAGCACTGGGGCTGGAAGAAGGGCCAAGAGCCAAGGGATGGCAGAAGCTTTCAGAAACTAGAGAAGGAAATGGATGCTCACCTGGAGGATCCAATAGGGAATGAGCTGCTAATTCCTTGAATAGATTCTCGGGTCATTTTCTGACCTATAGAACTATAAATACACTTAAATAGCTCAAATTGCAAGATTGTTAGCATTGTTAGCTAGAAAACAAACATACCCAAACGGGGGCGGCCGGAGCAAGCGGGGCCGACCAGAGTGAGCGGGCTGGCCGGAGCGAACGGGCCTAACGGGGGCTGCGGAGCGAGCAGGGCAGCCGGAGCGAGCGGGCAGACCAGAGGGAGCAGGGTTGACCGGAACGAGGAAAAAAAAAAGAAAAAAAACATACACTTCTAAATGGTGCCTTTTGTTGAACATTCCATACATTTTCTACTAAATTAAAATCTGATTTTACAATGTGTAAAAATTGTGCGCTCTTGCTGGGTTTTCAAATCCTCTGTGCTGATCCTGGGGAGAATGGATTTGTTTTCCTGATTCATAATTGTGCTTTAACTGTTACGATTTGTTAAAACCTTCAGTGCTCCACGTAATCTCCATTCCTGCCTCTCAGAACCTCACCATTTTCCCCATCTCTCCCAGCTTCGTAACTGCAGGTCACTTTGCAGTCTGTTTCTAGAATTATTTAAAATGCAGGTATCATTTCTACTCTTTAAATTCATCCATCCTTCATCTCCAAATTCCTTGATAAGACTAAAGAAAGTGCTGTGACAAATGACCCTGCCTGTTTGCTTCCTCTAACAGATACTATATGTTCCAGACATCAAACAACCTAAAACTCATGAAGTATATCATGCTTACAATCCTTTCAGTCTCTGGGTATGTCTCCGCATCTGCCTAGAATATCATCCATTCCTTCCAAAGTCAATTAAAACTGTACAATCAAGACTTAGATTAATATATCAACTTCCATCAGGGAGCTGCCTACCCACCCTGTTAGTCTGGGCTAGTGTCTTTCCTCATGTACCTACAACGAAACAATATTATTCTTTTGCTTGCACTTAAATGTCTTTGTTACAACCATTTGTCTCCTTGTCTGGCTCCCTCACCAGATAATAGACTCCTTAAAGCTAGGAACTGTAATTTATTTCTGTATCCACAGTGCCTCACAAAACACTAACAACTTGGTGATACTGAAAATGTGAGGAATAATTAACTGATAGTTCTTATTAAAACCCGAACCAAGTGTTCCCACAATCTCAAAGCTGCTAGGTGTCAGTTCCTAAGTTTGTGTTCTGTAAAAGTGCTTTCAGCTAAAAATAGTATCATCCATCTTGTTCATTCATCTTATGCGCAAGGCTTGGCTACAAGTGACTCCAGGATTGTCCCAAAGGAAGCATGTTCCCTCTGTAGAACAAATTCAAAAGGGCATGACTCAGGTTTTACAAGTAAGCCTGGAGGAGATGTTCTCAGCAGGAATGACGCTGTTGGAATATTTTTATTGGAAAACCCCACTCAAATACCTGTGGGAACCATCAGACTCAGGGAGGGACCCCTCTGTGCTCCCAGAGCCCTGTCAACAAACACAGTGCCTGTCACATCATGTCACATGTAAAGGATGTGGAAGACGTTTGTCTCTCCCATTACCTGTGATTATTATCAAGAGGACAATTCCATCCCCTTTTCTGGTGGGGTGTTTCAGAAAATTTCCGACTATCATAACAATGTGGGAGAATCATTCTGTTCTCCCACATTCTGAGCCAGAGATGATTTAAGTATCCTAGTGTGTGTAGGATAGCCCTGTACAACACAAGAATATCCTGACCAAATGCATACGGTGACCTCCTTAGAAATCAGACTTACTTTCTCTTTGATTTCCCCTGGGCTAAGAGAAGCCCAGGACTAAAAGAAAAGTCACTTTGAGGAAACTGCAAGGCAGTATGAGCAGGAATACTTTGTCATTGTAAGTCACGGGGCTTAAAGAATCAATTACTCTGAAATCACTTTCCATCACAACTTCCATGCCACTCTCTTAAACAATTGATGAAATATGAATAATGAAAGAATGGAGTTATTAAATCCCGATATTTCTTTGTTGAGTTGGTCCAGGGAAGATTAATTCTAGTAGAAATAGCCAACCATCTCGTCATCGGCACCCTCCTCTTCAGCCCACCCATTGCTGGGTATCTTCTTTGTACTCTCCTGCCTGCAGCCCTTGACCGCCTCCATCTGTACATCCTTGCCTAGGTATCTAAGGGGGCTACTCTTTCTGCCAAGGTCTTAAATGTTAGATCTAGTAATCCACATGGCTTCTAGGTAAGACTTGTAAATTTTCTTCCTTCCAAATTTAATACCCTGAATCTGTGGCATTAAAAGAATATAGTCTTTCCTAAACATATTCATGACTCTAAGCCATTTATGAGCAATTACAGCTTTTGGGGGGGTTTGTTTTGTTTTGTTTTCTTGAGACAGAGTCTCATTACGTAGCTGTCCTGGAACTCATTGTAAAGACTAGGCTGGTCTTGAACTCACAGAGCTCTGCCTGCCTCTGCTTCTCAAGTGCTGGGATTAAAGGCATGCTACACTATGTCTGGCACAATTACATCTTTTAAAAGCACTGTATTAGGCTGAGTATAGGGATGTGTGATATTAATCCCAGTACTAGGGAGACAGAGTGCAGACAGATTTCTATGTCTAGTCCTCATAGTGAGTTTCAGTTGAGCAAAGACTGCATAGTCTACAAAATAACACTGTTCCAAGGTGGCAGGGGCAGTAGGGAGAGCTAACTAATATCATGAACTAGTATCATTAACTGAAGCACAAGAATTTTGGGGACAGGGGTGCCCAAGACCGCTGCATTTAAGTGTGTGTAGGGAGGTGCCCAAGACGACTTCAGTTAAGTGTGTGTAGGGGGGGGGTGTCATTTTTGAGTTGTTGGCCTTTGAATTACTTCAATCATGGATTTTAGGTCAGCTCTCTGCCAGGCTCTAGATCCCTTCCTGTTTTTTGTTTTTTGTTTTTTTTTTAAAATAGCATCATTTAATGTTTCTGCTTCTGCTATAATGGCTCCTCTATGAGAACAAGAAACCTGTTCCTTTATTTAAACTGTGCATCTCCAGTGCTAGGAACTGTGCCTGCCACATAGAAGTGCACGTTAAAAATGAATGAATGAATGAACAAAATGAGTGTATGAAAGAGTAACTTACTGCAGCTAGGCCTTTTAAATTTTGTTTATTTTTATTTGTGTTTGCCAAAATGTATGTGTGCATGCCTGATGCCCTCAGGGGTCAAAAGCGATCTCCTGGAACTGGAGTTACAGATGGTCATGAGCCACCATGTGTGTGCTAGGAATCAAACCTGGGTCTTTTGCTAGAGCAGCCAGTGCTCTTAACAACTGAGCCATCTCCCCATTTGGTTTTCTGTAGGATTTTGCTGTAGTTTGTTTGTTTGTTTGTTTGTTTGTTTGTTGTCCCTGTTGAGACAGGGACACACTGTGTAGCCCAAACTGACTGGAACTCGCTACGTGGACCAGCACGGTCTCCCACTTGTAAGGATCCTCCTTCCTGTCCTTCTCAGATGCAGGAGTCACAGGCACGTGCCACCATGTTTGGTCTGAGATTGAATTATTTAGGATGAAATAGTATTTTCTACAATCAGAGGACACTGATTAAAAAAAAGGAGACTAGACAATACCATGAACGTTAGACAGAATCATTAAACTAAAGTCATGACATGGCCAAGGAATAGGGACCCAAAAGCATATCATGAAATAGAAACTAAAAATAACTGAAGGCCCAAGAGAAGGTTCAACAGGTAAAGATGTTTGCCATCAAGCCTGACAGCCAAGCTCAGTCCAAAGATATCATATGGTACAAGGAGAAAACCAACTCTTGCAGGTCACTTTGACTTCCACATATGTGTTGTGGTGCATGCACATACACATCATCACATATACACACATACTAAATACATATAAGTCTTAAAAAAAAAACATTGAAGTTTAAGAGCACTGAGAGTAATGAAAAGCCAGATGAAATCCATGTATCCAATCCATGCAGTTGACACGGGAGAACTCTCTGGTAGGCCCTCAGTAAAATTGTGGTAAGTTCTGAAGCATCAGTCTAAGAGCTCCAAAACACTGTGGCTTATGCAGTGACTGGACAGACTTAAAAGCTCATTTTATAAAGTTCTAATATGCACATGAAGGCCCACCAATTATACCTTATCAGAACACAATGTACGACATTACTCATGACAAGAAATTACAACAAACTCATCTATATCGTTTGTATTTAATAATTAATTCTAGTTTACAAGGAGGAAAATGAAGATATAAGAAATAAAAAGCTATTGTAAAAATGATCTGAAGTCAATCAGCGTTATGTCCTGAGATTTCCACATAACCAGCCTTGAAAGTCTTCAGAATTCAGAATTGAAGCTGGGACTTTGTGTGCCCTAGACAAATGCTCTGAGCTACATTCCCAATCCTGTGCAACCAGATAGTTGCAATGAAATTTAAATTAAATGTAAAATTAGCTCAACTAGTAGATGTATAATTTTAAGATTTCAAACATCTCTTAACTGCAAAATGTCAATGAGGGATAGATTGGCATATGGGAACACAGCTTATTTATTACATAAACCAACTCATTTATTTAAATGTTAGACGTTCTGTGGATGGCAGCTAAAGACATTCTGTCCCTGGATCCTTAGTCCAAAATCTCTACCATGAGAAATGGCGGCATTCATTAGCAAATAACAGGAGATGTGCCCTTCCTCCTCCCCCTACATCCCAAGAAGTCAGAAGGTAAACAGTGACAAAGACCACAGGTTTCCTGTGGCTCTGTCTTAGCATGTGACTTTTACCCTTATACTGTCATTTTGTGGTCACAAGATGGGTGTCTCATCTTTAGTATGATACAGAAATTCCAAACAAGAAGAAAACAACACAGTGAAAAAAAGGATGTGCCAGATACAGATGGGAAAGAGACATGTATCAGAAACCTCCATTAAGCTAGATGGATGCAGTGGTGTTCAACTGTACAGCAGTCTTCCAACTCTTGAGAGGCAGAGGCAGGGGGGGTTGCTTCATGTGTGTGTGTGTGTGTGTGTGTGTGTGTGTGAGAGAGAGAGAGAGAGAGAGAGAGAGAGAGAGAGAGAGAGAGAGAGAGATCCAGGTTTGCCAAGTCTACATCATAAGACCCCATCCAAAAAAAAGCGCCTCCTCTTAGTGAGGGAAAGATTCTGGTAATATATTCACAGGTCATATGTTTCTGTCAGATTTACACAATGAAGACATTCTCGCTGCTGTCAGTAATGCTCCGCTTTTTCACGGAAGCTTCTCTGCTACCCTTGGAACGGCAAGGCTACTTGGGATCTCAGATTATGGGGAAGTTAAACTGAGGATACATTCAGTTTGAATTCAGTGGGATATATTTAGGAGGTTCACAGTCACTTTTGCGCGCACACTTGAGTTAGTGCCAGCCATGAAAGCGCAGGGATCTTTTTCAGGAAAATCCCTGCTGCCCACTGCGGTAAATCATCTGGCCCCGTGGAAGGAAGGTAGAGAGCGGAGGGCTCAGCATAAGCTCCTTCCCGAGCTACAAGGAGAGCACAGAGATAGCAACTGTTAAGTGAGTGTCTTCATTCATCGAGGATTCCATTAGTCACTGACAAGAGTGCTCGAAATGCTCCGAAACCTGACAAAGAAACTTGATATGGGTTTCCAACGTCTGACATTAATCGGAAAATTTTACATGACATTCCCATTAACTTAGGATGTTGCCACGATTCGTGCATGATTTATCCACACCGAAACTTGAAACTCACGTGGAGATTTGATTTTCAATGTAAGGATGTTAAGACAGAGTTAGGTCAAGGGGCCGTGCCCTCCTGGGTGGAAGAGTGGTCACACTAGGGGGCCAAGCACCAGACCGGGTGGCCTGGGAGTGAGGTGGCCTTCTTGGGACTGGATCAGTTTCCTCGGAAGCAGGCTATTTTAAACCAAGGTGACCTCTCATGCTGAAATTCTTCCACAAACACACTCTCAAAAAGACTCCTGCCATCTGCAGTGAGGCTCATACCAGAAGCTAGGCAGATGCTGTGCTCCACCCCAGGATATGAGAACTGAGCTAAACAAGTGTATAATCTTTATTCATTATCTAGCCTCAGGAATTTTGTTACAGCAACCTAAAGGGACTAAAATAAACAGACTTAGAGGATTCTCTACGATTATAGTCCACAATAAAACAAAGCCACTAAAGAAAATCTAGATTATCCTTCTACGTTAGGTAAAATGCTCTCTAAGATGTGAACTTGTACCTGTGCCTGAGGGTTCATGCACATACTCCCAGATGACAAGAGGAAGGTTGCAGTCAATTTGAGGTCAGTTTGGACTCCTCTGAATAAGATAATGCCTTAAACAGCAAACAAATAAAGAAAATTTTGCCGGGCAGTGGTGGTGCACACCTTTAATCCCAGCATTTGGGAGGCAGAGGCAGGTGGATTTCTGAGTTTGAGGCCAGCCTGGTCTACAGAGTGAGTTCCAGGACAGCCAGGGCTATACAGAGAAACCCTGTCTCGAAAAACAAACAAACAAACAAAGAAAAACCCCAAACAAAATAAAGGAAATTTTATACAGTGCTGGAATTGCAGATGGTGCCTCCATGCCTAGCAAAGAGCGACATTTGTTTCTAATTTTGTGTTTTCTTTTCTTTCCTTTTGTTCCCAATGAATTCCCTTTACCTCTTTGCCTGTAAACCTTGTAGCTTTGTAGCTTTCTGTACCACTGCCTGTGTGCCTCAAGGGTCCCCAAAAGTCCCGAGAGTCGTATGTAGAGCAATCTCCAAGTTCCTTTGGGTTGCTTTCAAGTCCTTGAAACTTTGAAGTGTTAGTGTCCATTCAAGAATTAGAGCTGGCCCCAGAAGCATCCAAAGTGCCTCTCCTCCTGAACCATATCCTTAATGCATTTGGTATTCATAAGTGAAGGAAGACTTTAGGCTTCAAGATAGGGAGAGGCAGAGGCAGCAGCCACAGCAGCAAAAAAGGAACAGAGTTTTAAATCCTCTTCCTTCTGCCACTGATAAGTAAAACTCTTGACCCCATTGTCCCTTTAGAGTTCCATCTTGTTACTGACCCACGTAACAGTCATTCTACCTGGGCATGAGAAGGGCCTTACACAGCAAGGCCAAAAACACTTGTCAAACATCAGTATCACGGATCTCTGACTTTTCATTACATGACACAGGGGAAATGCTGCAATTGTCTAAAGATTCCCAGTATAGGGTGGTTAGGTAAAGGGTCTGGGAAGCCCAGAAGCAGGTTAACTCTAACTCAGCATTTCCCGATCTAATTTCACCATGGAATCTTGTCTTCACCAAGATGCATTTTGAGACACTTTTCTCTAAACAGATGGACAAACCATTATCATTTCCCATATAAGTGGAAAGCCCAAAGACTTAGATTTTAGCAATCTGGAGGTCATAAGAGAACCTAATTTATAACACTGAATTGTCAAGTACATGGCAGCTGGCTGAGAGCTTAAGATGTGGGTCATTCCAGCTTTAGTTCCTAGGTCTTTTTTTTTTTTTTTTTTTTTTTTTTTTGGCTTTTTCGAGACAGGGTTTCTCTGTGTAGCCCTGGCTGTCCTGGAACTCACTCTGTAGACCAGGCTGGCCTCGAACTCAGAAATCCGCCTGCCTCTGCCTCCCGAGTGCTGGGATTAAAGGCGTGTGCCACCACACCCGGCAGTTCCTAGGTCTTAAATGACACATATGTGTGTCAGGGTCTGTGCACACAAGTGCACATACCCACTGAGGCCAGAGGCATTGTGTCCCCCCAGAACTGGAGTTACAAGCAGTTGTAAGATGCCTGATGTGGGTGCTGGGAAATTGAAAGGTTTTACCTACAAACAAAAACACTTTTGTTTTTGTTTATCAAGACAGGGCTTCTCTGTGTAGCCCTGGATGTTCTGGAATTCACTCTGCAGACCAGGTTGGCCTCTAAACCAGAGGTTGGTTTGCCATTGTCTCCAGAGTGCTGGAACTGATGGTATCCACCACCGCCGCCCAGTAAACAGGGCTCACTTTTAGCTGCTGAGTGCCCACTTCTAACCTCTCTAGTCCCAAAGTCTTGCCCACTGTCGTTCTGGCTTCCTTAGAGAGAGTGGGTGTCATGTACTAGGCTGGCCTCCAACTTGCTAGGTAGTTGCGAATGGCCTTAAACTCCTGATCTGTCTGCCTTATCCTGCAAGCGTTGGGGTTGCAGGTTTGTGTTTCTATGAGATTATAGTGTGATTTGAAATTAGCAGCCCAGTGGACCAATAAATATTAACATATATACTTAATTTTCAGGTGTAGAATCTGTTGAATGTTAAAATCTTGCTTATTTCCCTTAGTTAATAATACATTTCTTTAAATAGTTAGAAAAGAAACGGTGTTGAAATTAACTCTGACGGCCCTTCTGCTCACGTATAAGCTTGTATAGTATCAGTAAACACACATTTGGCTATGGCAAGGCAACCTGTGAGCGCAGCCATATGCTGATATAAATTACATCCTTGAGGCCCGCAGCCACACTTAGAAATATCAGCACCATGAGAGAATGACTCCCACTAGGACCTTATAAACGCTCAAACTTTACACCTCAGATCATATAAAATAAATCAAATATGTCTCTGTGATCTGCCCCTCCCCCTCTTCCCCTCCCCCTTTTCTTTTTGGGCTGGAGATAGCCAAGGCCTTGTATATGTTACTAAAAACTGTCACCGAGGCACATTTCCAACCTTTGGAGGTTTTTGTTTTATTTGTTTATTTGTTTGTTTGTTTTTTTGGTGGGGGGGTGAGAAAGAATTTTATGCTTTGTTTTTTTTTTTTTGAGACGGGGTCTCATGTAGCTGGTCCAGTCTGAACTGAACTCACTGTGTTGCTGATACTGGTGCTGGGGTCACAGCCCCCATGCCACCATTGCTGGTTTTGTTTATGGCTTTAATAAAGTAACTGCTATGGTCATGACGTGTGGGGCTTCCCCCTTCTTCTGTTCAAAGAAAACATCTTAAATGTCAGTTTATGAAAAGCATAGGCCAGGCTTGCTACTATATTTCTGAATGAGGCTGGGGAGCCTGGGCATCATGACAGGTCCAGGCTGGGACTGTAAAGCCAACCAGGCCCTTGTGAGGTTCTTACAGACCAGTGCCCCTGGTTGGTGAGACTAAGGTAAAAGGTATCGTATCGGCTGCAGGGGCATTCCCCCCCCCCAAATTTTTTTTTCTGTAACTTAAGGAGGGCTTGGATAGCAAGGTTGTTAAGTTGCATTTCTCCCATGGACTCACAAAACCATGAAACTCTGGGAGTTTTATTTTGTTTTGGTTTCCAAGACAAGATTTCTCTGCATAGCCCTAAGGCTGTCCCAAAACTAACTCTGTAGACCAGGATGGCTTCAAACTTACAGAGATCCATTGGTTTCATCTCTAAGTAGTGGAACAAAGTGGTGAGTGTCTGGGCTAAGGGTGTGGCAGGCTGCTGGAAAACTGGGATGTGCAGATGGATGAATTTGTTCAGGACCCTTTGTACAGGGAGGTTTGTTTAAAGGCTCTTTTGAGAATGAAGTAACTGGACTATGAAGCCTTTGAGACCTCATCATTAATTAGACACAGTACCAGAGTGGATGTGCTTGACTCCAAAGATGGACTTCTCTGTATAGCATAAGGGACCTTGAGTGCAAAGCAGGGACTGAGGGGAACCAAACACAGCCAGCATTCAGACCCATACCTGGGCAGAGGTGCAGCTAGGGAAACAGAAGCTGGTGAAGGTCCCCTGTTGGAAGCTGAGTTCCAGAGCCAGTTCCAGGACCCTTTGCTTCTGGAGGCTCACAGGGCAGTGTTGAGTGCTTATAAGTATGATGACTTAGACATGGGGATGATTTCCCTGTGACAACATGGGCTTGGTCTTTGTGGACAGGTCTGAACACACCCACAGGGCACACAGAACAGACAGCCAAGACAGACTTGGAGAATACAGTCAAGTCCTTCTTGGACAGCTGGAGGCTGTCTTCCAATGTGCAGACAAGTAGATCAACATGCCGTCAAGTGGGAAATCACCTGTGAGAGCTTAGACTGTTTGTCTCTGAGAACTGAAGGCTCTGCCTGCAGCCAAAACTTCATTGTTGACAGCAAATACACTGTAGTTCCAGAGCTGGCCTTTGCTCATTTTTTTGTCATTTCTGATATTCTCAGGGTCATCTATCACATGAGACAGCAAACTTAGCCTTGCTTGGCTTTGGAAATAACCTTCTATTTGTCAATCACTCCTGCTGTATTATGGGCTTAGAGATGGAGAGGTTGATATGTAATGGCCTCTGCAACAGTACAGGACAGTAAAGAGGGCTCTAGCTCCCTGGCAGATGAGGCACCCTGGCTGAACACAGTGACATGGGCGTGGTCATTTGCCACCAGCGTGACTGACCACAGCATTCACGTGGAAGGAGCATGGCTGATAATGCCTCTAGGCATCACTTTGGTGACAGAGCTGTGGGTGTTGGACGCAGCTTCAGTGGCAGCTGACTGTATGAGCCAAAGATCTCACCTCATTTCTCTGTTTCCCGGGGTCGTGAGTGTGTGTGTGCATGTGTGTGTGTGTGTGTGTGTGTGTGTGTGTGCCTGTATGGGTGTGTATGGGTGTGTCCGTGAGTGTGTGTGTGTGTGTGTGTTTGTTGTGTGTGTGTGTGTTTTTGAAACAGGGTTTCTCTGTGTAGCCCTGGCTGTCCTGGAACTCACTCTGTAGACCAGGCTGGCCTCAAACTCAGAAATCCGCCTGCCTCTGCCTCCCGAGTGCTGGGATTAAAGGCGTGCGCCACCACTGCCCAGCTTGTGTGTGTATTTTTTTTATCAATACATTATTGACTTTATTTATGCTTAGTTGTGTAGTCCAAAATAAGAGGATGTGCTTCAAGATTCATCTGTCTTTTTTTCTCTTTTCAGTAAAATACTGGTTTTAAGTATAGAAAGTTAAAGGACCTGTTAATCTGCTAATCAAGTCAAGAAATGTGCATTTAAAAAAAAATCCCTATTCATATTGCTATGTAAATGTGTAGGAAAGCTTTAGAAAAAGCTTCAACAGCTAAGGCTCCTACATATGGTTATACTGGTTATGGACTATACAGCTCACGCAACTATACATAGCAGCCCTATGCCATACTCTTCCCTGGGGCTCTCGCTTCAACCTCCAGTACATACAGAAATGGGCAGGCTGAGGAAGAGGCATGCATGAACAAGGCTGACTGGGTAGGACATTCAGTCCTACACTCTATCAGGGAATAAAGTAGGTTTCATAGTGAAAAAGAGGTCAGTGACATTTAAGTTCAATAAAAATTAGTGCTGAGCCGGGCGTGGTGGGGCACGTCTTTAATCCCAGCACTCGGGAGGCAGAGGCAGGTGAATTTCTGAGTTTGAGGCCAGCCTGGTCTACAGAGTGAGTTCCAGGACAGCCAGGGCTATACAGAGAAACCCTGTCTCGAAAAAAAAAAAAACAAAAAAAACAAAAAAAAACCAAAAAATGAAACAAGAAAATTAGTGCTGAAAGCCATTGAAATAATTTTTCATAGAGAAAAAAAAGAATCTATTTTGTTAGATTAGAAAAAAACAACAAGGAAGGAAGGGAAGCTTGAAGCTCAGCGTTCTTGGCAATCATGGCGTGAATGAGCTCAGCCCATTCTCTGCCCCCGATCTAACTCAGCCCTTTCCTGAATCCATTCAAAATGCAGAGTGGCGGAGGCTGACAAGCTGGAATCAGCCTCCGGTCTTCCCCGAGATGCATTTTCATATAGTTGCTGACAGGAGAGCTGGAACTAGCGATATTCTTCCGTGCCTTGACATCGAAGACACGAAACCCTCTTCCCAACCAGATCATGTCAGACTCGGGGAGAACACGCTTCCGTATAATGAATAATGCAGCAGGAACCAGTTCTCAACCTAAATAGTTCTCATTTCCCAACAGCCTGTAATGAAATCCGTCTTTGTCTTTTGCTCCTGAAATGGTGCATATTGTTTCCAAATAATCACTGTTCGTTTTTTTTCAAGATACTGCTGTTTAAGATTTTGTTTGTTTGTGCCTGTGAATAAACCCCTCAGAGTGATTCTCATTAAGATCCCAATGAACTAAGAGGCATAGAAGCTGCCTCACTTGAGCTATGGCGGATCAGTTTCATTTTAAATGAAGTATGGGCAAGTGTCTTCCATTAGTCACAAAACACAGAATATACAGTCTTCCTTCCTTTCTTTCTTTCTTTCGTTCTTTCGTTCTTTCTTTCATTGCTCTAAAAAAATTGTCCTGGCTTCCTGGGTTGGTCTTAGAGCCAAGATACTTGGTCTCCCCCCAAATTTTCCCATGTCACAGCCCTCCCACCCCGTTGAGTTTCAAGAATAAGAGGTTCTAGTGAAGGCAGAGCAGGAGAATAGAGCTCCTCTCTGTGGGGTGAACAAGGACATCCCTTGAATCGGCTCTGAAGGCTAAGCAGCTTCTAGTTAGAGTAACTTTCCAAAGCACAGGGTCTAATAGTAAATCTGGAGGCCACTGGCTGACACAAGAGACTTCCCAATTCACTGGGAAAGACNTTTCAAGAATAAGAGGTTCTAGTGAAGGCAGAGCAGGAGAATAGAGCTCCTCTCTGTGGGGTGAACAAGGACATCCCTTGAATCGGCTCTGAAGGCTAAGCAGCTTCTAGTTAGAGTAACTTTCCAAAGCACAGGGTCTAATAGTAAATCTGGAGGCCACTGGCTGACACAAGAGACTTCCCAATTCACTGGGAAAGACATTACCATAAGGTTAGAGGGGTTTGAATGATCAAACTTGAAGTAAGAAAATCGCCAAATAGAGCCACTTGTCCTAGCCCCTTAGGACTCTGAGGAGGACAGGCCACTTGAGCTCAGGAGATTAGGACCATCCTCAGCAACATAACAATACCCTGTCTCATAAAAAAAAAAAAAAAAAGATCAGGGCTGGGGAGACAGCTCAGCTGTTAAGAGCATTGGCTGCTCTTCCAGAGGACCTGGGGTTCAATTACCAGCAACCACTTGGTGGCTCACATCCATCTGTAGTTCTAGTTCCAGCTGATCCAACTCCCTCTTCTGGCCCCTGAGGGCAATGCATGCACATAGTACAGATACATACACGCAGGCAAACACTCAGGCACAAAATAAAAATAAATGCTCTTTAAAAACTAAAGGGAAAACCAGAAACAACAGCAAATCGCATGTGTAACATGAACGTGACCTTGGCCCTAGGAGTTTAGGGAGGTTATTTCATGTTTTTCTTCATGAAAACTTATTCTCAGAGTTGTGGATCTAGCTCATTAATAGAGCGCTTATGTAGTGTGCTTGAGGCCTTAGGTTGAAGTTCCAGCACCACAGGGAAGAACGCAGAGCAGCATGACCCACTTCAGTCTTAGTATTTTTCAAAGTAGCAAGCATCCTGCTAAATGCTTACATCACATTTGGGCCTTTAGTTAGACTAGAAAGGCTAAATGTTTCTTATTTTTCTGAAAGCAAGAGCCCTAAAGTATGATGGAAGAGTTCCAGGCCTGCCAGGGTCCTAAACATGGACGTCTGAACTTCTGCGATGTAGTATCATAGTAGACACTTCTATCAGAACCACTCGGGAATTAGCTAGAACATCCAGGGATGAGAGGCACCAGACAACATTTCTCTGGAAATGCAACTTACCAGTTTGATGTGTCTATTTCCTCATCTTATAGGATACTGGTGAGCAAGTAACTTTTCAAAACTTTTTGGTATTTTAAAACTAGTCTGAGTGGGAGAGTTAAGTTAACCCACAACTGCCGAGTAGCTGCACAGCTTGGACATTGCTTACAGTCAATGACCAACAGGCTCCTTTCTCTGAGAACATAGGGACTGCTAGGGTAACAGGGAAGTGGACAAAAGGTTGGTTGGCTTTTAATCAGAAACAATACTGTTTAAGACTAAAGCCCTGTTTAAATGTATGTGTAAGTATACTGACTTTTTGGAGGATATGCAAATCATTATTGATGGGTTTAGGGGGCTGCAGTGATGAGAGCTTAGTAGGTTAAATAATCCAACACTTGGGGGAGTAGACACAGGAGGATTTCTGGAGTTTGGTGCCCAGCCAGCCTAGCAGAATCCACTATTCTTTGACACAGGTTTTAAAGAATAAAGTGGAAAGCCGGCCTGGTCTACAAAGAGTTCCAGGCCTGCCAGGGCTACCCAGTGAGACCTTGTCTCAAATAAAATGAGATGTAATGGTCAATAGTAAATATGTAGGAAAGGCTTTAAGTTGTCATTAGTAACCTTAGGAACTAAGGAAGAAACCTGGTATCAACTGCTGCCCTCTACACACTTAGGTACATGCATGCAAACAAATACACATCACGGAAGGCTCACACGGGAATGATGAAATTCTCCTGCCTGAGATGCTGAGTTGGACATATTCCCAGCACTGCCTCACCTGAGTTAAAGCATGTTTCACTCCAGCCTGAATATACATTAGTTCGCTTTAATTATCTGCACACTGCTAAGTTTCACTGTTTAAAGGGGTTTGTAATTTCGGTCTGTGTTTTGATGGTGTTTGCAATTGCTTCTAGTGAGTGGCCTGGAATCTATGCTTCATTCTCCGCATTGTTAAGATGACTTGCATAGAGCACATTTTACAGTTTTGGTCCAGTGACCTGGGGATGCATAAAAGTAGGCTTGACCTTAGAAATTTAAATTCAGGCAAGGTCAATGAAACTGACAGAAGTTAAAATTATTTGTGACATTTATAGGAGATATTTTAAAGTCATCATCAATATATGAGACTCGATCAACTTTTAACTTGTATTTCCTTACTTTAAAATTTTTCTTTCTTTATTTGTTCATTTATTTAAAGACAGCACCTCACTATGCAGTAGTCCTGATTGGCTTGAAATTCTTTATGTAGGTCAGGCTGGTTTCAAACTCATGGACATCAACCTGCCTCTGCCTCTTAAGTGCTGAGATCAAAGGTGGGTGCCACCATACGTAATCTGTGGGGGTTTTAACTTTTAGATTATTAATATTATTTTATTTTATTGTATGGATGTGTATGTCTGCACATCATGTGTGTGACTGGTGCCTTCTAAGGCCATAAGAAGGTGTCAGATTCCCTAGAACTGGAGTTACAGATGGTTAAGAGTCATCCAGTGGGTTCTGGGAACCAAACCTGGGTTCTCTGGTAGAGCAGCAGGTGCTCTTAACTGCAGAGGTAGCTCCCCAGATCCTGACTTGTATTATTTTTTTTCCAATTTTTATTAGATATTTTCTTCATTTACATTTCAAATGTTATTCCAAAAGTCCCCTAAACCCTCCCCCATCTCCCACCCTGCTCCCCTACGCACCCACTCCCACATCTTGGCCCTAGCATTCCCCTGTACTGGGGCATATAAAGTTTGCATGACCAAGGGGCCTTTCTTCCCAATGTTGGCCAACTACATATGCAGCTAGAGACACGAGCTCTGGGGGTACTAGTTAGTTCATATTGTTCTTCCACCTATAGGATTGGAGACCCCTTCAGCTTCGTGGGTACTTTCTCTAGCTACTTCCTTGGGAACCCTGTGTTCCATCTAATAGCTGACTGTGAACATCCACTTCTGTGTTTGCCAGGCACTAGTATAGCCTCACACGAGACAGCTATATCAGGGCCCTTTCAGCAATATCTTGCTGGCATATACAATAGTGTCTGCATTAGGTGGCTGATTATGGGTTGGATCTCCGGCTGCAGCAGTCACTGGTTGGTCCATCCTTTTGTTTCAGCTCCACACTTGATCTCTGTAACTCCTTCAATGTGTGCTTTGTTCCTAATTCTAAGAAGGGGCAAAGTGTCCACACTTTGATCTTCATTCTTCTTGAGTTTCATGTGTTTAGCAAATTGTATCTTGGGTAATCTAGGTTTCTGGGCTAATATCCACTTATCAGTGAGTACATGTTATGTGAGTTCTTTTGTGATTGGGTTACCTCACTCAGGATGATGCCCTCCAGATCCATCCATTTGCCTAGGAACTAAATCATTGTTTTTAATAGCTGAGTAGTACTCCATTGTGTAAATGTACCATAATTTCTGTATCCATTCCTCTGTTGAGGGACACCTGGGTTCTTTCCAGCTTCTGGCTATTATAACATGGAATACGTGTCCTTATTACCAGTTGGAACATCTTCTGCATATATGCCCAGGAGAGGTATTGCAGGATCCTCTGGTAGTACTATGTCCAATTTTCTGAGGAATTGCCAGACTGATTTCCAGAGTGGCTGTACCAGCTTGCAGTCCCATCAACAATGGAGTAGTGTTCCTCTTTCTCCACATCCACGCCAGCATCTGCTGTCACCTGAATTTTTGATCTTAGCCATTCTGACTGGTGTGTGGTGGAATCTCAGGGTTGTTTTGATTTTCATTTCCCTGATGATTAAGGATGTTGAACATTTTTTAGGTGCTTCTCCGCCATTCAGTATTCCTCAGTTGAGAATTCTTTGTTTAGCTCAGTGCCCCATTTTTTAATGGGGTTATTTGATTTTCTAGTGTCCACCTTCTTGAGTTCTTTGTATATATTGGATATTAGTTCCCTATCTGATTTAGGATTGGTAAAGATCCTTTCCCAATCTGTTGGTGGTCTTTTTGTCTTATTGACAATATCTTTTGCCTTACAGAAGCTTTGCAACTTTATGAGGTCCCATTTGTCAATTCTTGATCTTACAGCACAAGCCATTGCTGTTCTACTCAGGAATTTTTCCCCAGTGCCCATATCTTTGAGGCTTTTCCCCACTTTCTCCTCTATAAGTTTAAGTGTCTCTGGTCTTGTATTATTCTTAATCTACATAAATAATTTTTAATAAGTCAAATTGGGCCCTTGAATGAAACTTTATATTCCAGTACAAGGACGAAGCCCAAGGCTTCATGTCTGTCAAGCAAGTCTTCTTCAATCTCAGCCCTATCTATCTATCTATTATCTATCTATTATCTATCTATTATCTATCTATCTATCTATCTATCTATCTATCTATCTATCTATCTATCTATCATCTATCTATCGCTTACTTACCTATCTATTATCTATCTATCTATCTATCTATCTATCTATCTATCTATCTATCTATCTATCTCTTACTTACCTATCTATTATCTATCTATCTATCTATCTATCTATCTATCTATCTCTTACTTACCTATCTATTATCTATCTATCTATCTATCTATCTATCTATCTATCTATCTATCTATCTCTTACTTACCTATCTATTATCTATCTATCTATCTATCTATCTATCTATCTATCTATCTCTTATCTATCTATCTATCTATCTATCTATCTATCATCTATATATTCATCTATTTATCTATCTTTGTGTGTGTAGACTTGTTTATATGTACATATGCATGCCACAGCAGGCATGTGAAAGTCAGAGGATGACCTACACAATTCTTTTCTATCATGCGGGTTCCGGAAATCAAACTCAGGTCATCAGGCTTGGCAGCAGCAACCCCTGGCTACTGGGCCCCCTTAAGCCCCATTTTATTTTTTTACATTGTCTGCCTCTTTCACTCTGGTTCATCATTCTAAGTTCTTGTGTATTTATAGTTTGTGATTTGTCCTGAATCCACTTCATTAGTGCTTGTGAATTAATTATTGTTTAAATGCGATTTCGTTGTTAACTAGCTTGTGGTTAATATTCACCATCCATCAATCATTATCAGACGTTCTTTGAAATCATCAGTTGAAGAGGCACTTTTTAGAAAGAGCCACTGAGTCTCAATCCAACGTCACCACACAGCGTTTGAGATGAGAGCTGGATCACATGTAACCATCTGGTTAGGAAAAGCCCTTCTTGAAATACTTAACAGGTGACTGTCCAACCCACCGCCTAGGCTGGGCTCACGGGATCTGTCAGCTGCTCCAAGCACTAAGAATGTCCCCTCATGGTGTGCTGAAGTTTGTCCCCGAGGCACAGTTGCACCTTCCTCCCAACCCTAAGTGCTCATCAAGCTTGGAAGAAATCTCAGTCATGTTTGCTGGCGCCTTGTCTTCATTCTTGAAGGAGAATGACTCCACCATCCTCAAGTCTCACTTTTTCTCCTGCTCAGCTCATGCTCATGTAGTATGTGACCACAGAAGAGGATAGTAAGACCCTCAGCATATTTGGTCTAGATACAACTAAAACACCCATCTGTCTGTCTGTGTCTGTCTGTCTGTTTGTCTGCCTGTCTACCTACCTACCTACCTACCTATCACCTCTCTAAACAATTTACCTCATACTAAGGCTCACATAGAAACTGGAGTTTGGGCTTATTACAAGGCTTTGTTAATCTTTACTGAGCTCCTTCTGTACCAAAGGCAGATAAAGTATTGGAGCCAGTGAGAAAGTTCAGTGGCTACAAGTGAGTGATTCCTGGAACCCACATGGTAGAAAGGGAGAACTAATTCCTGCAAGGTGTCTTCTGACCTCGTGTGTATTTCTCGTGTAAGTTACTTGGGCCCTGTGTTTAGAAATCAATTTGATAAGTGCTTTATTAAGTAGCTCCCAAGAGGCTTCCCTGGCCAAGAAATGGGGAACCTTCCTTCATTCAAAGCCCACAGTTGGAGCTTACAACTGGGAACCTCCCTATAGTTTGGAGTAAGTAGCTTTGTCAGACACTAGATTGTTAAGTGTGCCCTGAACTTTGCCTTTGGATCGCTTCTCTTTGGCCCTGAGATTTATTGACTGGGTCTTTGTCTTTCTTAGACAATTTCTGGGTTTTTTTTTTTTTTTTTGAGACAGACTATCGCTATGTATCCCTGGCTGTCCTTTAACTCGCTCTGTAGAATATAGGCTGACCTCAAACTCAGAGATTTACCTGCCCCTGCCTCCTGAGTTCTGGAATTAAAGACATGGGCTATCAGGTACGATGGCATTGCTCAGAGAAGCAACAACCCCTACAGCCTTGCTAACATAATAGATAAAAAAAATTGGGGTAGTAATGCTGTCATCCCGGGCACACAGGAACTGAAAAGGAACACTCTAATTTAGAACCTTAGTGTGTGCCCAGATTTTGGTCTTTAATCCTCATAAACATTAGAAGTATCTAGTGTCTTGTCTGGTAGTAGAGAGAAAAAAAAGTAGGCTTGAAGCAACTTAATGGTTTTAGGAAGCGAGGATGCTGTTTAAATGTCAGGGAGATGTGACACAGCAAAAAAGCAACTTAAAGGCACATTGATCAAATTATATCATCTGTATCTATTTATTTCTTACTTTCTGTATAATTCTAGATGGTTGAAGTCAGTCACATCTATGACAGTCCATGAGTCTGTTAGAGTCCACATAAAAATTTAAAACTACATGTAGAAATTTTTATTGCAATCATGATGCTAAATATAGTTGGCACAAAAGAACATGCATAATTTTAACATATTTTAATAAACAATTGACCTTCATAGTGTCTGTTTATTGTATTAAATATATAATTACAGATTTATTGATTCCAAGACATCTGTCTACTCATTTGTTTTACATTTTAACATCTCTGAAACTGAGGTCCAACTTCTATACTGATGACAATGTCCATATTGTCATCGTTGGTTTGGTTTTTGAGATGAGGCCTCTGTTGCCCGGACTTGTCTTGAACTCTTTCTTATACTCCCAAGGAGCTAAGAATACAATTGTGGGCCACTGAGCCCAGCCTGAGGGCTTTTGCAGTCAGTGGAGAATTGACTTTTCATACTTGGAACTAGCCGTCTGCCATCTTCTCACTTAAGCTGAGGGGTGTATGTGCATTGTTGGCATTTTCCATGTTGAGTTTAACCACTATTTGAAATGCTAAGGGATTGCATGTACAGGCAGACAACAAAACAGGACCGTGGATATGTAGATGCTATTAATGAAGTAAATTATCTTCAGAGGAATGTCAATGTATTTCCATAGTTTTTTTCAATGAAGCAACCAAGTGACTTATGAGATCTAGGAGAGTAGTTAAGGGCTTACCTTAGAGCTTGTTACTGACATATGCATGAAAGAATTCTTATTATACAATAAGTAACAGCACTGAAGACAGAGAAAATGACCAAATCCACCACAATAGATAAAACCACTCAGAACAATAAGCAAGTGTAGGTGATTCTTAAGTCACAAAATCTGTCACAGCCTTAGTAGGTTTTTCTTTCTTTCTTTCTTTCTTTCTTTCTTTCTTTCTTTCTTTCTTTCTTTCTCTTTCTTTCTTCTTTCTTTCTTTCTTTCTTTCTTTCTTTCTTTCTTTCTTTCTTTCTTTCTTTCTTTCTTAGAGATACACAAAATAATGAAGCAGATAATAACCAACAGGATCTTATGTTGGGTGAGGTATGACATGTAATTTTCTGAATTTGATTAAGAAAGGCAAGTCACAGTCATATTGAAATGAAAAAGTAAGAAGTCTCCCGGGGACAATGGAGAGATAATGGCTTGGCCAAATGCTCTAACAAGGGAGGCTGGTAGCACAATCTCTGTCTTTTGTCACCATGGAGATGAAACTTTTAACAGCCTGTTGCTTCTAGAGCCTCGTACTGCTTACATAAGTCCCCAAAGTGCAAGAACACCACACAATATTTACCAGGAACATGACACTGCTTTATGTAACACTGAACAAGCAAACCCCAAAGAACACATTGTTGTGCTCTCTTGCCTCTCCCTTACCTCTTCTTGCCCCCTTGCTCCCCCTCGCTCCCCATTTCCTTCCTTCCTCTCTCCACGTGGCCATGGCTGGCCTCTACTTCTCTGCTCTCTCCTTCTCTCTGCCTTTCTCCGCCTCTACTACTCTTCTTAACTCCCCTCCTCATGCCTTAAATAAACTCTATGTAAAAAAACCAAAAAAACAAAAAACCCACACACATTGTTTCAGAAAAAGGGATTGGCTCCCAAGAAACTAAAATCTATGTAACAATATGGGCATAATAGTCCACCTGACCTCACCAAAGAAAGTATAAGGTTGGAAGATAAACGTGGAAAGGCATTCAATATATCATGGAAAGGCATTCAATATATCATTGCAGAACTGCAAGTTTAAACAACAAACATCACTACACACTTAACAGAATGGCCTCAGCTCAAAATACTGACAACACCAAATGTTGATGAGGGTGTGGTGCAACTGGAACTTCATTCACTGATGGGAGTTGTGGGATGGGGGGATTGTGGGGGTGGGGTGGAATGCTCTCGGTCAGTAAGATCTGAGTTTGTGCCTCTAGAACACAAGCATAGTGGTACACACGTGTAATCCCAGCACTGACCGAGCCAGGTGGCTCTGTGGGGCTCACTGGGCACCTAGCCTAGCTTACTTGGTGAGTTCCAGGTCATCACAAAAACAAGATAGACTGTGCATGTCCACCACCTAGGGTTGACCTCTGGCCTCCACATGCACATGCACACACACACATGCATGCACACATGTGTACCAGACAAACACACACAAGATAGTTTGGCAGTTTCTCACAAAATTAAACATACTCTTAACCATAAAATTTAGCAATTCCATTCTTTACTGTATATCCAAATGAGTTGTCATTTACCTCAAAACTCTGCACATGGATGCTTTTTAGCAAGTTTATTTATGATTATTAAAAACTTGGACACATCGGAGAGATGGCTAAACTCTTAAGAGCATTGGCTGCGCTTTAGGGCACAGGGCTTCAATTTTCAGCACCCACATGGTGTCTATCAACCATCCATAACTCCAGTCCCAGGGACTCCAATGCCCTCTTCTGCCCTCCACCAGCATTGCACACACATGGTGCACACATACACATGCAGGAAAAACATTGATACACATAATTTTAAAAAAAAAACTAAAAAAAAAAAAGATTAAAGACAAAAAAACGGTATCACATCCAGACAACAGAATCAGATGCAATGCTAAAAACAAAGGAGTTGGCAAGACACAAGAAAACATGTGGGAAACTTAAAATACATTATGACAGGAAAGAAGTCAAATGAAAAATAAGAGACTTTGGGTTGAATGGTTCTAGCTACATGACAACTCAGGAAAGGCAAAACTATGAGAAGAAACGAAGAAACACACAAACCAGACCATTGAGCAACAAGTAACTTTTACTTGAGACAAAAGCTTCAGAAGTTGTTCTGTATGGGTCTGAACTCACCATGTCACCTAGACAGGTCTAAATCCTGTGACCCTTAGTCACCCTGAATAGATGAGATTATAGGCTGGTGATACCAGGCCTCACTTCTTTCCTTTCCTTTCCTTTCCTTTCCTTTCCTTTCCTTTCCTTTCCTTTCCTTTCCTTTCCTTTCCTTTCCTTTCCTTTCCTTTCCTTTCCTCTCCTCTCCTCTCCTCTCCTCTCCTCTCCTCTCCTCTCCTCTCCT